>ML682005.1:472814-650166 GCA_007922195.1 Podocnemis expansa
ATATGGGGGCAAAGTCTCTGCCCAGAAAAAAGCTTTTAGCATATGGTCCTTATGCCAAGATTGGTTGTCTCTTGCAAATCTTCACTCACAATAGAGGCTTCAGTGACTCCAAATTCCAGAGGAGTAGCTGTGTTAGTCTATATACAGCCAAAGCAACGGGAGTTCTGCAGCACCTTAAAACTAACAAATTTTTTTGGGCACAAGCTTTCATAAGTGTGATGAAGTGGGTTGGAGCCCATGAAAATTTATGCTCAAAGAAATTTGGTAAAGTTTAAGGTGCCACAGGGCACTTGTTGTTTTTGTTGTGCCTCCAAAAGGACTGCTTGTGTGGAAAAGAGTTTACAGGATTGGGGCCTCTGCAGCCATATACACTTATGGCCCCTCATGCGGCAGAGAATTTAAGTATGTGCTTAAGTCTCACTGAATTTAGTTAAGACATGTGCTTAAGAGCCTCCTGCTAATAAAAAACTAATACAATAATGTGGGATTTCTTCCCAAAAAATACCCTACTCAAAAACTGGTGCAAATTAACATATTGAAATAATAAAATGATTAAAGGATTAAAAAATAAGTAGAAATCTCATAGGGATGTCCTATTACCACTTGACCTTATTATGGGGCAACTAGCCAAGAAAATAGATTTTGAAGCATTTGCAAGACTACAAGTTCTCTCATACAAATGTGAGCATTTTCAAGAAAATCATCATTCTAATAAGTCAAGTAGCTTTGTGCTTATTCTCATTTTCCAAAGGGATAGCCATGTTAGTCTAGTCCAGCAAAAAAAAACAACAAGGAGTCGTGTGGCATTTTGAGACTAACAGATTTATTTTTCACATGAGTTTTTGTGGGAGAAAATCTCACTTCCTCAGATGCTTCGAAGATGGCATCTGAGGAAGTGGGATTTTCTCCCATGAAAGCTCATGCGAAAAATAAATCTGTTAGTCTCAAAGTGCCACACGATCCTTGTTGTTGTTTTTTTTTTTCTTATTCTCATTTCCTATATGCAGTTGTTGTTCATGTACTAGGAATGTTTGTAAAAAATACTGTTCTAATAGGTAAGGAAAGAAAAAAATAATTTTATTTCATAACTGTCTAAATGAAATTAAAGGTGACAAATATTTTTGCAATTAGCGTAGATGAGTTTTCAGGATTTACTCAGATTGCTACTTCATTTGTTAAAACAGGGTGACATTACTCAGACCCTACTCAAATGAGTCCTTGTTGCTGTACAGAACAATAAATCCTGCTTACTTGAAAAGCCATTGCCAAACAAGAACCCCAGCCTGTGCAAATGAATCTGCTCTGATACTACTATTTCAAAATTTCTGTGGATGCTCTTTTTGTGGGCATGCTGGGTTAGGAAGAGAATGTATGGACATTTTTCCAACTCCAAATCCCTAGGACATACTAGCTGTCCCCTGGTCAGTGTACAAGAAGTTAGCACCAGTCTGCGTGTATTGTGGCTGCCCTTGCACAGCTACATGTCTATAGGAACTTGCTCCACTTTGTGTTAGACAGACCAGCTGACTCTAAATTTTTTTAAAAAATTAAAGACACTTCTGCTAATTTCTTTAAAAAGTCCCTAAGGGTAAGACAAGTGCAATGGCTGGCATTTTATAACAGGAACTGCACATTCTCTTTGTTCCTTTTTTTGTGGGGGGTGGAGGGACAGGCAATGGAAAAACAACAGTATTTCCCCCCATTGTGAGCATCATCTTATAAACCAATGTACTGCTGCTACTTCAGACAAAAGTGTGCAGTTTCAGTTGTGAAACAGAAATAAAAGGGTCTTACATGGAACCAAAATAAAGGATCATTATAAAAGTGATTATATATGCCTATATCCATAAATTAAATTAAAGGATTAGCTGTTATGACTTCCATTACTTGCTGCAGAGGATCATTTCTGGAGACCTACGGGCTGGCCATGTGTTGGGATAATGAATTCCACCCTGCCAGCCCCACACACAGTTGGATTATTTGAGTTGTTGAGTAAGTAAGAAGTAAACTATAATTGGTACGGATATTGATTATCTGATTGGAGAATTATTCATTTTGAAATGCAGAAAAACTGAACTAATGCCATTGGACCAATCAGCTTTCCTATCATTCCCTTGCACACATTAATAGGAAAAAAAGCAAGGAGTCTTGTGGCACTTAAAGACTAACAGTTTGTTTATCGCGTGAGCTTTTGTGGGAGAATATCCCACTTTGTTAGATAGAGTGGGATATTCTCCCACAAAAGCTCACACAGACTAACAGATTTATTTATTAACTGCCACGAGACTCCTTGCTTTTTTTGCTTTACTAGACTAACATGGCTGCCCCTTTGGAACATTAATAGGAGTGGCCAATGTGACTTAGTGAACAGGACACAATACTGATGTGATTTTTAATTTCTATATGAAGTTGCACAGCCTTGCCAGCAATATCCCAGTAGAGCTGTAGGAAAAAAAAACCCAACCTTAAAACAATGGGGACAGATGCTTTGACATCAGTAAAACTGATTTACACCAGCTAAGAGTCTGGCTCTTTATGTAAAAAGAAAGAACCCATTACATTTTGAGCCATATTAAATCCATGACATTTTAAGACAATCTTTTGCCTGTTCTGAATCATGTGGAAGTTCAGAAAGCCGCTTATAAACAAATATTCATGCATGCAAAAATTCTGAGCAAGGGAAAGATAATGGCTAAGAACTGTTTCTTTTTTTGTGGAAGAAAGGGCAAGATGCAGTGTAACTGAAAATTGGTTTTACATTTTTACACCAACAAACAGTGCTCAGTTGTGGCTTAAGCCACTGCCCATCAGGGGGGAGTGGGGTAGCACAGAGGTTCAATGACTAAACCCAAGCTTCCACAGGAATTGTGGTAATTGTACATTCCAAAAATAATCTGAGTTTCATTGACATACTGTGTGTGTTGTACGCAAAAATTAAGTTATGAACATGAAAAGGAAAAATGAAGCCATTCTCACAAACTCATGTAAAGATTGTTTACACGGAAATCAGCAGCCAAACACAGCTTTGTTCAACTGCATGCAAACTCTAATTTGATGCCTGTTTTGGTTTTGATTTTATTGCCTATGTCGTGTGGGGTTGCCAGTTTTGGTTGGATGTATTCCTGGAGGTTTCATCACATGGCATACTCTTTAATTAAAGGTTAATCTTTAATTCCTGGAGACTCCGAGACAGTCCTGGAGGGTTGGGAACACTAACTAGGATATGGAGTAGTACACTTTCCACATATACTGCATGAGTATGACTACAGAACAAATCATATTATCTTTTCTCCCTTTAAATAATTATCATCAGGTTTCCAGGCCTACCAGGACAATAGATATATATTAGGACAATATATGTATATTGAAAATCTGATCTCAAACTGTAACACTATGTGCACAGTATCAGAATGTTAGACAATCCAGCATCTCATAGCAGAAATAAACCAGCCTTCCTGGGGCAAAGCTACATAGAAGAATACGTAGTAAATCAGTCTCAACATCGCATAGGACTGGGAGCCAGCATTCTAGCTCTCCAGCTGAGTTGTTTTGTGATCTTAGCCTAGCTTTAAACTTTAGTCTGTGTCTCAGTTCCCTCCTCTGTAAAACTGGGAAGAAGCTTACTTCATTCACAGGGGCATTGTAGAAAATTAATAAGTGCATCTAGAGTATTTTCAAACTGAAAAGCACTATTATAAGTGCTAAATAACAAAACAGGTGAAAGATAATGGTAGATAAAGCAGAGAGTACTGAATGCTGCTGGAACATGTATTTCATACTTTCCAACCAGCTCTTTGTAGTCTTTATAGCTGTTATATGAAAAGTATGAAAGGGTTTAGAAGGGGATATCTGATGTGTAAACAGCGGATTCTCATGTTTCACAGACAAACTGCAGATTCTAAGGATGAAAAACTCTGTGCTGGGTGAAATTGGTGTGGTGTGGTCAGTCAGCGTCAGAGAGGTCTCTGGCAATAATTCAAAGCGGAAATTAAATGGTGCATATAGGACGAACCACTATGCGCAATTAGGTTTTTTTAAAATATGCACATCAGCTCTTTTACGCTACAAGACTGAAGAACCTCAGAGCCCCGAATGCACTGTATTTCCTCTCACATGCAGTCCTCTTTCTTTTTTTCATGGTTTCCATTCCACAAAGACATGCAATTGTCTTTGCAGTTGTTTTCTCTATAAGGTGATTTCAGCACAGTTAGCAATGCTGTCTGCTATGTATTGACTCACGGAGAATGGCAGTTAAATGCCACATTAAACAGAGGCTCCTTTGTATGTCTCTAGGCTCACTGTAGAAATATGAATTCCTGGTTTTGCCAAACAGCATTTGATTGGATGCAGTATTGTTTCACCTCAAAGACCCCTGCACCTCCATGAATGGCTCTTCACACTGACACTGTGAAGGCAAGTTAGTTTCATAACCAGTTGTACACACAGTAGTGAAATGGCTAGCATCACCATCCAATTCTTTTTGATTGCCTGAACCTGGATGGATGAGGTACCCATTTTGCAGCCACATAAGATGGCCCTTTAGTGCAAGATCAAGCATGACTCAAGCCCCTGACCTTCAAGATTGCATTCTAGCACCAAAGTTACTCACCCAAGTGAACCTCATGTTTCAGGTGAACCTTTACATTTTCTCTTTTAGATTTAGCAAACAGCTTTTTTTTTTTTTTTTAGTTCAAAATTAAGGTTGTTCTCCTGTGCTATTGTCAAGCTGTACAGTACAAGTCAGGAATGTGTGTGTAAATATAGCCCTGTCCTGCAGAAAGAGCAACCAAAGAGCTGCTCTGATTTATGTTGGCTGCTCTAAGAGTCCAAAGCTCAAGCTGGGGAACCCCAGCCACATTCCCTTATCCCTGCTCTGTTGCAGCAGAGACAGGAGTTGCATAAGAGCTATGGTCAGCTGGGTGCTACTACTAGGGACACCTTTACACTGGGGTCATGGTCCTGCGAGATACACCAAAATTCAGGGCCTGATTGAACTGAAAGGTTTGGCCATGCAGGACAGGAACAGTCTGGTGTCTAGGCTTTAAAAGAAGCCAGCAGTGCAGCTGGGTTTTGAGGTTTGACCTGTTTGTGATGTAACTCTGGAAGATCTTTTGGGGTGGAAGAGAGTATCATCTTTTGATAAGAGTGCTTTCCAATTGTGAATGGACATTAGTGAATGGGCATGGCATTGATCACTACAAATGGGAATTTTTTTTTAACTTTGGAATGAGAGTCCTTTAAGTTAATGTCTAGGCAATATAAAAAATAAACTGAGTCCTCTTGATCACTGTGCAAAGAGAGTAATTAATTAAGATTTAATCCTGATGTGACCAAGACATCATTTGACTGTCACCATGGTGAACAATGATGGCAGTCTACAACTTTTCAGAAAAATACTGCAGCTTTTTTTTTTGACAGCTTGTTAGAGATCTTACATAATATTTCTTTTAATTTTGTATCAGTGTTTATATTACAGATGTGAATAAAGACTTGAGCAAGGAAGGCTGCAGTGTATTATAGTTTTGGTCAGCTGTTTATATTCTAAACGGGGCACAAAGGCCATACAAAACTAAGGCCTTGTCTAAAATCAAAAATCAAATCAAATTTAACATAGGTTTAATTACAGGACATCCACTCTACCCTCCATGGGTCAGTCGAGGATGTCCTCACCAGGAGCACTTCCACTGACAACAGAAAAGCAGTATAGGGAGCTGAAAGACTAGGCTATCTGTCACTCTTGTGAAGTTGACGGCTATCAAGGGAACACAATGTTTACATTGACAGTGTGTCACCTATGTATGCTGACATAAACCCTTCTCTTATCATTGAGATGGTTTTATTACGTTGTTGGCATATGGAGGGAGTTACACTGGTGAAGGAGCATTTGAATAGGCACACCTCCATTGTTTCGTTGACAGAAGCTGACTTTTGTCAACAAGACCCTTCTGTAGACAAGCCCTCAGGAAAATGAAACAGAATAGTTTGTTGTGCAATCATTTACGAGAATGTAACGTTCCAAAAAAGGAACTTGAAAAAAAAAAAAAAAAGAAAGATGTCTAATGCTGGATAGGAATTGTGACAAAATAATTGCTAGATGTTTCTTCTGGTTTATTTGTTATTACTGCTGAAAAAGAGTTATAACATTGAACCAAGATTGTGTATTGGATTTTAAAATCAAGATTCAATGGGAGACAGGGTGTCAGAATTTTTATGACTGTGATTAACTTCAAAATGGCTGAATTTGCAAAGACAGACAAAGGTGGGTGAGTCGAGAGTTTTAACTGGACTAACTTTTGTTGGTGAGACAGACAAGCTGTCAAACCACTCAGACACCTTTATACTGTGGTCATACTCCTGGGGCAGATGCACCAAGTTTCAAGGACTGATTAAACTGACAGGGCAATGCAAAGCAGCCTGCAAAGGGAGAATCTGTTGCTTAGGTTTCAAAAAACAGGAATAATGCAGCTGGATTCTGAGGTTTAAATTTTTTATGGCATAACTCGAAGATCTCTATTTTGGGCTGGGGTGCAGGGGAGTGAAGAAACAGAATCACCATCTTCTTCTAAGAGCACTTTCCTGTCCTGAAGGGCCTTCAGTGAACATGCTTGGTATTGATCACATTAAATGGTGTCTTTACCTTGTCTCTCTCACCAACAAGTTGGTTCAATAAAAGATATTACCTCACCATCTTGACCAGTATTCTGGGACCAATACAGCTACAGCTGCACTGCATACAACAACAATAAATTTACAAACTCAGACCAAGTGATTAAACAGTTCTTAATGAAAAAGACATGCTTTGCTAAGACTGAATAGGATTATTTGTGCAATAGCAATGCTTCAGACATTTCAAAATGGAGGACTGAGCATGTCCAGTAGAAAATCCTGTTAAAGAGTTATCTAGCCATTTAAAGATGGGTGTTTTGTGCATATCATAGAAGATCAGGAATGGAAAGGACTTTACAAGGTCACCTTGTCCAACCCTCTACTCAAAGCAGGACCATGCAGTTATAGCCCTGCAAATAGTGTAGTGGCTAGCATCTCTGCTTAATATACAGAAAGTCCTGGGCTCAAGCCTGAGGGGACTGGACTTGATGATCTCATGAGGTCCCTTCCAACCCTATGATTCTATTCTATTCTAAATGCATTTGGGAACTCAGCTGTTGAAGCAGAAGATTATCAAGTAGACTGATTCAATGGCTTTGGATGAACAGGTGATAGAACTTCTAAACACAAGCAAATGTGAGCTCTGAAACTAAGGAAATTTTAGCACCTGAAAGCTCCAGGAGCCCATGACCTCTGGATCATGGACAGATCTATTAATGAAGCAAGTACAGCTGTCCTAGTTAAATTCAAGGAACTGTTGTCAGTTGTGAATGGAAGAAAGGAAGCATAAATGTTTTGCATGCTGATTAGCCCTGGACTGCTATATTAACAAGCTTTGCTAGCATAGCCAGTGAAAGGAGCTAGAGAAATATGTATGGTTTCCAAACTGGTGAACAGAGACTAAACCTCTTACAGCACTTTGGAATTGCTTAATCCCATAGCTGACAAGAAGAAAATCTTACAGGAAGTCAGTACTGCTTGTAAATTGTGTCACTTAGTGAGCTCTAGACTAAGGAAATTATACAATCATCTGGTGTCTTGTTAGCCATGCAAGACAAATGGTGTGTTATCAAGCTGCTAGCCTAGGAATCTCAAAGGGAAATCAGCGTTCTCCATTATCATTCTAAACATCTTTTCTGCTCTACTCTACATCTTTGGTGCCAGTTCTGCATTGCTGAACTCAACAAAAGACTCTGCACCCTGTTTTGATGTTGGTGCTTAGGAGCCTCAGCAGTAGGTAAAGATGCAAAAAGATCCAGGGGGGTGACCATGTTAGCATGTGTACAGCAAAAATAATGAAAGTTCTGTGGCACCTTAAAGAATAACAAATTTCTTTGGGCATAAGCTTTCATGCATGCCAGCCCACTTCGTCAGATGCATCCGACAAAGTGGGTTGGAGCCCACAAAATCTTATGCCCCCCAAAATTTGTTAGTCATTAAGGTACCACAGGATTCTCCTTGTTTTTGATGCAGAAAGAGTTGTCTTTATAACACTCTGGTTTCACAGGCTCATGACATTCATATTCAAGGCCAAAACTTTCTGTGGTTGGACTCTAGCAAAGGGCAATTTCCCCCACTCCCATGCAACCTGGAGCATAGGCAGCATCCTTCCAGATGGTGAGTGTAAAAGTCTCCTATTTTAATATATTCTAATATATTTTCTTTAGGGAAAGCTAAAGTAAAATGACTAAAGGTTTAAACTTCGGTAGACTTAGTCCTCAGTGAATTAGAGTGAGTTCAGTGGTTTGTGTTGTTTCTTTTTCACTTCCTTTTTGATTTGACCAAGAGATGATGGTTTTAAATTTATTCACTAAGACTGGGTAGCAGAAAACTTCCTGAAGTCTGGGTGAACACTAAAACGAAGGTGCAGTTGGCAGGCATTTATTACAAGATATGTGTTTAGCTATCATTATTGGGGGATGGTTGAATGAACTTTTATGGTCTGCTAACAAAGCAGCAGAATTAGGGCCGTGACATTAATCTCTAGTTTTAGACATCAAAATAATTGTACATGTGAGCCAAGCCAGCATTTTAGCTCAGGCCTTCTGTAGTGAAAGCCTAATGTCCCGTTGAAAACAACAGTTAAAAATTCAAGGGGACCATCCAATCCGTGTTCTGCTAGTGAAACTAATCTTTGATGCAACTCCACTGGCTTCAATATAATTATAGCAGGTGTGAATCTGGCTATTTGCCAGAAAAGGTGCCAGCTTTTAAAGTTAGGCCTATTTTAGAGAGATGGCTTTGTTTTGTTCTGTTTTTAAAAGGGCCTGAAACAACCAAAACACTTTAACTTCAGTAGATCTAAAACTTCCCTTTCACTGAGTTTTTTTTTTTTTTTTCCTTCCCTGAACAACTGTGAACTAAACTTGCTGAGTTATAATCTCCTGAAAAGTGGTGCTTGTGATGGAAAGGCCAACTCCATTTATACCAAATAATGCTGTAAAAAAATCAGCAAAAGGACTGCACTGTTCAACTCAGCATATGCATTTTAAGGGACACTAAGTACTGTATCTATTTTTGTGCTGTAGGTCACAATGACCACTTCCTCTCTCTTTCTTACACCTCCCTATCTGACAGGCCACGGTTAGATTACCAAGACCATTCCTCTGGATAAGCCCTAACATGCTATTAAGGGGAACCTGCTTCCTGTTTACTCTCTTCCTGTTGCACCATCAGTCTCTGGTTAATTTGTTATTCTGCAGTGAGCACTGGTTCACTTTTATAAATATTCTATGTGTATGCATAGACATAGTACCAATGCACAAATATGTTAGGATGTTTACAAGAGCTGTGTGTTTGTGACAAATGACAGTATGATGCAACAGCAAAGTGAACAACGAGTACAAGCAAAGAGAAACCCTCATGTTATTGCTGCTTTTTCTTTTTTCCTGAAGAGCTGGAATAAACTAGCACACAGCCTACCACAGTGGTGTGAATTAGACTGTCAAACATAGTTCATGTCTGTGTCAACCAAAGCAAAATGTGCTGGCCTTTGCTTAAACAGTTTAATGTGAATTTCCTCTTATCTGTTTATGCTGAGACACAGCTTTCAAATTTATTTTCCCTCAGGAAAAGCAGAGAGAGATGAACCAATAATGGAAGCATAAGCTAATGCACAAACCAGGCACATACTGAAAATTTTATTAAACATGTTTTTCTTACTTCTGCTTTCTTAGTACAGTCTGTGTTCTTGTTCCATTAGAGTTACTTACAGGTTTGCCTTTATTTAAAGATGAATGTCTTAGAAGTAGAACAACCCAGCTTTAAAATAGTGTGTCTGACTTAGGCGCTAAAGAGTGGTGAATTTTATTAAAGGAATTTAATCAAGTTAGTGATGGAAGTGATCCATCACCCACTCCATCTTTCAGATACCAGTCCCTATTGTACATTACTCCATCTAATCTGTTGTTCACCATAGCATTAAAAGTCCTGATAGAGGTTCTTGCACATCCTTCCAGAGACTGTTCAACAGCCGAACACATCTCGCTCTCAAAAGTGTTTTCCAGATATTCACCCTGAATCTTCTGTTTTAAAAATTTCATCTCTTCAGATGTGCTTCTGCTCCCCACCCTCAAGTAAATAAACCCCTAAATTGCTGAGGTCCAGACTTCAGTGGGGCTTTGTGTGGGGCTGAAGCCATCTCTCATAGATCTCATTGTCTAAGTCTATCCCCCCAGTTGTTTTCACCCTTCCAATATTTGTAAACATTATCATTGTCCTGTCGCCTTAGTAGTTGCTTAGTCAGGCTGTACACAAATCAGCTTTTTGGATCTTTCCTTGCCACCAGTCAGTTTTTCCAGGCCATGAATTACTGATAATGGGGTGCCCCAGAAACTTTTATCACCAACTTCATCATATGTTCCCTTTGCACACACAGTCCAAAATTACATTTTTTTTCAGATTATAAATTCATATGGGATTTCCTGTCTGCATTAGGATTTCTTTTAGCCTTACCAATTTACACATTTTTGCTCTCCCACTGAGTGTATGTATTTTATAGTATAATTTCCCATCTACATATGTTTTTCCAGGTTTTTATTTTATTATTTTTTGCTCTAGGTCCCATTGTGTTATTTATAAACACAAAGGATCAATATATTTCCCATACCTGAACAGTTTTTCCTTGCAAAACACTCAAAAGTGACTTTTCAGGTAGTTGACAGACAGACAAATGACCAAAACTGCAGCCACATTGAGTCAATGGTTGTGCAGTAAGGCAGTCCCAGACACTGGGGCCTGCTTCCTGCCCCTCCCATCCACACCCAAGCTTGGAGCATATGTCTTAATGGCTTTGCTAGGTTGATTTGTATCAGCCTGTGTCCCCTTGATAAGGCCATAGCACACCTGTTTTTATATTGCCTACATTAAACTTCTGACTGTCATTACCAGTACTGAATTATATTTAATATTTCTGTCGCCTTTCCTTATACACTGCAACAGACGAGTACAATGCAACAAAATAAAGAATCTGCACCAATCTAACTCTCAGAAACCAATGCCTTACCAGTAGCAAACAACAACAATAAGTTTTTAGCACATGTGACTTAGGACCATAAATCCTTTTGATTTTTTCAGTGGAACTTTGGCTCCTAAGTCATTTTGGTGCTGTTGAAAATTTTTGTTTACACTTGGGGGCTGACAGCTGATCAGTAAGTCAGGTATTGGTATTCTGACCCATCCATCACAAACATTTCGGTTATAGAAGAAAAAAGTCTTCCAAAATCAGTTTGAAAGTGACAGTGATCTATTAAGCATAACAGAATAATTTTTACTATCTGCCCCAGCTCAAGGCAGGGTTAAAAAGAATGCATTTATTAGCCCTATTTTAAAGATTCACAAATTCATGTAATATATGAAACTAGTATTACCACCTTACATGTATCTGCTAGAACTGAAAGCAATCCTCTCTTCTGCAAACCAAATGGATACACCACAGACAATAAAATTGATATGCTAATATTAACAGGTAGGTTTAACCATGCACATTCACTGTGAAATAGCTATTCTTTTTTCCCCCAAAAAAGCTCACAAAAATAGTTCTGAACATTGTTTCATCATACCAAAAAATCTTGCAAACTGTAAAGCCCTCTGTTACTACAACAGATTTTTCAACAGTGCTTGATACCAAATTCAGCCTCCAAGCACGTAATGACTTTTAGTTTTATTTGTATTGTAATCATTTACCTGAGCTGAGAAGTCAATTAGCTTTGGAAGCATTAATTTGCTTCCTTCATCACTCTTCAGAAAATCCAGCAGACTGCCTGTTTCAATGCACAAAAGAATAAATTAGCACAGTATACAAGTAAAGTAAAATAAGTCTATAGCCAACCTCACTACCTTCTGCATGTTTGAACTTTAGCATTCTACATTTTGTTTGAATACATTCAAAACATATTAAACACAATGCTGATCTAATAGCTGAGTTAATCAGCTTTCTGTAGTGTAAAATTAAGAGGTCAAGCTTCTAACTTTAGTCTTGTTCGTTAATTTCTTTTCAAACATATCTTTTTCCAAGTCTAAGGAATATCAGCAAGGTTGCCCTCAGAGAATCACCCATGATTATCAATTGCAAAAAGGGCCTGATTCTGCAACCCTTACTAGACTTGTAATTATTCATAAAGGTACTGTAATCCTTCTACTAGGACCAGTCAATGGGACTTTAACTGAAGGACTGCAGCATACAGTTCAAAGTGTTAATGTTAATTAGCTTCCATTTTGGCAGAAAATATGAGTACTGGATGCATAACCCAAAGTCATCAAGATATAAGGAATGAATAAATAAATAAGTAAAGTAATAAAACTATTTTTAAATATTTTGAGACTTCTAAAATGATGCCTCTTAAAACACAATGTAAGCATAAAATGATAACTCTTGCCCTCTTAAGGTATGTACTTGATCATTTAATACAAAAACTACAAAAGAATAAAATTAACTGTTTCTCCCCTTTTTGTTACAAGAGAGGTTGAATTGACATTTAATGAAGATTTTCTTACAGAGTTCAATAACTCTCACCTTTTGCCATGAACTCTGTTATAATATAAATAGGTTCTTCTTTGGTGACTACAGCATACAGCCTCACTAGCTTGTCATGCTGAAGTGTTTTCATGAGGTTGGCTTCCTCCAGGAAAGCTTGCACAGACATAGTCCCAGGCTTCAGAGTCTTCACAGCCACTTTTGTGCTATTGTTGTAATAACCTAGAAAGGAAGGGATTATTATGGTATAGTGCACAGACTGTTAGGAGAGTCAGGCTGGACTTCATAAATAGCAAAAACCTCACGGTAAGTGCTTAGAGATAGCACAGTTAAATTACTTGTACTATAATCATACCAGATTTTGCAACAAGACATATCAATGCATGGAGAGAGAATTCATTAAAGCACAATGTTCTATTTTTGTATGTTGTTAACCAGAAAAAATAAAAATATCACTTTTGATATTACAATCTCATGGATAAATAGTTCATAAAAGATAAATAAAATGGTCAATAGACATGTTAAAGAATGGCTAACCAATTGTTATAGAATTAAACATCATCAGTTTGCATACAAATTTAAATGCATCTTTACTTATGTCCCTATAATAAGACGACTTACACATGTAACATGTTTATATCTAGTAATCATTTATTAACCCTTTTTAAACTATTCAGAAATAGAACCTCAAGTGTAACCAAATTCATTTTTAAAATTATGTAGCAGAAGTGAAGAAATATTGCAGCACTCAGGTGAATGTTTAATACCTTATTATTGCTTGTCAGATGATTTTTATGCCTGGGATACTGGGGAATTGTTTTGCTTTTCTTAATTAGATTAAAAGTATGTTGGTGCCCCAAGAATAAGGGGAAAGTCCGGATAAGCATCCCTGCAAACCAATGTTAGGGCCAAATAAAACCTGACCCTTTTGATATCAGTGCTGCATATTCATTCAAAAGGTACAAATATCAGTTGGAGATATAATTTGGCATGGAATGAGAATATGATGTACTGAACTGTATATGCTATTGCCTTGTGAAATATGCTAATTATACATATCAACATATAAAGATAAATATATAGGTAATGGAATATTTTCTGATGGACTCAACATACAGCAGTCTTAATATATAAACTTCAGTGATAATACAGGGGTGACAAAATCGGCTCACACGAAGGTATCAGCAATTTCACTTTTGGTCACTAAAGGACACTCCTCCATTATATTTTGGTAGTGGAGTTAGGTGACATGCTACTAAAACTGGTCACCATGGTGACCAGAAACTTAGATTTGTTGAGGTCTGTGATAGTTATCTTTTGTTCACAAGTAGCCGTCTTTAAATCCTGTGTTATTTAATTTTTACTGGCATGATGTAAATAGGATCTCCTTGCAAACATGCTTTTCTTAACAGAAATGCACTAAAAAAACCAGACCACATCTCTTTGTACTGCAACCTGTATATCTCAACACTGAAAAAATACGGACGAGAAGAAGTAAACTTTAATGGCTCAACACACCAGCTACATTTCCCTACCCAACAACAATGGGCATAATTCCATCACAGTTTCTATCTCTACATGAAGGTCAGCAACGTCCTAATCACTAGTTAAACTCCCTCCCACATTGGAAGAGTGCATGTAAATCAAAGCTTGTCTATATGGTGAATTAGTTCACAGTATGAATTTGCAGTGCACCAGCTTGCCCCACGCTAATTCTGTACTATCCAGCACCCATAAGCTACACTCCAGGACTTCCACAGCACTGTAGCTGCGTCCACATGGCAACTTAGTGCGTGGCAAGCTGGTGTCCTGTAGAGTCACATCTGGCTTCTAGTGCATTAGCTCTCTGTGTAGACAGGTCCTCAGTTGGTTTTGCAGAGCGATAAACCAGAAGAAGGTGAATATTAAGGCTAGTTTACTTATTTAATTGGTTCCTTTTTATATAAATTAATACCCCCTCAGAGCATATAAATGATTGCAGGAGAATCTGAGTGTAGGAGGGGCTAAATTATTCTAAGGAGATCTGACACCATCTTATTGTGTCACTTTTCAGTTGGGTTCTACAACTTCCTTTTTTAAATTAGCAATTCACTGAACATTTTAATTATGAAATAAAGCTCTAATCTCATATAGCATATGTGGGAAGTAACATAAGACTTTCATTTGCTCCCAAAGTACAAGTTGTTATACAAACAAAGAACCCACAAAGAAACAGATAAAGAACCCTTAGGAGCCCAGATTTGTAAAGTTCCAAATGGGTAGCCGTGTTAGTCTAGTTCAGCAAAACAAACAAGGAGTCCTATGGCACTTTTAAAGACTAACAGTTTATTTATGAACTCCTTGTTAGATTTGCAGAGTTAGACACAGGCAACTGTGTACTTAGACTGAAGTATGTACCTCATTTATGAGTGCAAACATCTAATATTTGTGCACAAATTGCAAAGTCATGGAATGGCAAACACATTTGATCAGTGTGCCTGTAAATCTGTGTCCAATTGTGTGTGCCTAAAGCTGTGCTCCAGAATGGCCACCATTTGGAAGAACAGGAGGAAAGAACAAAGCTTCAAAAATATAACTCTGATGTTCAATGAAATTTTGCCCCAATTGAAACCAATGACTTTTTTCATTTACTTCAAAGCAGCCAGAATTTCACCCATTCTGTTTTAAGGGACCCAATATTTGTACTAATATTAAAAGTCACCCTGTTTCATTAATCTCCCCTAGCTCTTTTTGTCCCTTGAGGAGTGAATCAAATCATATCATAGGGCTGGAAGGGACCTCATGAGATCATCGAGTCCAACCCCCTGGGAATTGAACCCAGGACCTTCTGCATGTTAAGCAGAGGTGTTAGCCACTACACTATTTGCAGGGCTCATGCCCAGCTCTACAAAAGGAATTCAATAAAAATACTTAATTTTATGTACTGATGGTACTGGGCTTCTTTAAATCCTAAGTCCTGAATTTCAGACAGTAAACAAAACAGCCCTGTAGTACACGTTAATATAGACTGTCATTGTGCTGTGTATTTGACAGCAGGTTCTGATTTCATATACGTGGCTGTGATCTTGTAAAACCAACTACTCCTGCATATGGCATATAGCATAGGTGCATCTAGCAAAGACTCTCTCTCATTCTGCTTCCTTGGAAGTATATATTAGCATTTTCACGTCAGACTCCCAGATCCAAATCCTTGTTTCTAACAAATATCTCAAATATTGACTCTTCCACCACCAGACATAAGCTTATTTTCATTAGGGGACTTGACTGATAACAGATAATATATACTGAAAGATATTTTTTCCTGTTTGGCACTTTCAGTGTTTGAATAATCTAGGAAAGCTCTGCTTTTTCTAGGTTTTGTATTTAGTCAGGATTCCTTTGTTTAATGTCTATCTAAGTACTTACACAAGAGTAGTATTTAAGCACCTCACACTTTAATGCACATCTGTCTCCTGGGAAGTACTATTATCTCTGTTTTACAGATGAGAAACTAAGGCACGAGGAAGATAAGTTTATTAGGGGTAACTCACAAAGGAAGTTTATGGCAGATCAAGGAACTGAACCCAACTCTCCAAAGTCCTAGACTAGTGTCCTAACCACCACATCATCTCTCTGTAGTGTGACCATGTCTCTATTTTATAGGGACAGTCCTGATATTTGGGACTTGTTCTTACATAGGTGCCTATTGTCCCTACCACTTGTCCTGATTTTTCATACTTGCTATCTGGTTACCCTCTCTTCTCCAGAGAAGAAGGAAGGAACTCAAAGCAGTCCTAAGGTCTGTCACATTATCTTAAAAAGTTCAGCTCAGAGTATAGGATTGTCTCTTGAATAGCAGAGTCCAAAAACAAGAAACAAGCCTATTAACATAATGAAGGGTCAAATTCTTCCATTAGATGTGCGGACATGTGGCTGCCCTCTGCAGGAAACTTGGTCTTAAATATTCCTCTCTGCTA
Organism: Podocnemis expansa; assembly: GCA_007922195.1. NCBI lineage: Eukaryota > Metazoa > Chordata > Testudines > Podocnemididae > Podocnemis > Podocnemis expansa. The sequence continues at coordinate 489,351 of ML682005.1, forward strand.
AAAGATGATGATTTTTTCAATCTTTACCATATTCAAACAAACATGGCAATCACTTTGGTGGACAGGATTAGAATTCAAAACCATTGCATCAAACCATCTGAAATCATCAAGATTAAATTCAAGAAAGTTCTACATTTAAGAAGAAAAAAAATCAAATGCACAACAACAAAATGGAAATAATTGGCAAGGCCACAGTACTACTGGAAGGACTTGCGGACTATAATGGATCACAGATTAATTACAAGTCAATAACGTGATTTGACTTCAAGAAAAAAGGCCAAGAAGAAAGAAACAAGAGGCAATTGTCCCACTCTGCTCAGCAAAGGTCCTTGGCTGAAGTACTCTGTCCTGTTCTGGATGCCACACTTAGGAAAGATGTAGACAAATTGGAGGGGGTCCAGAGGAGAGCTACAAAGCTGACAAAAGGATCAGAAAATCTGACCTAGGAGGAAGGGTTAAAAAAACCTGGGCATTGTTTAGTCTTAAGAAATGATAACTGAGGGGAGATCTGATAGCCTTCAGATATGTTGTGTTGTTATAAAGAGGATGATGATGATGAATTGCTCTCCATGTCTCCTGTCAAGAGGTCATGGGATTAATCTATAGCAAAGAAAATTTACAACAGATATTCTGAAAAGGCTTCTAACTATAATGAGAGTTAAGTTCTGGAATGGCTTCCAAGGGACGTTGTACAACTCCCACCACTGGAGGATTTTAAGAACAGGTTCAAGAAATACCTGGCAGCGATGGTCTAGGTATATTTGGCCCTGCCTGTGGCAGTCCCAGCTGGCCCTATACTTCTATGATTTATTTTTATTTTAGCACCTGCTTGGACTGGGCCTGATGTAGAAAAATAAAGTCTGTTCTGGCATGATCATGTAGTGACAGAATAAAAACCTAACTAAAGCAACAAAGAGGCAAGGCCAGGTATTTGTTGAGTAGGTTCTCTATAGCCCTCTGTTAGTTAAATACACTTATTTCTCTATTTCAAATAGAGCTGAGAATACCAGATGATGGAGAAATGTGGTGATAACTGGACTGTATGCACCTACCTACCTCAGAATGTGCTTGGGGTCCAATCCTGCACCCCTCATGCAGGCAAAACCCCTTTCAGATCTAAAGGGTATATAATACATGACGCACCTCCCTCCTGACACGTTGACTCAGAAGGGATTTTTCCCTCAGTAAGTATAATGGCCATCATCAACTTGGTCATTGCAGAAAACAGAACTGGGTCCCCCTACGCTAAGAGCACAAACCTTTGAGATTTGAGCTAGTCTGGCTGACCTGTGTGTTAGTCTTGATAAAGAAGGGATTGTGTTTGGAGGTTATTGAATGATGGTGGGCTCTCACATGCATTAATCTCATTTACAGCACCTGTATCACTTACTGTAAGATGATATTTATATGTTGATGCACTGGATAATTGGTTGTGCCCTGTTTCCTAACTGTCTTCTGTGAGGCTGGTATTGACACTCTTCAGTCACTGCAGGCTAACATGACAGCCCCATTAGCTGTGTACCAGGCTCTCAATGGGACGTGCAGTACACAGAGAATGGTGGATTATACAGAGACTTCAGGTTTGGGTTTCTATAATAGACTGAGATCATTTAGAGCAGGGATGATCTCTCTCTTCTGTGTTTGCACAATGCCTAGCACAATGAGTCCTAGTCCATAACTAGAGTTGTAGGCACTATCACAATATACCTAATAAATAATAATAATTTCCTGGTTCTACCATACACGTAGTAGTTTTGGTTGCTCTGCAGTCATGCAAATTGAGGCTGCCTGTGCAGATGGGGTGTGTGGGTGGGGTGGGGTGGGTGTGTGGGTGGTTTCCATTTTTGTCTGTCCTTAGGGCCTTACCTAGAAGAAAGCAGATTGAATCTCCAGCAGAGCCTGCAAAAGAATTCCACTGGCAGATGTTATAGTGAAAGTTAGATTAATCAGGCCCCTTTCTCCCCAGCCACAGTTGGGGTTATTAGAAACTCCTCCTCTCCACCATCCCCTGCAGACTTTCTGCTATCCTGGGCCCTCCTCCACAGCTTTCACTGACTGAAGTTTATCTGATTCAAGGTCAACTGCTCACACCCTTTTGTGTTGTGCTAATGTTATTCTCTATGACATCAATGAATACCCACTCCTTTTAGCTACCTTCAGTAAATCGCTGGAAAGGAGATGGATGAATGAGAAAGTTCTGGCTTTAACAGCAAGCTTTCTTCTTTCTAAAGTTTAAGTCAGGCCCTTTATGATAAATATTCAGCATGTGTAGCTATTGTAAAAATGCACCTGTGATAGTTGCAAACATTTATTGGGGCCTACAAAATCCCACATCTGTGCAAGTAAAATAGAAACTTCTATACCCTTTTGATGGATGTGCCAACATATTTTGCTAGTATATTTTAAAGAGAATCTTTCTTTTTAGTGAAGGTATTTTTGAGGCTCCACACATTTTCTGCAGCTCAGCATTTCCAGCAATTCTGGACACTTGGGCTGCTTTCCTCCCTGCAACACACAGAGGCAGACCAGTGTTATGGTATCTAGCCACGCTGCCTTAACTTCTGCTTGCTGCCAAATTTTCCATATCCACAGCCTCTGACAACAGTGATTCATTTGCTCTGGCCTTTACTCCCTGTTTTAAGTTTCCTGCCCAGTTTTTTGGGCAATGGGGCACAACATTCTCCCTGCTCAGCCCTCCTCCTCCTGAGGTTACTTAATCCCTTAAGGGTTTAACACTCCCTAAGTCTCTGCTGCAGAATATGCTTTCTGGCTTCTCTGCCCCTTATAGGCATGGCAGAGTGGCAAAGAAAGCACTGGGTGAAATTCAATTAGTTCTCTGTCAGGCTTGGCAGAGAAGAAGCCGTGCCCAGCCTGACCCCAGCTATCCATTCCTAATTCTGTTAGGTCCTAGGGATGTGAGTCAAATAGGCAGTGGTCTGCTACCTGCTGAGGCAACTGCAGCTATGACAGGGAAAACAGGTCCAAGAATCTCAGTGCAGAGGAGGAAAAGGCTCCAGAAGTACAGGGGATCCTGAACACTCAACTTGGTCAAGTCCTAGGGGACTGATGCAGAACAGATGTGAAGCTTGTAGATCCACCAGTCTCCCTCACCCTGCCACATCTTAAAGGGAGTCCTGTTTGTGCTGAGGAAAGAAACTGGGCTTCTGAACAGCCTCCATTCCAAGTACAAGGACTTCCTTTCCCCTGCGACTCCTAGAGGGAATAAGACCTGTGGCAAGGATTCAAAGACAGAGAGAGAGCTCCAGGCCCAAAGAAAGGCAAGCCACACAAAAGGCTCATCAAAGTTTCTGCAGAGCCTCTATGCTCCCGAAGTGCCTCATTAATGGTTTAAAAAACAGTAGGAAAACACCCAGAGATACCAGGCCTTTGTTTCCTCTTCTCATTCCCCTCATCATCCCCCTACTGGGGAAGGTGAAGTGTTGGCTATAAAACTTTCAGGGTCCTGCAAGTAAGCCTCAGGATAAACATCTCCCCTCAAAGTCCTCCCCTCAGGCTGCAATACCCCATCTTCTTTCTTGAAACGGAGATTAGGAATGAACACAGGCCTGAAAAGGGCAATCATGTTAGTAAGAGTGACCTCAGGCTCTGATTTGTTAGTCTTTAAGTGCCATGGAATTTCTTGCTTGTTTTGTTGAACTAGACTAACACAGCTACCCCTTTGGAACTCAGGCTCTTTAACATTCAAGAAATAAAGGGCTCTACTGCTGAGACCCTAAGGGTTGATGCCACTATAGTCCCCCTCCAGGGATATACATAAGCTTCCTCCTTGAGTTGAAGGTAGTGGGCGGGATTTCCCATTTCCTAGAAGGTTTTCATCAGTCACAGACAAAGTGAGTCAGAGGTACTGCCTTAAATTGTGGGCTCCAGCCCATCTGTTCCTACAGTTACCTAGTTTGTACAATGCCAAAACCACAATCTGATACAAAACAAAATATAGCCTGGATGTGGGAGTAACAAAAGAGCATTCACAGGTTCTCTGGGTTCAACTCCATCTTCTTCATTGTACAGAAACACACAGAGCCATTCTCAACTTCAAAAGATTCAACAAGTGGATGAAGAAAATGAAGTTTTGTCTGGAGAACCTGGCCACTGTGGCATCAGTGACCCATTGCAAATTCTAAAAGTTCTAATAGTAGTTGATCTACAGGTGAAACCTCTAAAAACGCAACAGACCACACCACTACAATCTTTGGAAGTTGATTAATGGTGGGAAACATCAACAGCCAGTGCTCCCATGTAGTTTGCCTTGCCCTTCCCTATCCCCAGATTATTATAAAGAAGTTGGTGGTGGTAATAACTGAATTCAGGTTGTAAGGAATTTTTCTGCATACCCCACTGGACAACATCCCATCCTGATCAGAGCTCTATAACGGTCAGCACTAATTCAGGTCATGGTCAACAATGCTGAGTGGTGCCTGAATCAGATTTTTTATTTCATAATTCAGACATTCAGCCTCCGTTCAATCAACTTGTTTCCAAACTGTATGAATACAAAAAAGGCAAAAGTACTTCACAAGGAAGGCAGAGCCCAGATTCATGGGGAGAGATGCTTTATTGCACAGTTGGCCTCAGAACCTACTTTAAGTGTTTCCACCCTTTTCTGCTACTGATAACTCTTTGTTGACTAGTGAAACATTATTTCTCCACCTGATGGAGTTGACTCTGGAGCTCCCACTCCAGCTTTCATGGAGACCAGAAATCTTCTTGCAAGGTCATCCCTTTTACGCAGGCTCAAAACAGCTTCAACTAACAGCCTAAGGGGCCAATAGGGGATCACTAGAAGAACACAGTCTGTTCTCCATAGTCATTAAGACATTGCTTTCACCTAGAAGAGTATTGACACTAAAAGCATGCTCACCTTTCTGGTCCAGATTCAACTGCTGATGCCAAAATACAATTCAGATCCCAAAAATCTAGATTGTTTTCCAGAAAGCATAGGCAAAAGCTTTCAGCCCACTACTATTGTATGTTAGGTATTTGTTCTTAGGAGCATGATATTTGCACGATATTTCAGCTCCTTGACAGACAATCCCATTCCCATTCCTTTGGATAGTCCAATTAGCCAGACAGGTGGTCAGGCCTTCCTTTCTGAAAAGTGACTTTCCTCCAGCTTTGAGGGGCCCTGACAAAACACCTCTTTGAGCCTGTTCCTTCAGTGTCTGCTTTTGAGTTAGGCACTAAGGTTTGTTTCTTAGCAGCTGGCATATCCAGCAGGGGAGTGTTGGAACTGGCAGCCTTATCTACATTGGAGCCTTACTATGCAATCCAAGAGGACAGGTATTCAGCACATCAGAATCTTTTCTTCCTAAGGCAGATTCCTCCTTCCACACTTACTAAGAGATTGTGCTTCCTTCATTCTGTTAAAACTTCACCTTAGATTTCAAAAAAAGAGTTGAAAAATCTTTCAAGCATTCAGAATCCATGAGAAGACTGGATTCTCTTTTTGAGTACTATGACCCAAAAATGCCAGGAACACAGAGCTTCTACGTCTTCCACTGCTAGGTGGATTAAACTACATGCTCTGGAAACCTAAAATTAGAGGTTCCTGTCACATAAGGGATTAAGGCATATCTCAAGAGATACTTAAGTTTCTGGATGGAAGGAGCACATGCACCCACTTTGGAAATTTGCAAAGCAGTGTCTTGATCTCCAGCTTACTCCTTTATTAGGCAAGCACTATAAGGTGGACCTTCTGTCCTCTGCAAAAGCCCTCTTTGGTGGGAATATACTGCAGGTGGTGGCCCAGAAATAACTTTTGGGCAAGCTCAGAAAAAGGAGGGTACTTCTTTCCTATGAGACTTTTGGTTCATAACCCTTCCTACATCTGTTTAGTACATCTCAGATATCCAGAAACTCTGAGGACACTGGCTTTCAGAAGAGAGCAAAAACTTCAGACAATTTCCTACCTTCTTGGAACATCTTTCTCCAACGATGGATCACTTATAAAGCAGGGGTTCAGATATAAGTAGAATTACTGTGTGACTATCTTTCTTGGTCTAGTGTCCAAAGTTATTTCATTGGCTATGTATACAAAATCAAAGTTACTTTGAAATAATTATTTCAGAATAACTTTTGATTTTAATTCAGAATAATTTAGAATTAGTGCATCTTCACAAGACTCTTAATTCAAAATAAAGTAGGCATTATTATTTTGAGTTAGAGAGTCTACATTAGACTCTCTAACTCAAATTAGATCCCTTGGGGGGCTGGTTTCCCTGCTGGGGAGAGGACTTCCCCTGGTGGGATCCTTTCCTTGCTGGTGAAAGGATTCCTCCCAGTGGGCTCATTTCTCCATGGGGGGCAGAAAACCCCAGGCAGTGCTCTTTTCCCAGCCAACTGGCCTGGGAACCCTGGCGGGGCCGCTTTCTCAACCCAAGGCTTGGAGCTCAGAGCCTAATACGACTCCTAGCCCCCACATCCTAACCAGAGGAGTTGGGGGGGGGCAGATTGGCATGCCTTGGGGTGGGGAAGCAGCCCTACTGGGCGTTCCCTGGCCCCGGCGGAGAAAGGAGCCCACCAGGGGGAATCCTTGAGCATTATTTCAAAATAAGCCAGTCTGCAGCTTGGAATGGCTTATTTCGAAATAATTATTTCAAAATAAGTACTATTTGGAAATTAAAGCAGGGTTTATTATTTTGAAACAGTGCTTCATTATTTTGAAATAATGAAAAGCTTATTTCTAAATAACAAAATGCATGGACAGGAAAATGTTATTTCAAGATAAGCCTCCTTATTTTGAAGTAACGTTTCAGTGTAGACATACCCACTATCTCTGGAAATTGGTTAATAATAATATGCACATTTTACAACATAAAAATAAGTCTTACGATGGAAAGCAGGATCAATGGGAGTATGGCCAGACTGTAGGTGGTGTCAGAACACTGATCCTCCTCCATAAGATTCAGAAAGAGGAGAACAACAAAGGAATCCTGTGGCATTTTTAAAGACCAACAATTTTATTTATCGCATAAGCCTGTATGGGCACAACCCCACTTCATCAGGTGCATAGAATGGAAAAATAGAGCATGCTAGCTGAATATATACATACAGAGAAGGGTGTGTCACCCAAACTGTCCATAACTGAGGGAAACACTACTAACAGAAAGGAAAGTATCAGTAAGAAATTTTCCACTTCCTTGTTTAATCACTAAAGAGAATGCAATATTACCAACAGATATTCTATTCTCATCTATACTACCTCACACTCAGTAATCCTTTAGAACTGAGAAATGTTTCATTAATAAAATAAACTGTAAGGAATTTTTATGCTAACTTTTCTCTTGGCCTAGCTGAGAACTCTTTCACTCAATTATTAATGCCAGAGTGTGTTATGACTCATGTCAGTGAATACCTGGGGACAATAATACATAAATCATGTCCCCAGTCTGTAGTTTTGTTTTGACCTATCATGTCAATGCAGCTGCTGCACAAATGCCTTAATTCAACACTAAAAATCTTTGTCAATTGGGGGGGGGGGCCGCGTGGAAAGTAGTTATTTTGCACAGAGTTAATGATTTTCAGAATGAAATGTAGAGCTGGAAATGACATGTAGGAATGGAGAATTTATTAATCCATTTCCATGCAAGGGTCACAGACTTCCCCACAATCACACTGAAGTTAGTGAAGCAGAACTTGTTTGCTTTAGGACTAACTACGGTCTAGAGAATGATTTTTTTGGCTGGAGCAAGGCCCTGAACAGACAAGCTTTCACTAGGACCTGCACACACTCACTCATATCAAATTGTGAAATGGTTTTGTGATGTCTATTATAAATTAGGCCACAAGGATTTTTATAACAGATCACCACCACCGGAGGTGAAAGACTAGTGCCTTAAGCTGTACAATAAAGCCTTTCATTCTCTGCTCCAAAACAATAACTTCCATTGTCTGCATAATTTTATCTTATGAGTCTCATCTGAGCCTCAACTGTGGCTGAAGCAGTCAGAATACTTCTTGGGCAGTACAGAGAGCACAGTGAGCAACAACTTCTCTACCTCCTTTCAATGCCTACAGCACACATCTCCCTCAGCATCATCAGTCATCTCCTAACCAGCGTGTCAGGGAAGTGAAACAGAAACGCTACCTCCACACCCAGCTCAATCATGCAGACTTCAGAATGGTTAGAACCACTGGAGCACCAAGCAAAAGAATTCTAGCTATCCCCTGTATGGGCACATAAAGAGAGCAAAGGGCACCACTCCATGCACATGTTCCAAAAGACCTAGAGCCAGATCTGTGTTTTGAGTCATCCCGTGAATCAAGCCATCTTCTTTTAAACCCAAAAGAAATCATAGATGAAGCCTTTTACATCAAGGTTCAAGCCCCCAGCAAATGTTGACAGAACTATGAATTCTTGGAAACAAAACAAACGAACAAACGTGAAGAGATGCTGCCAGACCCATAGCTAACGGCTTCTACAAGTTGGGATCTGGTTTTTTTTTTTTTTTTTTTTACACACACACTCACTCTTTATTAACCATAAAATTAGTCATACCAGGCCAACAAAAAATTCTTCAGAAATCAAGCTATAGATTGTGATTTCTACCTTGTATATAGTATTGCTTAAAGGAATAATTTTTGTCTTATAAAGGCATAATAATTTATAACAGAGAATATAACCAGCTTATTTCCAAATGCCATTATGCAACTACTGGATGGGTTAAGGAACTGACAGGGAGTGAGGCTGTGGTGCTTACAACAATACTGTCCTGGTATAGGGCCAGGCTAGATGACCTAACAGGCCTTTACAGCTATAACGTCTTCAGTTCTAAGATTATATATACTAACGATCAGAAAGGATCCCCGCCATGCAAATCAGCTTCTCTTGCTTCAGTGAAGAAGCACAGAGTGAAAGGAAACATGCTACTCAACTTCACAGTACAGTAATTTCCCCCATAATGTAACAACTATCCACAGAGGAAAATATTAAGCCCAATTTAGATGTCAAGATCATCATATAAACAAGAGGAAACATCTTGAACCAGAAACACCCCCCTTTTAATTTTTGTGCGTGTGTATGCAGAACTAGTGACTTCCTGAAACTAGCTGCAATTTTAACTAATGACAACATACCACACTGACTTTTTCATAGCAGCTCAGTGCAAGTTAAAGTATTTATTGACCTGGTTTATTAGACAGAAAAAAAATGAACAATGCTGACCCTTGTCTTAACTAGCAAGTAAACGTAACTCATGAGCATCACAGCTAGAGGCCTTCTCAAGCTTCCTGTCATGAGGGAAGATAAAAGTTCTATTCAATTATAACATATATAAAAAGTATGCAACTAGTATGTTTTATAGTCAAAGATTAAGTTTGTGACTGAATCACAGCTTTCTGACTGACTATCAAAGATGCCACAGCCACAACAACATCCAGATCTGGCATCTTTACTTTTACATGCATACTTTTACATCATTTCAAAACAACAGTGTTCCAAATAGCTTTTTCCTATGAGAGACTGTTATGCTATTTTGAGTGGCTAGAGTCACTCAGCACAGAAATGAGGGAGGCACCTATCATCTCCCTGCAACAGGTTTGCAAACTCCCCACAAACCCATTGTGAGTCAGGACCCTATGGTTACCACAACATCTGAAGTCATTATGTTGACTGATTTTCAAATTCTGTGAACGTGAAATTGACTAGACTGGGCCATGAATTTGGTAGGGCCCTAAAGATGACCTATCAAAGTGAAGACAAGATTCAGAGCAGAGAAGGGTAAAGAGGAGTAGTAGACATATGAAGAGACATTGGAAGATTCTGTTTTCCTCAGAAACGAGATGAATAAGTAGGGACATAAGATCCAAAGGGGCAGCTGTGTTAGTCTAGTTCAGTAAAAACAGATATATTTGTTGCATGAGCTCTCCTGGGAGATGAAGGGGGATTTTCCCCCAAGAAAGCTCATGCAATAAATATATTTGTTAGTCTTTAAGTTCCACAAGACTGCTTGTTTGTTTTAGGGACATAAGAATTAATGGCATAGAGAAGATAGACGAGGAACTTCTGATCTCGTAACACCAGAGCAAGAAAACATACAATGACATCATAAAGGTGAAAAATTAAGAATTGACAAAGTAAACAAATTATATTGTGGAGCTTACTGCCACAGAGTCACTGAAACCAAAGACCCCCCCCCAAAGGCTATTTAGATGGATAAGAATAAGCAGGGTTACTGTAATTAATGCTTTTTTTTTTTTTTTTAAGGATGTTAAACGTGATGCTTTGCATCTTCAGACGTTCTGACTTTTGGAGATCAAGATGAAACAATATCAGGACTGATTACTCTCATATCTATTGCAGATTTTCTACATCTTCCTGGGCAGTATATGGTAGTGGTCGCTTTCAGAGACAGTGCACTGGGGTAAACGGACCACTGATTTTTGTATACATGCTACCTTCCAGTCTGTTCTCTAATTTAAAAACATGCATTTAATTTCGTATTTCATGTGCTCAAATAAACACCAGTAGCTTGATTTTAAAAGTGTATTTTGTAATGGTAGAGACATAGAGCAAGAGGTGTTGGGTCAGATGCTGATCTATTATTCAATGTATAAATCTAGAAGAGTTGCTTTGGGGTTAGGGGAGGCCTTTATGAATATCTGACTTTATGAATGACTCAGAAATCATGAAAGTGCTTCCCAGCAGGGATCATATATTCAGTAGTTCCAAACCTGTTATCCAGAGGCCAAAAGTGGCCCACAGAGGCTTTCAAAGTGGCCTGCATTCTTTCCATAGGCTGCAGAAGTGAGCTGCTGCCTAAAGACCCAGATAGAGCACATTGCCACATGGCTAAAAGAAAGATCTTAGCTCCTTGCAGCAGCCAAGGGGCAGATCATTGCTGTCCTCCCCCCTGGCTGTGGCAGGGAGCACAGCAAAGTGCTTTGCCTGGCTCCCTAGGTGCTAGTGTACTTGCTGAAACCAGAGGGAGGGACCTTGGCTGCAGAAGGTAGCCTCTGTTTAGGGACCTAGGTGGAGCACATGTGCCTACAGAATGCATGCAGTTTCCCTGCTGCAGCTGGGGGACAGGAAATCAGTTAGGAAGCAGGCAGCCTCCTTGATAAACTCCTGTCTGGCTGCAGTGGGGGATCACAGGGAGGGCTGCTGGAGGAAACTGTTGGGAACCACTGATATATATTATATAAAATAAAAAGGAAAATATCCATGACAAAGTCTTTAATATAAAAATCTACCTTAGCTTACAGTGCAGTGAACATGTGTCAAAGAATGGAGTGCTGGCTGCATTGACTTGAAATTGACTACTATTATTCATGGAAAAGTGAGGGACCAAACAGAAGCTGGTCTAACAAGAGCTGTTACCTCAACTCACCGTATCTTTCTAGTATCCCGAGCCCAGCACAGCTACATCACTACTGCATATAACATTACTTGTAAAATGAATTCCCTTCTTGAAAATGTCTAAGTGCACACTCTATGAAATTCAATATTCTCCCATTTACATTGGAGTGAACATTCTGAAATATATTAATAAATAAAGTAGTGATTTACACAGAGCTCTACTTATGAACAACACAAGAATTTAGAGGAAGAGAGAGAAAGAAGAGTAAACTCATAACGCATGTGCAAGATCTGAAGCTCAGGCCAGGTCTAAACTAGAAACTTGCCAGGAATGTTGTTTAGGGATGTGATTTTTTTTTTGTGATACTTCTGTTACTGGAAGAAGCCATAGAGTAAATGCAGTTATACTGACATAAAAGTTATTTTGTTCGTACAACTTATTTCATTTGGGCAACTGTTACAAGCTATCTCAGCAAAGGCACTTTACAAAAAACAGTTATATTTTTGTTTGACAGTTTACTAGGAGGATTTGCTGGTAGACCACAGAGACAAACCTTATCTCCTGTGGAACAGCCCCTACAGTGGAAACCTACTGTACCATGACTTAAGAAAAGACTGACAGTGGGTGCTCTATATCACCTGCATAGCCCTACACCGTAAGGCTTGAGACCAGGGTTCCAGGATCTCTACCTCCAAGGCAGCACTCACAATTGCAGAGAGACGTTCTGATTAGCAACCAAGGAAAACTCAGTGGGTACCAAGAAGCAGTACAGATGATTCTAGCAGGTCCCGTGAGACTCATGAACCAAACCTCAGTTTCTCTCACAGGGGAATTCCCACCCCCTGCCCAGAAGCTATCAGAGAAAATTCCACAAGGATTGGATTGCCTTTCCTACCTTCCCACTGGTTTTCCCAATGAGAGAGCATTCCCCTAGGACTAGCTATGCTGTTTGCCAAAAATATATTGGACCAAATTTATCCCTGGTGTTGCTCCAGTGAAATTTAAGTATCACCACCCAGGATGAATGTGACCCTTAAAACTGCATTGTACATATTTATAGTTCGGCAACATTTTAAAGATCCTTTTCAAAGTGCTGAGCAAACAATATAAACTTACCCATCCAGACTTCTCCAAACTGACCAGCTCCAAGCTTCTTCACTAATTTAATTGATTCCCGTGCAATCTCCCAGGCATCTTTATCCCAAGGTTTTTGTGGTTTTGGAATAATACATGCTTTTTCCAGCTTTCTGCATAAACCATCTGACTGTTCTATTTTTCAGAGGAAAACAAAGCATAAAATCCATTACATTTTCTAATGACAATTTACGTGCCTATAGTAAAACATGTTTAACTGCAGACCTGTACCAATTTCACTACAACCTTCATACTGTTATTAACCTTCTATACGGGGATTTGGGATTTCTGGATTCTAGTGCCAATGTATAACAAAGTACGAGATCTGCATTAGATGCCATAGATTTGCAGTTGCAGAGATTGGTTTTGCTCATTTCATCATTAGATTTGCTTTTTTACTTCAACAGTGCACTAAGGCAAATAGCAGCAAAGTAAATAAAACATATGTTATAATTGCTCACAGTATGTTAATGAATGAAAGACATTGTTTAAGGAAAAAAATGATCCTGTTGTTGTAAAAAGTGTGATGCAAATCAGGAGAGGTTCCAAGTATGTGCCACTTCCATTTCAGCATTTCTGAAAGCACAGGCTCACTTATTAAGATGCCTAATTTCAGGCATCTGAGTTTGAAACTACGTAACTTGCATACTTTGTGTCCCTATAGCAGAGCTATGGCTAGAACTCAGGAATTTCTTGATTTGAGTTCTAAGTTCAGGCCACTAGACTGTGCTGTCTCTTAAATTGGGGAAGAGTTTTGGATACAGCAGCATATCTCTGATGGCATTAATCAACGCAGCATGTTGGATCAGTCAGTTAAGAAAGACAGAGTAATTTAGTTAACTTGTGAGGTGTTTCATACCAAAAAGGCAACGAGCCAGATAATCTACACCCTGTCATATTTTGTAGGCTAAATGCTGGTTGGTGAAAGATGCTGATGTGTTTTTCCTTTTCCTTTTAGAGGAAATACTGGCTCCAATTCTGCTGAAATGCACATAATAGAAAAGCTGCCACTGACTTCTTTAAAAAAAAAAAAATCAGGATTCAGCCCAGTATTTTGTTACATTTCTGTGCAGCTCTTAAATTATACATACCACATGCTAAACAGATAATAATTACTTCTCTACTCATTGTACAAATTATAAAGAAAAAAAAATGTAATGAAGTAGGGTTGAAACTTTCAAACCAGTGCAGGGAATTTACCACACACCATAAATTAAAATAAATCAAAACTGTGCGCTTTCAAAAATCTCAACCCTGTTCTTTTTCCCCCTCCCAGGTACCAAATGGGACCAAAATCTCTTTTCCTGACCCCAAGAAGGTATATATATGAAAAGCCACTTTTGTACTTAATTAGCATCTGTAAACATTTTTATCAGAGGTTACTGTTTATGGACCCAATCCTGCTTTCTTTGAAGTCAATTAAAAAATTACTTTCCCACCATATAGTTGCTCACAAAACATCACTGTTGGCACAAGAAAGTTTACAATGTTGATTTTGTTTCATATAAAATCACCAGATATGCTACTAGGAATATCTAGAATTCCATTTTATTATAATCTCCACATACATCTCTTTACATTCACAAAATCAACACTTTTTATCACAGTGGGCCTGATTCTCCTCTCGTGGCAGTTTCACACTGATGTAACATTTGACCTTGACTTGTACAGAGTTGTGCTTCATTTATACAGGCATATGACAAATCAGAATCAAGGCTAATGTTACCAACAGCTTCCGTTAGTCTCTAATCACTGTACTCTTTCATAATATTCATCTTGCTACAATTCACAGTGCTTGGATTAGTTTAGAAATGTGGGAAAAGACTTGAAATAAAACAAGAAAGCATTTTGATTATTTATCTTAATGAAAACAATGCCTAATGTCCAGTAACTGATTTAAACTTACTTTGGTAATGTTTAATCATATCATTGATGGTGGGAAACGTAATCCTTGGAGAGATGTAATATCCTCCATTGTCTAGACTCCTAATTTTGTAGTGCTTAACAACATCACCGTGCTGTGGATCATGGTCCCTGATGGACAAAGAATAGCTGCCTGTGGACAAACAGTGTAAAGATACTGTTTAGTAGATATTGCACACATTAATTTTTTTGGCCTGCTTCTCTTGTCCCCTTTTTGCTCCAAAAAGCATTTTGCAATCATTCCAAATGATTGGCATGAAGAGGGGTTAGCAACAGTGGAAACTGCTATTGATTTAAAGTTAGAAAACTGGCTTTTTGGGTGTCAAGAGAGTTACACAGCTACTCCTGGGCATAGTCCCATTGACTTCATTGGGACCATGTGCAGAAGCAGCTGCAGTATTAGCCCAAACTCCCTAAAAGGGCCTACAGGCTGCAATTTACGCTGATTCCCTTGAGCTGCATGAGGTTCCTTAAGCCCCTGGATACTACAAGTAGGCTAGTGTGGAGGGGGTTTGGAGCAAGCAGAAGGGAGGAATGTCCAGCAGTCCTAACCTCAATTTAGGGGTTTTACGGAGAGACAGAAATGTTTATCCTACCATACAGAGGTCTTCATTAGCTTACTCACAAAACCAGGGAGTTTCTGAAAGGTAAGCGCCTGCTTCCCATTCTAGCCAATCCCTCCTCACTCACTGATCCCACAAAGTTGGAGTGGAAGGGGAGACCATTGCCAGGGAGGTGATATCTAAATCTAGATAGCTGTCCACTGAAAGATCTGTTGGACCTGTCTCTTTTCAGAGAGGTGGGATGGACAATATGGCCAAACAGCAGACACCTGTCTAATCAAGAGTCTGTAAGACAAATGCTGGGTTTAGGAAAGAGCCTTCCTATGTTACAGTACCTTCTGAAATCTTACCCACTCAGTAGCTTCAGAGACCTTGGATGTTAGCTTCTCAGAAACTCAGCTTGACCCCAAACTTGTCACTGAGGTTTCTTTATTGGCATACAATTAAACTACATTTGAGTTGATCAGGCTCAAAACAAACTACTTCTTTGGGTCATTTACAAAAAACAAACTGCTTCCTTATATACATTTACTTTATATACCTTTACATTTGCTATTCATTATATTCTGTGTTTTGGGACTGACTTGGTTACTTCACAGAAACCAATCCCAGTACAAAATGCTTTGTCCATACACTAGCCATGTTTCACTTTACCTCATCTTTAGGTTCCCAGCTTCTCTTGTCCCTTGTTATCTTGTTCTTAGCCAATGGTTATCTGGGTGCTCCCACCTCTGATCTTTTTTTAATTCTGGGTAAGCTCTTTTTTAACTCTGTTATCAGTTGCAAAGTAAGACATTGCCTACCTTTTAATGTTTCACTTTCTCTGATAAGGAATGCTCCAGGATTATTTCCTGGCGCTAGAAGCTGTCTCTCTGCATCTTTCCTGGTTACATCTTTGACAAACCATCTGAAAAGTAGTTTGAAAGAATTAGTTTATTTCTGTTCCCGCCCAAAGATCTGCAACAGGGTGAAAAACAAAGTTTCAAATGTACTAAAATATAGAAAAACATACTCTTCTGTTTCCAGCGTGTTTACTTTTGCAACGTAGTTGCTTGGAATGAAGCCTTCTTTCTTTGTTGAGAGAGATTTCGCTCTCCACCACTCTCCATGGCTGAAACACAAAATGACAGTATTCACAACGGGTAAGCCAAGAATAACAAAAGTCATTCAGTTAGTCCTGTAGTGCTGCTGAGGAGCTGTGAAAAACACAGCATTTCTCTCTGAAGTTCAGGTATCTCAGAAACTCTAGAGCAGTGGTTCTCATCCTATGGCCCATCAGCCATTTGCAAGCCGGTAAGCACACAGCTACAGACTATGTGACATCCTCAGGGTCATGCAGGTAGTATAAGAACCACAGAGTTAGCATCAGAGAAATCTGTTGCAACTCCCACCTGATTAGCTACCAAATATTACAGGGGGGGGTGCAAGGACGTGGTTTCACTTTTGCCCAGAAAGGAGGCGTTTTACTTCAGTTTGGGAGTGTGAATGCATGTGTGAGACGCAGAGAGGGAAAACGATGACAAAGCCATTTAGTGATGCCGCAAGATAAAGCACAGTACAGCCAACGCTGCTATACTTACTCCTCAAGAACTTTCATTTTTTCTCCTTTCTTGAAGGACAAGTCATCTTCATGAATGCCATCATAAGGATACAAGGCTACTACAATGTCCCCAGGCTCCTCTGCTTCTATTAATGCAGAAAGTCAAGTCTTACTATTGTATTTGTTCCTATAAGGCTATCACAAGTTGTTAACATTCTTATGAAAACGTACCTTCTTTACAGAATCTCTGCCCTGGTAAAAGGTGCATGTCTGTATTTCCCTACAACAAAATATTTGTTTATTAAACAGTTGTAGACCACTACGCTTACACATACATGTAAAGTATATAAGACATAAAAGATTCTTCAGCCGGTTTGGAGTCATCTTACATATTGATAAAACAACATCCACGAAGCTTTAATTAAAAAGAAGCATGTGGCTATTTTTCCTGACCAATTTTAAAGGCAAACTGTAAAGTATACATTGAAGAAGTCCCAGCTAGATTTCGAACATAGCAGCTCACACCTCACTAAATTGAAGTAAGGCGGAAAATTCACAGCTTTGTTGCTGCACTGTTTTTTGACAAGGCTACTTTAACAAGGCAATGAAGCAATAATTATCAGTGTGAGGATCTGTCCTCAGAAAGCTAAAATAAAATTTACTTTTAGTAGATTCTAGAGGAGAGAAAAAAATCCCCCAAATACCATGCAGATTCAAAATTTATAGTGTGAATTTTCTTTTGCCTGCCATTTTCTAGTGTTCCTGTCCCTAGCATCTGATTCATACAATATACCTGGTCAAGATCTCCAGCTGGTATAAATCAGAGTAGCTCTATGAAGTCACCAGAATCCTGCCAATTGACACCCACTGAGGATCTGATCCACTGAGTGGAGATGGGGGGGGCGAGGGGGAGAACAGGTTCATTGATGAAGGCAAGAGGAATTATTTCATTTTTATCCAGACAGTAATAATCCTTATATTTTGCCAATTTAGGGTGAAAAAAACTTATAGGGCCATATCTTCTCCGCTGTATGAGATTTTTAACTTGTTTATAGGGTTTTGCACAGCAGATTTCATGGCTTCCTTCTCCCTCCTGGGTACAGATGCTATGTTTCCTTCTACTCAGGAGAGGGGTTTTACTTGTGGATCTACATAGTAATAGACCCATGAGTTATACCACTAGCCTGCCTTCAACACCCTCTCTTTGCTACTGTGAAGAAAGGCATGGTTCCACAGCAAATGGGATTTCCATTGGCTCGCTTCACTTGATGCAGCAGAACTGTATCCATTTTGCTGTCATTCAGTCATATGTGCTCACAGAGAGAGGGGAGAGGGCAAGGTTTGCTCTTCTGTGAAAAAAGGGAAAGTTGACTAAATACATTGAATAGTCAGAAGTAATGACCTGAGCCATCCATGAGCAGAAGAGTCAAAACTCTAATCCTGTTAAGCAGCTGCACTGTGAATAAATGCAACAGAATATTCCTTGTCAGTGTAGAACAGCCCACTAAAAATAAAGAGGTGGTTCTATAAAGAAGTTCTGATGGTCTACAGATCTTAAAAGTGTAACACACTTCTAAAATACTGGTACTGTTAAAACTATTTCTAAGCTATTTCAGACTTCCTTAGAGTCACTGAGCATTCCTTTAAGTATCAGACATATATATATAAAAAGAACAACCAACATGCCATGGAATATTTTCTCTCTCTAAAAAAAAAAAAAAAGACAAAGTCAATATTTATTAAGCAATAAACTACCATGGGCTTTTAAAAGAATCGCATACCCTTTGACAATAAATTGCCCAGCACTAGAAAGCAAAATTGTGGACAGAAATAATTATTTTTAGTTTCTGCATGTGTTGTTGATTTAGATTTAAATTTAAATTACGCCAGTCATGCTTGACTCTTGCTACTTGAATTCTTCCCTCAGGCTATCTACTTACTGGCCTTTGTGGTTTATTGGACGTTGGATCCCTCACATAAATAGTTCGTTCAGTTTTACGTACTGGTTGGTTCTTCAAATCTAGCCCCTCTCCATGTAGATTCTCTTTTCTTTTTGATTTTATACATCCCATATTTCCTGTTGGAAAAAAAAGTATTAAACAAAAATGTTATCATATAACCAAGTAGCTTTGCATACAATCATCTGACTACATAACAAAAAACTTTCCTTCCATGCCCAACACCTGAGCAACAATATAAAAGCCTCAGGTATCAGTGTAGATACGTGTACCTGAAGTTAGGAACCACCATTTAGCATGTTCCCTAATAAATTTTATTTAGTAATCCTTACATCAATGTGTGCATTCAAGACAGCACAGTCTGGGTACACTGCCAATGGGAACATGACTGCTAATCTACCCATGGACTTAGCAGTTCTTGGGATAGCACCTGCAACAAATTATATTGCTCCTTTGTAGGGCAGTAACTATCTGTATTCTTCACAGGACTTCCTTTGAAGACACGTCCACATATCAAACAAGGAGGTCACCTTCCTCTGTAGCTCAGGGCAGTGGTTCCAACCTTTTGTGGCTTGTGACATACTTGGCAGCATATTACAACTCTACAGGACACACTAGCCCACTTCCTCCAGGCCAAATCCAGCCATTTCCCCAGCTCTCTGTGACACACATACTACTATGTGGTGACACAGTAATGTGTCCTGAGTCAGTGGTTGAGAACCACTAGCATAGGATATGGCTCACTTGCTGGTGAATTCTCTGTATCTTAAAAGTCTTTAAACCATGATTTGAGTAATGACTGATTTAGTAAGTCATAGTTTAGAGGTTTATTACAGGAGTGGGCGAGTGAAGTTCTGTGGCCTGCACTATGAAGGAGGTCAGACTAGATGATCATCTTGATCCCTTTTGACCTTAGAATCTATGAGTCTGTAATAGGGCTTATATATTTTATAATAAAACCATTTTGTAAAAAGGATCACACTCTTACCCAACATAGTTATAACAGTACAGCTATCGAGTGTAGGCCAGCCCTCAGGTGCAGCCCTCAAAGAATACAGCCCCACTATGTTATGCTCCCATCACTTGTAGCCTTCCATCCATATAGAAATGGACCACTGCATGTAGGGAAACAGGTCTCTGTGGATTGTATCTTTTCCTCTACATTTAAGATGAGAGGGCTGCAGTCAACTGTTTTATGGAAATTAGATGTGGTCCTCTGACATCAAAGCTTGGGAGACCATGAACAGCCACATTGGTCCAATGACCATTTCATTGAGTTCAATGATCAAGGAAGAACTTATTGATCTCCAAACCATCAAATCACATGTCCTATTAAATTAAAACAAAAATCTGAACAGGCCCTCATGCCTCAAGAAGAGTGAGTACAGTTCTTATTTTTGCCATCACAGTGATTGCAGCATTCCCATTCGCCAGCATGAAGGGAAAGATTGTGTTTCTACTGGAATCTCTTTTTATGGCAGTAAATTTCTAACGCTTTCATTTTTGCTTTGTGAAAACCCCACCAGAAATTCTTCCAGTTTCATTTTTTACATACCATCTTTCATTTGACACTGATGGAAGCTTCTAGGATGCAATAATTAAGAATATCCTCCCAAGTTTGCAGGCACAACTAACTGTGGGCACACCAAACACACTTGTACTTCTGAAGGTTGCAGGTGTGCACATGTGCAACTCCTGTATACACATATGCAAGCTGGTGGTTGTGTTGTTTTTATGTCATAATTAGATGTCTAACTACCTGCTTGTAACCAAAATAAAATCAGGTCTTCATTCATTTAAATGCTAACATTTGTGCCCACAGTTTTGCACCTAGAAAACTACAATCTGAAGTTCAAGCATCATTAAAAACTGGCACTAAAACACTCTAGCACATGTCCTGACTTTGAGCAGGTGAGTAGACATGATGATTTAAAAAGAACTAATCCTATTCTTACTGTTCAACATGTGAGTAAGTACTTTATTAAATTGAGACCTAAATCTCAAAACAAGGAAGTGTCTCCCACACTATTGCAATAAAATCTGAGAGAATGAGTTTGATGGTTTAATTCCATAAGACAA
Source organism: Podocnemis expansa (assembly GCA_007922195.1). NCBI lineage: Eukaryota > Metazoa > Chordata > Testudines > Podocnemididae > Podocnemis > Podocnemis expansa. The sequence goes on from ML682005.1 coordinate 509,863, forward strand.
CTCAAAAAGATATGTAAAGAGTTGCCAAGGTCACACAGCATGTCAGCAGTAGAGGTGACAAAAGTGAACTGGTTTCCTGACTCCCAATTCAGAGTCTTATATGCACTAGATGCAGAAAGGATTAATATGATGCAGGGACCTTAAATATTACAGTGGGGAGGAATAGAGACTAAAGATCCATCCTTCCAAAAGGTGAAAAAGGCAACTTATTTGTAGTGGTATATTTCACAATGCTGACAGTAAAATCATTTGATGAATATCTTGCACATACAAGGACTAAATTTCAGCCATCACATAACATGTACTTCAGATACATCATTCAAGATTAAACTTACAGCAGTAATAAAATAGAGCACCCCAATGTTATAGATTCTGGGTCCAATTCAGCAACATGCTAATCTGCTCCAAAGAGATACTAAGCATTCTTTGCCATTGATTTCAATGGGAGTTAAGGGCACCCTGAGCCAGGTCCACAAAGAAATTCCAATCCAATGGAAATTAGGAACTTAAAATACCTTTGTGGATCTAGACCTCAGTTCCTTTTAGGATTGAGCTCTTTTACTCATCCTTGATCAATCAATCTCTCAAATCTTTCTAAAGAAGCAGTTGAAAAAGATGCAATACAGATAAGTGAAAGTTTTAACTTGCAGACAGATTAATGTATAGGATTTCTAATTAAGTGTATGAAGATTATGAAAACCACAAAAAACTGAAACATAGTTATGAAATGTTAGCAGTTTTGCCACATATTGCATTTTATTTTGATACTGTAATGGAAAATTAAAGTTTCTGTGAATTCTCCCAAGGCTTTAGGAGACATACTTCCATGGCAAACAAAGGAGGAGTTCTGTGGCACTTTCAAAAGACTAACAAATTTGTTTATCACATGAGCTTTGTCAGACACTTGAAAATGGAAAACTTACAATATAGGAGGGAAAAATAAATGCAGTATCACTCTTCTACTTATACTACATTGATGACAAATTCATCATCTGATCCACAGAAGGGGGGGCCCATGAAGAATTCCACAGAGATTTCAACAGTTTCCACCCCATGATTAACATCAGCCTAGATGGGAGGTCCACTTTCTGGACACTAAAGTACAAATAAGTGATGGACACATAAACACCACCCTATAATGGAAACCTACCGAACAGTGTAGTTACCTACATCCCTCAAGCTTTCATCCAGGACATACTACATGATCCATTCTCTACAGCCAAGCCCTAAGACACAACCACGTCTGCTCTGATCCCTCAGACAGAGAAAGATACCTTCAATATCTCCATCAAGCATTCTTAAAATTACAGTACCCACCTGGGGAAGTGAGGAAACAAACTGACAGAGCCAAATGGGTACCCAAAAATTAACTATTAAAGGACAAGCCCAAGAAAAAAAACAACAGAATGCCATTGGTCATCACATACCGGCCCCAAATCAGACCTCTGCAACACATCATCAAGGATCTACAGCCTACCCTACAAGATGATCCCTCTCTCTCTCAAGCCTTGGGAAGTAGACCTCTCCTTGCTTACGGACAGCCCCCAACCGTAAGCAGATACTCACCAACAACTACAAACCATGCACCAGAAACACTAAGGCAGGCACATATCCCTACAAAAAACACCACTGCCGCCTCTGTTCACTTGTCTACACTAATAACACTATTATAGGACCTAATCAAACCAGCTACTCCATCAAGGGCTCATTTGCCTGCTTGTCCACCAATGTGATATGTACCGTCATGTGCCAGCAATGCTCCTCGGTCTTATACATTGGACAAACTGTACTGTCTTTGCACAAAAGAACAAGTGGACACAAATCTGACATTAGAAATGGCAACATTCAAAACAGGTGTCACTGTCATTGGGCACAGAGGGTAGCATGAGCCTCCAGTGTGCCTAGCAGTGCACACCGTTGCACCAGGGAGCTGGGGATGGCGGGACCATTTTAAATCTCCCACCCTGCTACACTCCCAAGTATGTATCCCTGGGTGCAGCAGGGTGGTAGCACTGAGCCAGCCATAGCCAGTGTCTGGAGGCCCCCTACTACACCTCAGGTGAGTTCTCAGGAGGGCATCAGAGCTGAACATGGGGCCAGGATGAGTGGTGGGGCACTGGGCAGGAGCTCTGGAAACAGTGCCAGAGTGGCACAGAGGCTGGGCAGGGGCGCCCCAGGAGCAGCAGGGAGGCCAGGTGGACAAGGGCTGCACAGAAGTGTGTGTGTGGGGGGGGACCTAGAGCAGTGGAGAAGCCAGGTGGGGGAGGTTCTACCCAGGAGCAGTGGGAGCCCTAGAGCTGTGTGGGCCCTGGAGCAGCACACAGGCCAGGCGGGGAAGGGATGCCCAGGAACAGCATGGAGGCCGGGTCCAGCCCCAGGAGCAGCATGGAAGCTAGGAGCCCCAGAAGTGTTGCTCTGGGAGCAGTGGGGGGTGGGGCAGAGCAAAAGCAGTGCAGAGGTGGGGGGCCTCAAGCAGCACAGGAGGGGCAGGAGTTACATCGCAGGAACGGCAGAGGGTTGTCCCCAGAACACCCTGGGAGAGGGACCAGGTGAGGGCCTGTGCCCTGGATCATTTTTTTCTGGAGCAACACTCCTGGTTCAAAAACAAATAAGGGAACATTTTAATATCTCTGGTCACTCTGTGAAAGAGTTGCCTGTTATAGTATTTAAACAGGTTAACTTTAAATCAAAGCTTTAAGGAGAAACTACTGATTTAGAAGTCATGTGCAAATTTGACACCATTAACTTGAATTTGAATAGAGATATGGGCTGGCTTTGTCACTACAAACAGTGATTTTCACCTCCCTACTTTCTTACATATTGTTCCCACTTGTTTGATTCAAAACAACTTGTTTGATTTGCCAAAATAGTCTGGCCTAACCCTGTGAATTACACTTCACTGCATTTATTTTTCCCTCCCATACTGTAAGTTTTCCATTTTCAAGCATCTGACAAAGTGGTATTTCTCCCATGAAAGCTCACGTGGTAAATTAATTTGTTAGTCTTTAAAAGTGCCCAACTCCTTGTTTGTTTTGCTGAACTAGACTAACATGCTTACCCCTTTGGAACTATACTTCCATGGGTGTGCCTGTACCTTATGCATCTTTGCACAGGGAGTTCAAGACTTAAAATTGCCAAGATGATGTGATAGGCATTTTAAATAAGATGTTAGAGCTATCAAACACTGTTCATTGAAAGCAGATTCACTTCTTGAACCCTGGAATGGTGGTCCTCGGAATGACATGAGAATACAACTTCATAAAGCTAATCTTAACATCAGATACTTATAAGATCATTTGACCAGTCATACGCAAAAAGCTGAATTTTAAAATATTGATACTATATGATCACCACTTTTATCTTCTAACAAACAATCCTAGTAAAAATTTGTTACCAAAAATGTATTAAAAAGATGTGCTACATTCATAACATATATATCTTAAGTTATAATATATTTCTGTAAAAAGTATGGGGGAACTGGATTTATGCATTAATATAATACCGCATTTAGTGTAAAATGTTTATTTTCATGACCCCCTTCCCAACTTACCTCAATGAACATCAAGGGTATTTAATCTATGACAGGCAAGTGCTTTTTTTGCAGATATAAATAGGAAAATTTGATAAGCTATCAGCTATTAATAAGTACAGTGTGGTTACAGAAGAGAATAGTTGTTCTTCTGAGATAAGAATCACTTGTACTAAGAAAATATTAAGTCTTTTTACAGACTTTTCTCTGTCCCACAATGTTTTTCAGTAGGTAAGGTGTTACTTTTCATCAGTTTCTCTGTCCACTTTTCAAGATATAAAAGATACTGAACATCTAGCTGTGAAGGAATGGTGTAAGAAAATAAACTTCCGTAAGCAGTCTCCTAATTAAGTAATTGGACTTAAAACTTAAATCATCATTGAATAAAAATATCTGATTTTATTACGTTTAAAAGAGTGAAATGAAGATTTAGAGAGACAACTGCTTTCTTGATTAACTTTTTTGTTAATAAAAACCCACACACATGCACGCGTGCACGCGCGCGCGCGCGCGCGCGCACACACACACACACACACACACACACACACGCACACGGAGATAACAATAATCATTGGCACAATGCATTTCTCCAATAACAGGTTGTTGTATAATCACCAACCTTCCTTTTGATGTCTAGAAAGATGTTTGTCTTGAATTCCCTATATTATATGCCAGCATCTCATCTCAATCCAGCAATATTTTGTCTCTTCTCTTTGCTTAGCTTTTCTTTGATTTCAAGTCATTCTAGGTACCAGAGACTGCCTGCAATGTGCTTGTTTAGATTTTAAAAGCTGCCGTCCTTTTGACAAACACAGCTGTTTTATCTGTTTTTTCCTTCAGCACCCACAATGTAATTTATCTAAAACCACAAGTATTTTAGCTGGTCACAGAAGATCACGTGACCATCACTGGTCCATCCACTATAATGTCTATAGCCTATGACACTTTGCTTCCTCTAAGTGCTTATCTATCTTATCTCATATATATATGTGTGTATATATATATGTGTATATCATCAGATTTTGACTATGTTCATAATTGCATCTTCTGAGTCATTTACTAGTTTGTCATACATATTAATCATGGTGTGAGTTAACAGCTGTTTCCTAAATCAATCTGAATGCCTGAGTTTTTCTTAACCAACGGCTTTTTACTAAAATGCTTCTCAAATACTAACACATTTTTCAATCACTTAGAGTGGTTTTAGTTTAATCTTTGTAGAAACTGGGGAATAATCCTGTTTTTCAAAATTGACAAAAATATTTTATAATAGCCCTTAAAAAGTTATGTTACAAACTAATATCCTCTGATAAGTAAAAGGCACCATTACATACAATATACTGTCTAATAGATATGCATTAAGCATTGCTATTTCTATCACTTCTTAGTGGTGGTTCAATTAAGCCTTTGAATAAATATCTATTTATATGGATAGTCACTTATTGTACAAATAAGAGGCATTTATAAATCATTGCAAGCTTTATACTTGGTAGACTATAAATGTAAACAATACTTAAATCATTTAAACAGTTTTAATTCTAGTGTCTCCCTGTTTCATGAGACTAAAATATTTATTTGTGAATTATGTTTCACATCTGATCTGTGTAATCTGCTATGAAAGAACTTTATAAAATCCAAGACCCAAAGGCACCAACTCAAGTCTTTGGACAAACTTAGAACTCTTAAGTCTAGACCTGAAAACGAAGTATTTCTCACCTGCGCATTCCAGAAAGGTGATACTTAAAATGACAAGTGTTTTCTCAAATTTTGTTTCCATTAATTATAGTAAACACTTAGAAAAGTATAAAGAAAACCCCTCTCAATCTCTACTTTTAATTTTTCTTCCAGTTTCATCCTATTTTTATCTCAGTGTGGCTTTTTACATCAATTGTTCTGTTCTTTTTCATAGCTTTTTGGGCAGACATAGAACTGGGTTGGAAATTGCATAACAAAATAGAATTTCCTCAGAAAATACTGGTTCATCCAACCTCAAGTTTCTCATGAAAGCAAGGCAGGTCCAATTAACTTTAGTGAATCGCAGGGAGTTTTCTGGCAAAAATCTGCTTGGTTCCTGCCAGCCCACCTCATAGGCTTCTGGAGAGCTCTGTCTCTGCAGTGAAATCAGGGGCCCCTTGACATCCAGAGTCTATGGCTGTGTTCACACAGCACTCTTATTTTGAAATAACAGAGGTTGTTTCAAAATAAGAAATACCCTGTTCACACGACGCACGGTTGTTTTGAAACAACGGCACCCGTTGTTTCGAAACAACTTAAACCCCATGTGGGGACGAAACAACGTTGTTTTGAAACTATTGTTTTGAAACAATGCTGTCCGAACATGTTGTTTCGAAACAACAGTGACTTGTTTCGAAATAACTGTTGCCTGAAACGGCTATTTCACTTTGAGCTTTTTTCCATAATTCGAGTTAAACTGTTAATTCAAATTAAGTTATTTCGATATAATGCATTATTTCAATACAAGTTATTTTGACACAACTTGTATTGAAATAATGCGTGTGTGTGGACACAGCCTATATGTCCAGGCAGCTTTATGGTGCCAGGGGTTACAGACTCCCTGCAATGCATTCAGTGCAGTGCCTGATTCCCAATGATCCAGGGAGACTTGGCTCTAGTCAGGGCCCTCATAATCTAGGCTCCTGGTTCCACACCAGAGAGCTTGGAACCCCTTTCCACTACAGAGCGGGAAGCCTGGAAGATTGCCCCTGGGCCAGTGAGAGCTCCCGGGTTGCCGGACTCTCTAGTCTGGCCTCCTGTATAAAACAGACCATAGGACTTCCCTGAATTAATTCCTGTTTAAACTAAAATACTTCTTTTCGGGGGGGAAAAAATCCAATTTTAATTAAAAAATTTCTGGTGATGGCTCTTGGCTTCTCAGTCTCTCCATCATAAACTGCCTAACCGATTTATTGAAATATTGAAGCCTTTTCTAGGCAAAAAGAATCATAGGAAAACCTTAAAAGATTTAAAAATTCAGTTGATCAGACCCTTTGTCTCCTGGCACATACCACCTGCTCTCACTACAGTATTTCTAGGACTCTCTCTCTTTTAGTACTGTAGCTCTGTCCTTCACCTGTGTTGCAGGGCCAACTCCATGATGGGGGTTCACCTCCATCTTTGAGGGCCCTAGCAGTATCACATTTCTAATACACTGTCACTTGATGCAGTCTCTAGCCTACCTGACATCAAAGAACACAAAAGAAAAATTTAAATCAAGGCACACAGGTTCAGAATAGATTGACTTGAATCCTGCAGCATACTTTTAAACCTCCTAGCCATAATGTGAGCAGGGCCATAGTTAGCACACCAGTAAGAAACAGTGTTAGCTAGGGAGAGGGTCATAAGGAGGGAGTAAACTTGGGGAGCAGTCATTCTAATATTTAAAAACCATGTAGCTTTATTGTATTCAAGCCATTTCCCATAAAAAGTGTAAGAGGAGATTCTTTAACTGCATTAGGAGCAAGAAAAAGATGAAGGAAAGTCCTCCGCTTAGCAGGTCAGGAAAACTAATAATGGATGACATCAATAAGGCTAAGGCGTTTAATACCTCTTTTGCTTCCATCTTCCCAAAATAGATTAATCACGATCACATACTTAATACAATTGATATTAACAACATGGGGGAAAGAACACAAGCCAAATAGGAAAAGAACAACTTAAAGAATATTTAGATAAATTAGATGTATTCAAGTTGGCAGAGCCTGATGAAATTTATCATAAGGTATTCAGGAATCTTGGAAATGGTAGCAATTATCTTTGAGACTTTATGGAAAATGGGTGAGATCTCAGAGGACTAGAGAGGGGCAAACATAGAACCTATCATTAACAAAGGTGATACAGGGAATTATAGACCAATCAGTTTAACTTCAATACCTGGACAAATTGGAGGGAATCCAGAAGAGAGCAACAAAAAAAGATAAAAAGTTTAGAAAGGTTCCTCATCTATGAAGGAAGGTTTAAAAAAAAAAAAAAAAAAAAAAAAACAAAACCTGGACATGTTTAATCTTGAGACGACTGCATATGTATTATATGCTGTTATAAAGAAGACTGGCGTCAATTCTTGTCCAGCGTTCAGCAAACTTGAAGCACCAGGAACAGGCTTAGTCTGCAGCATGGGACATTTAGGTTGTGTATTAGGAAAATCTTCCTAACTGTTAGGTTGGTTAAGTTCTGAAATAGGCTTCCAAAGGAAGTTGTAGAATCAGAGGTACAGTATTTAACAACTAGTTAGGCAAACTGTTATCAGGGCTGGTATAGTTCACTTGGTCCTGCCTCAGTGCAGAGGGCTGGACTAGATGACTAATCAAGGTCCTTTCCAGCCCTACATTTCTGTGAGTCTATATTCCACCACTGCTCATAAAAGATGTTTGTCCTATTGCATGTCTTTGAATCTGTTATCATGGTCATTGACTCAGGACCCTTCCTGTATGCCTAAAACCAGAAAATCTGGAGTCAGTCTTCCTCTTAAACTTGTTTCCCTTCCTGCATCTCCCTTTTACACTAGTTTACAGAACATCATTTTCAGGACGCTGACTGAATTTACTCTTCCCTTGACTCTGCTGAAGTCCTTCCACAGCTTTTATTTGCTCCCTGTCTCCTCTAATTTAATCCCCTCTTCATGTAATTCACTTTTATTGGCCAAGTCCAGCACCCTCATGTTCCTTCTTCATTTTAATCCAATCTCTTACCTGGCAGAGGCACATGCAGCACAGACCTGTATACTAAACTGCACCAAACCAATGTGTTCCCCCAACAAGCATCCATTCAACATGTAACTTATTAATGAAGGCTGAACTCTGTTCAACCAGAGCCCAAAACTCAGACTTGGTGCAAATATGAGCTGCTCCCTTTAAATTAATAGAATTGTATCATTTTACATGCAATTTAAATTGTCTCCACTGGAGTCTTTTTCCTATGGCGCTTAATCCCACTCATGTGGGAAGTAGAATCTTTCTCTAGTCCATTTCTGTTCCTTGTCTCTCCTTTGACAGCAATATTCCTAAAATTCCTACACTGATCCTAATCTTTATCTGGGAAAAAATGAGATAAAGCCAAATCATATTTCTATATATGTTTAGACTCCGTCAAAAACAATGGGACATATTCATTCCCAGGATAACTCTACTAAAGGAAAGGATTATCTAGTTTGAGAAATTATAAAGGTAGCATGGGATTTTCTTAAACCTGCTTACACTCAAGTCAAAATCCAAAATGCCCATTTATACACCTTTACAATACCAAGATGGCAAATCTACCTAATCTATCATTTGACTTGCATAAACCCATCACTATCATGTCTAAACACTTAGCTCTTCTACAATGATTTCCCAGTGACATATCCACTGATAAACAGGAAGAAGTTTGGTCTGCTATTGGACCTCGGTATACTGTTTCCTTTTAAGGTTCAAGCCTGTGTCCATGGCAAGACTCACACTGACAGAGAACACAATTTACTATTTTTCTAGACAGCACTGAAAACACTGATGCTAAGTGTACAAAACAATAAAGGTCGAGTTATAGTATTATTATTCTTAACCAATCATTCAGTTGATCATAAAAAACCTGATCTGACATTTACAGTGGAAGGTTGCCCTTCACTGTGCATACTAAGGTTAAAGAAGCCACTGGAGTGGTGAAGTTTAAGCTTGCATAACCTGGAGTTGAGCAATGTTGCACAAAGAAAGACTGCTGAAGATTGCTCAAATTGGCACTTTTAGCAATGAAAAAGGAACAGAGCAAAGACCAATTCATGGGAACACTGCATAGATAGGGACTTATTCAGCAGTGAATCAGGAAGTGAAATGTAACAACTGTATCACATCTCTCTGTGAACTAGAAGATTTCTATCACACACAAAACAGCAAAGGTCTGTGCACTATAGTGCTCACAGTTTAACACACAATAAAATAAATGATTTTCATTTCAAAGGCTGACTTAGTTTCCCAGCAATATTCTGTATCTAAGTGACATTATCAGCAGAAGCTATTTGCACATTTAGGACACAAATTATTAATAGAGCTATGCATCTAAAATTACAGGTGACTACAGATTTAATATGAACAAAAACTCTGGAGGTTTTAAATAAAAAAAAGTGTGGTTTCTGAAAATAAAACTATGACTCAGTATAGCATTTCACCACACAAGTGAATAACTGCGTACCATATATACTTAGTAAATAAAGTTTAGCATGTAATCTGAGGTATCTATTACAAGTGTTAAGATTAAAACCAGAGTGTATCATTAATACTCTCACCACTACCAATCAACTTCTGTAAACAAGTTAATGCTGATAGGTTGCCCCACTATGTTCTCTACATTCTCCTGAATGGGTTGCACAGATAACAGTTGGAAGGAGGACTTGTGGCAGGAAATACACTTCCAAAGAGCCAAAGGCTGCTGGCAGAGATCAAGAGTAAATGTTGAGGTACAGGACTTCCACACAGATGAGCCTGGCTTCACAGATTTCTCAAGATGGATGTCAAGTGTGTCTGTCTCTGATCCTCTACTATTTTGTGGAGGTGACCATCCACCATGGGGCCAACTATCCACCCTGATGAAAGAATATATTCCTGGAGCTCCCAGTGCAAACTTACAGGCTATGTTCACACGTAGATGCTCATTTCAAAATAAGTTAATTTGAAATAAAATCCTTAATTCGATTTAACTTGCTATTTCAATTCAGAAGAGGGGCACCATGGGAGGTGTGGCAACATGGCCCCCTGGCAGGGCCATGTTGCCACCCAGTCCCCTTCCTGGCTCTCACCTGGAGAGCCAGGCAGGGAAAACAGACCCCAGTGCAGGGATCTCCCGGCCCTGTGTCCCTCGCTGCTGATGGGGCACCCACGCTGCAATCCAGTGGAGGGTCCCGGAACCGGCTTGTGGGCCTTGCCTGCTGCCACCCCAGCGGGGGTGTCCTGGAGCCGGCTCCCCAGGCTTCCTGGGAGTGCTGGCACCCGCCGCCCTGCCAGCAGCTGCAGAGCAAGTGGGCTCTGGCACCTACTGCCCCGCTAACTGCCAGCACCCCCCACAAGCAGGGGAAGCCAGCTACAGGACCCTAGGCCCCCTGCACCTCCCCTCCCTCCCTGGCCAGGGTGCTGGGGGGCGTGGGACTTCCTCCCAGGGTGCCATGCACCCTGGGAGAAAGGTCACCTGTTATATTGATATGTGGGGTATATCGATATAACAGAGCCAGACGGGGTCATTTCAAAACCACAGTTTGAAAATAACCCTTATTTCAATACCAAACCAAGTTTTATTGTATCAAAATGATTTTCCTTATTTCAAAATAAGGGAGCACCTTTTCGAAATAAGGAAACGTCGTTTGGACATAAGCATTTTAAAATCGAAATAACAAGTGTTATTTTGATTTAAAAGGTGTGTGTGGACAAGCCCACAGAGTTTCCATTTCCTCTCTGTGGGAGCAGACCATCCCCTGGCTCCTAATTTTCATGAAATTACTCTTTTCCCTATTGACATAATACCTAGTTATTTTGGACTTGTTTCCATTAAAGTTAAAGGCAAAGCGGGATGGTAGTGGGACATCAACATGGACTGCGTGATTTAAAAAATGAATATATGCTAAAGAATGTAAAATAAAACAGGTTTCAACTTCTGAAGTGGTAAGTCAGAGGAAATGTCTGTTTTCATATTTTCCACATCTGTGAATTGCATGGATTGGAAGATTGAGTCTTGCTGCAGTGACATCCCAGGCGAGTGAGAAAAAAAATAAATAAAGATGGATTTTCATAGGAAAGCCCCAGATTGTTACCAGTTTTGTTAGTTGCCACAGGTGCTCATAAAAGAAACTAAAAGCAAAAGCAAGAGTCAAGATGTCACTGAATTAGAGAAACACCAATGGCTAGATTGTCATCTAAATGCATAGAGAATTCACTCATTAGGCACTAGGGCAAAATTTTCAAAAGCACCTAAGTATGTTAGGAGCACACGTACCACTGAAAATCCCTTCTTATATTAATACTAATAAATAGGAAGCTGCTATATAGCATGTACAATCATAAACCATACTGATCCTAAAATGTCTAATGTATCATTTACAGATGATTTACAGGTTTAGCAACTTTACATGACTTAAAACAGCACCTATTGTTACATTTAACTAGGAAATTAATGCTGCAACCTGTCAAACCTTATGCCCAAGAATATAAAATTATCAGCTAAATTTAGGAAGAAATCTCTCCCATGGCGCAGTAGTGTGCAGTTAGGGATATTATGTGGGTTTTGTGCTTGGATATGGAAGGTTGGTGGACATAGAACACCAACACTGATGGACTGCCCAGTAAAGCTATTTTGACCAATAATTTGTTGAAACTGCTCTGCTATATGCAAATGAAAAAAAAATCCATAGTCTTCCCTTTGTCTGCTTGTCTATTTAGACTGTAAACTCTTGGTGACAGGAACTGCGTCATACGATGTGCCTACCTTGCAACTAGACAGTGTTATTGAAGCATTTGTAAACATACTGAGCTAGCTTGTCCTAGCTAGATCAAAACTCACTTGAGTAACAACAGCACTGAAGCTGCAGCAGCATGGGTGACTCTTACAGGCTAGCCCGATCCACGCAGGACACTCAGTGTGTACTCAGGTAACCTCTGCCCATGCTGCCACCATTACATTGCTGCTGTTACTGGAGCTAGTGTTGATCAAAGCTAGCTCCCACAGGCACCAACTGCAGGGGTTTTTCAGGGCTCAGGAACCCACCAGGGATGGCCACCATGAATCAGCTGATCAAGGGCCAGGTCTCACTGTGGCCCCATAAGGCATCTCACCTCTTCCTGCCCTTGGCCTGCCTTTTTCCGCCAAGGCCCCATCAGCAAAACCCAGAATTGGCATCTATGCTGCTCAGATATGTCTAAAAGTTCTGCACTTAGTCATCGTATTGTAGTTTATGTTTGTACCAAGCAAAATGGGATCCCAATCTTGGTTAGAGCACCTAGGCGCTACCATAGCAGAAGTCAATAGCATCAACATCCTCTGGGGGGAGTAAGTTTTATAAAGACCTAAGAAAACTCCTTGCCCAACCAAAACTCCTTTGGCTTTCGATAAATCTATCTCACTTTTTGTCTAGACTCATTAGAAACTTAGAATAGAATAGAATCATAGGATTGGAAGGGACCTCATGAGATCATCGAGTCCAACCCCCTGGGGCTTGAACACAGGACCTTCTGCATATTAAGCAGAGGTGCTAGCCACTTGGCCTCATATTACTTCTTACACAGACAAAATATAAGCAAGGAGTATTAAATAGAACTTAAAATAATAATTCCTCATAACAGAATTAACAACGTTAGCAGAGTCTTCAAAAAGATCAGATAAAATGGAAAAACAATTCTATAATCATGTCATTACTACAATGTGAAAGATGAAAAGATTATTTTGAACTTAAATAAAATTAGCTTTAATTAAAGGGAAGGACAACTGAACTTATATGAACTGCAAATTCTGCCTTTCCTTGTTTGTTTTAATAAAAATATCAAAATAATATTGAATCCACAGAGAGATTGTCATTTTGTTAATATATCAATTTGTAAATGGTTATTACATAATGGGATTTATGAATTAAGAACATTTTCCAGCTTCATGTAGTCATCTTTTCTGGCACCAAATAGTAAACTGTGTTTTATGATAAGCTAACATCTGTTTTCTGACATTATAACACTTTATTTTATTGCAATTGTTTGACTGAACTCCAGAATTCTGAATCAATATCACTAATGCATCTCACCAGTCCCTAGGCAATTGCATCATCTTTTTTATTATTGTTTTTTAAAAAATTTTCCTTTGTAATTAATGCTCTTGAAGAGGACAGAAAGGGAAATAAGGTATTAACTTGTCATAACAGAATTAACATTAGCAGAATCTTCAAAAGGATCAGATAAAATGTAACATGGGGAAAAACAAAACTGCATCAGAGTAACAAAGTTTAGGAAGGATCTGAAATCACTTTGCAGACTCTCTCTCTCTCTCACACACACACACACACACCCACCCCTTCCCAGTCAAAAATGCTTCCAGGAATGAAGTGAAATAAATCTGCATACCACAACATTAGAAAACTGATGAGGGTGAACACTATTTCCAAATGAAATTAAAGAATAAATTCCTGTGGCCAGATTATCCAGATTGGAATTCGGCCATACCACTGAGTTAATCGATCATCAAATATTAGCAAAACATTTCAGGGACAAATTGCAAATACCTTACTCCTGCTGGTGAACACCTAAACACACAAGAAGTCACACAGAGTTTTATGCATGTAAATGCTCAGCAATGGATGTAAAGGGCTCACAGTCTGGTTTTTAATTCTTTTAAAAATGTTTAAGAGAATCATCATTGTGCCATAGGAAACTGCCCACGGAAATTGCAAATTATGGGCCCTAGGGCACTGTGGGGTTCTTTAGGTCTTGACAGTACTTCATGAAATACCAGTAGCAATAAACTATTCCTTTAGGGAAATGTGGATGGACAACAGCGGTCTTTGCAGTTTCCCTGAAAAATATATTGTAAGTACTACCTGCTTAAAGTGAGTGGGTTCCCTTTTACAGTCTGTTCTTTAGTCTGTCCAAATCACAAAAAACTGAAACCCCTATCACATCCCACCATGCAAGCTTGCATGCAGGCCGTGCAGGGGACAGTTTAATTTGCGTACTTGGAATACAGCAAAGTAAAATGTCTAACTCATAAACAGGCAAAGTATTAAAGTTCCAAACAACTGCTTTGATTTGCTGTTGCAGTGTGACCTGGTCCCACGATTTACACTTCCCTGCATTTATTTCCTCCCATTCTGTAAATTCCCCCATCTTCAAAGCATCTGATGAAGAAGGATTTTTCTCACCACCAAAGCTCATGTAATAAAATAAATTTGTTAGTCTTTAAATGCAAAGTATTGGCATTGATTCTAACAAATACAACTCAGCATTTGTCTGGATTTATGTAAAAATTGACCTCATTGTTACAAGAAGAATGGAGGAAGGGCAGATTAAGCAAGAAGCTTCTTTACCCATTTTACTCACCCTCCCCCCAAACAGAAATAGCTGGACCTGTAGCCTAGTTAATGTGTCCCTGTCAGCGTGCATCAGCAGATTGTATCTTAAATGATTATTGAAATGAACCCTCTCCTCCCTTCATAACTGTGTCTGTAAATTTATATTTGTGGGTCCCTGCTGGGGACCAAAATCTTCAATCCAACCAAATATGACAGCTGCACACATCTCAAGAAATGTTTTCTTTGACTGTTCGCTAGAGGTGATCCTTAATAATCACTAACCCAAATCCATCATCCATTCTTTCTTCAGAGACTCTTCTAAGATAAGGTTTATGGAATGAACTTGTTTCCTGACAGGAGTGCTCCACAGCTATCTGGAAATGAATATGAGGTCCATGACGCTTCATCAAGATGCATCATGGCATGCCAATGATGATATAAGAGAGGACAACCCCTTGAAGAATGTCCATGATGGTGTATTTAATGGCAGGCTTAGTGGAAGATATGCTGACGTCAAGAAGGTTTTCTGCAGCCTTATTTTCTATTTTATTTATAATTGCTTGTATATATAAAAATGTAAAATGCTTAGAGCCAAACATGATATTCATATTGATGTCTCTGGCAAATTAAATATTCTCAACTCTTTCAATCATCACAGTAAGCAAGAACAATCAAACTGAAAAAAAGAAAATCCAACTTACAGTTCTATTATAAGACCTTTCATTTTCTAGTACACCTCTTCATATGGCTTCTCCATTGAAGTCAATACAATTTTATGGATTCTATGGATGCTCAACACTTCTGAAGCTTGGGATCTTGTTTTATGTGCCCAATATATATTTAGGACCCTACTTATAGGCACTCAGGTTTGATCATTTTGGCCTAAGAGGTCCAGTTGGAATTAGAGTAACGCTCTTATTTTAGGTTGAAGTTCTTCTCGGAACTTTGTGAACTCCGCTTTGATTTTGCAAATCAGAACTGTTTCAGAAGGAAATTAGAAAAGTGCTTGAAAATACAGCAGTGCTGAATCTGGTGCCAGTAAGTTATGCAACCACAGAGAAAAAGTTCCATGCAATTTCCATAATTGCTGATAACAGCAAAAGTAGAGTCTTCACTAACTGCACAAGCTTCAAATTTAAGGGTGCCTGATCTCTCTCCCATTGATGTCAATGGCAAAACTCCCTTTGAAGTTTATAGGAGCAGGATTGAGCTTCCTGTTGTAAATTGATTCCCAAAAATCCTCACTTCATTTTTTGCACAACTTTAAACTGTACAATAAATACATAACTAAATAAATAATCCCTTAAAAGGATGAAACGAGAACCTGCTTTGGTTGATCACTTGTTCACCTCAGCAAAGTAGATAAGTTGCCTCAGCTACCAGTTTCATACAAATGCAGCTAACTGAAATAAAGGACTATATCCATGAAAAGATAGAGACATGACATTAAAACCAAACCCCTACAACAGTGGCTCCCAACCCGGAGTCCGCAGACCCCAGGGGGGCCACAAAGTGGCTACAGGGCGTCCGTGGACAGGCTGGGAGCTGGGGCCAGACACCGTCAGGGTCTCCGGTTGCCATGGAGACCTAGGCTTCTGGCCAGCATGGAACTTCCCCTAGCCAGGGAGTTTTTAAAACTCCCACCCTGAGCATGCTCTGCATGCTCAGTGAGAGTAGCTTTGTGGGGTGGCCAGGTGCCAGCAGCTGCACTGGCCAGGTAAGAGGAGGGAAGGACCCAGGGGGGTTGGGGACAGGAAACCAGTGGGGGGGGATGAAGAACAGCCGGCGGGCAGGGAACAAAGCAGGGGGAGGAGGCCATGGCTGCAGCGGCCCTCACTCCCCTGCAGGGGAGCAGTGCAGGCCAAATTCTGCCTGGAGTGGCTGCAGCACCAGCCACCCTACAAGGGGCCTCAAAGCTTTTTTTTTGTTTGTTTGTTTGAAAAGGATCCCCAGCCTCAAAAAGGCTGGGAACCCCTGCCATAGAATTCTTTAAGCATTTGGATTTAGCAAAGAGTTTGCACATGCGCTGCACGTTCTCCACCTCATACCCTGCTCCACTCCTCACTTGCAAAGCAATGCCCAGCCACTGGCGAGATGTGCTGGAGAGGGGCACAGACGGCTAGCTCTCCCACGCCATTTCTGCTGTACAAGAGCCTTCCGTTGCTGTGGAGAAAAAGAAGGAGGAAGCTGCCTTTACTCTTAAATCTCACAACCATCCTATGAGGTGATTTTCACAGTCAGGAAAATGGAGGCATAGAAGGATAAAGTACACGGATATTTAAGGGATCATCAGCAGAGGTGGAAAGAAAATTCCAGAACTCTGATGCAGTCCCATGCTCCAGCCACAAGACATGGTAGCTCCAGTACTTTATGGTGATTAATGTTTGTAAAACTATGTTAAGTGCCAAGTTTTTATTGTTACTTAACCATAAACACAGTTTAAAGGACAGTAAATTGCTGGTGGCTGAAGTCTGACAGGCTAGTTAGAAAGCACAAAAGCAAACTTTTGCCAAAGACTTAAAAAATTACACACAAACTGGATGCTGGTCAAAAATGTGAGTAGAACCGAATGTAAAAGTGAATATAGTCATTGCATAGGCTGGTAACGGAAATGGGTACAATGAGTTTTCAAAAACACCTTTCATGATGGATGTGTTTTTACTAGATACTATCATCTCTTATCAGTCGCTAGGATATACACTGTATAACCTGGAAACAAATAATAGATACTTTCTTGGTTTTCCAGAGAGAAGACCAAATGGGAAGAGAAGTTTTTTCTTTTCAAAGAGGATTGGCGAACCATTGGCATCACACATTCCATTTGATTACTTTGTCATCTCCTGTGAGAAGATTAGCAGCCAAGGCAGGTATATGTGTGTTTAAAGTCCAAGGATACTACTAGTTATGACTGTTTGGACTGGGAACAAAATTCCAAGCTGCTAGATTATTTACATGTTATTACCTTGATTAAACATCTTTTGTGCTTGAGAATGAAGGTTTCCTAATTAAAAATAGAGGGTTCTGAAATACAGCTCTGAATTACATTGAGCTCGCTTCAGCCAGATTCAGAGTGCTATTTAATGGTCACACCCTACTTTCTTGCACTGAAAGATGCTAATTCTTTTTCCTTTGCAAAAACTGGCACATTTATATGGATTTTATATAAATTGGCCTTAGATTTATGATTCTGCTCTGATTGTCATGATTGTGGATATGGCTGTTATGATTCTGAATACGGCTGCCCATTTTTTGTTTTCACTCTTTAAATATTTTATTTCTGTTACCACTGAACCCAGTCATTGTGATATTGTAATAGTTTTCATTGGTTCTGATTCTTTTTGGTGCTCAAGGTCCTATTCCCACAGTCTCTTACTACCACAAATAGTCCCGTTGATTTAGGCCCCAATCCTTCAATTCATTACAACTGAGCAAACTGATGCAGCCATATGGAGCACAACTGAGTGTGAGGGGACTTGCTGTGGAAAGAGCTGCATACCCAACCACAACAAATTGTAGGAGCAGGGCCTTAAGTCATAACTCAGTAGTGTTTCCAGGTGTAAAGCACAAGTTTTCAGGGGTATATAAAGAGAGTGAGTTTTATAGTTGCATGATAGGTCCTGGAGTGGCATCTGAGAAGAAAATGCAGAGGGAAGAACAGACTGGATATATAAAAGGACAGAGCAGAGAGGCAGATAAAGGAGGATAGAGAAACCTGATGAACAGGTGTGCCATAAAGGAGAGCTGATTTTCTTAATGAGTGATGCTGAGTATGTAATCTCTGTACAGATTTCCTATTGGCCCAGCCGTGGCCAAACTGCGGCTCAGGAGCCACATGTGGTTCTTGAATGAAAAAGTCTGGCTTGTGGAAGAAAGTCAGCAAATCAACTTTGTAGGTAAAATTATATGGCTATATGCCTCAGTGCGGCTCTTGAAGGTTTAATAATCAACTTGTGTGGCTCTTGAGTTCCATAAGTTTGGCCACCCCTGTATTAGCCCAATGAGAGACCCACTGTAGAATAAAGGGAGCAGGAAATGTGACAATTTGGGGAATCTATCTACATACAATTTATTAATTCTGATTAATATTATGGTATTGCCTTGTCATTAACTGCTGGTTTAACATAGTGAAACAAACAAGGATTCCTGTGGCACTTTTAAAGACTCACAAATTTATTGATCACATGAACTTATGTGAGAGAAAATCCCAGTTCATCAGATGCTTGAAGATGGAGAACTCATTTACAGAACAGGAGGAAAATAAATGCAGGGAAGTACAATTTGTAGGATCAGGTCAGACGGTTACCGCAATTCAAAGGAGTTGTTTGTACTCAAACAGTAGAAACAGCACATTAAAGAAAGCTGAGGTAAAAAGAAGGCAAAAATCTCCTGTTGTAATAAGAAAAGAAGCCAAAATCCCTATTTAACCCTAAGGCAACAGCAGGAGTTTAAGGGGGAAGGCCCCGGAACACCATTCTGGGGCCCCCTATTTTTAGGGAGCCAGCATTCCAGGCCCCCTAAAAATAGGTGAATGCCCTGGAACGCTGCATTCCAGGGACCCCCTAGAAATAGCAGGGTGTGCCAGAACACAGCGTTCTGGCGCATCCCCCCGTGAGCCACTGGAAGGGAGGGACTGTGGGCTGGGGCCAGTCCAGCCACCCCTCCCTTCCCCAGAGCCTGTGGCAGCTCTGCGCCTTCTGGCCGGGGCCTGGCTCTGTGCATGCCAGGCCCCAGCCTCTGGCCTGGGCTCCTACTTGCTGGCCAACTGGCCGGCCAGCACCATGGCCTCCTGCCCCCCGGCCAGCTCTTCGGCAAGGTAACAGGGCTGGGGGAGGGTTGGGGAGGTCAGGCAGCCAGTAGGGAAAGCGTCGGGGCAGGGAGGGTGCGTGGGAAGGGGGAGAAGGGGTCAGGGTGGTGGGCTGGAGAGGGCTTGGTGGGCTGAAGGGGGTGGCATGAAGATGGGAAGCTGGGGGGGCAGGGCGTTAGGAGGTGGAATGGGGGTAGGGAGTTTAGGGAGTGGGGACTGGGGCTGAGAAGGACATGGGGGAAGGGGTCTGCTGGGTGCAGGTGTTTTGGGGGCAGTAACTGGGTTGGGGGGGGCAGGAGCTGAGGTGCAGGAGGGGGGCCCACCCATGCAGGAGGGGAGCCCCTGTTATACTTTTACCCCTGGGCAATAGTGTCATATCTGCATATGAATTCCAATTGTGCAGTTTCTTTTTGAAGCTTTGATTTGTATCCACTTGTTTAAGTATGGCAATTAACAAATCCTCAATAGAGTGAGCCCAGAGAGTCTGATGAAGTGAAACAAGAAATCTGGTGGCACTTTTAAAGACTAACAAATTTATTTCTCGTATGAACTTCATCTGATGCAGCAGGATTGTCTCCCACAAAAGCTCATGTGATAAATAAATTTGTTAGTCTTGAAAAGTGTCACAAAACTCCTTGTTTGTTTTGCTGAACTCAACTGACACAGTTACCCCTTTGAGTCACTCATAAGTTATTCAGATCCATTGTAGATCACCCAGCCTATTTGGAAGAAGCAATAGAACAAAGAAAAGACATGAACCTTAATGACCAAAAAATCGGTATGCTAAAGAGGATGCCTGAATTGGAAGACTAGTTTGATCAAGTTTATCTGCAAGAAGTGGGGAATATAAAGTGAAAAATACCTAGCTGGAGAGCACAGGAAGGGAAGTGACACAACAGTGGTTTCAAAAGGCACAGAATGCTTTGGGCAAGGAGAGGAACAATGGGGTGTGCTTTTGTACCACAGAAGTCATTTTTGATTTCAGGATCTACCAAAGGAAAGAAAAATTGACTGCAGTCAGGATGTGAGGAAACATGTACATACGCATGCATTGCATGCGCACACATTCTCAATCTGTCTGCATCATTTGCAGGAAAAGCCATATGTAGGAATAGCAATCTTGGAAAACCTGGACAACTGTGACCAAATCCCAAAGAATATGCAAAATGTGGTGGTTAAAATGTAGGGAGGAGTTGATAGATAATATTTTGAGACTTATTATTTAAATCATATTATTACTTAAAAGGTAATTTAGTTGTCTCTTCTTCCCCCCAAAAAGTCAGATGTTAGGGATCTGATCAGTGGTGTTGCTGACTTGGGGGGGGGGGGGGGGAACGTGCCCCGAGTCCCAGCACCAGTACTCTGAGTACCCTGAGGTGGCGGCAGCCCAGTCCAGCCCTGGCCCAAGCCGCCCATGGCAGTGGCTGCCTTACACAGGGATCTGGCAGCGGCTGCCTTACACAGCCTCATCCATGGCCAGGGATCCAGGGCCAGGCCACCCACAGCAGTGACTGCCTTGCCTGGCCCTGTCCCCTGCTGGGGATCTGGGGATGAGCTGCCGGCTGGTGGTGGCAGGACCCTGAACTGGGCCCTGCCCAGGGACCCAGAACCAGACACCGAATTGGGCCCCAGGGTTTTTTCTGGAGCAGTGTCGCTCCTGGATCTGATCATACCTTCACACAAGCAGAACATGCCTCTTTGAGAATACGGCCATGTCTACACTTCCATCTCTGCAGCGATATGGCTCAGACACCATACTGTCCAATAATAGAGTATAGACACTTCCTACAGTGATGGAAGAGGTTCTTCCAACTGTAACCTCTCAGAGCAGCAGTATGTAGGTCAATGAAAGAATTCTTCTCTTGATACCACATGTTCACTGGGGGCCTCTTTCCAATAACAGTTTCTCAGGGTGCTGGCTCTGTAAGACATCAGCTGACTTCCCAGTGCCATTACCAGACTATGGCAAGTTTCACTTTGATTTAAGGAGAGAATATACCAGGCGTGGCCAAACTGCGGCTCGGAAACTGCATGTGTCTCTTGAATAAAAAAGTGTGGCTTGTAGAAGAGCATTAGCAGATCAATTTAGTAGGTAAAAGTATATGGCTATATGCATCAGTGCGGCTCTTGAAGGTTTAATAATCAACTTGTGTGGCTCTTGAGTTCCATAAGTTTGGCCACCATTGGAATATACTGTGAACATGTGAAACAAAATTTACCAAAGGAATACCTGAAAGGGGGTGCAAAGAGGGGAAATAGGAGAGGCAGCAGACAAGGCCCTGTCTGCATACAGTTTTCAACTGAGCTTATAAATAGCCCAGGCTACACGATTGGCTCTAAATATGACTTGCGTCTACAAACAATGTCTTTAAAACATACTTGAAAGCATTTTGTGTTTGCTAACAGACTATAATGGATATGAGCGTGGGATCAGATTGACCGTCCAGTCCCACAGTCCCAGCTGGGGTTGGGGCCTAACAAGGCTGCCGCTGCCACAGCAACCTGGCCCTGCAGCCCGAACTGGGGTCAAATTGGGCCGCCACCACTGCAGCCCAGCCCCATGGCCCTGAATGGACCAGTGGCCCAACCCCATGACCCTGACTGGGGTCGGGGCACTGATGCTGGAACTGAGAGTCATGCTTCCCTGTAGCCAGCAACAGCCCTGGTGGGATCACTGCCAGCAGATTGAGGGAAATGATTATTCCCCTCTATTCAGCACTGGTGAAGCCACATCTGAAGTACTGTGTTCTGTTCTAGGGTCTAAATTCCCTTTAAGAATGGGGGAAGATTTTAGGAATAAAAAACAGCAGCAGAAAGGGGTTGCTGCTACAGCCAGTTACAGGAGAAGAGTGATTGTGACGGGCTGCTCCCCAGATCCAGTCTGGTGTGCCGCTGTGACCACCAGTTCCCGCTTCTGAACCCTAATTCACCTAGTTTTGCCAAGTGACCACTCACTCCTGAGTCAGTCCACTCCAGCCTCTCGCATACAAATCAATCCCAAGCCATGGGTGTATGCCCTTTGGCTACTCGAGTGACGGTCCCTCAGCAAGCACCCCCGGCACCAGTTACCTCACTGGGAGCCACTGTCTACAGAGACTGGGACCCACTCCCAAACACCATACACTCTAGTCCATCCATTTAACAAAGAAATGGATTGTGCCCAGCCTTCCTCACTCACACCCTCTAAAGACCATGCAGGTTTAGATAAAACAAATTACTAGTTTATTGATCAGATTATAATTCTAAGCAAGAAAATGGCCAATCAAGGCAGAATCACAATATAAATGAGTCAGGAGTGACCACAAGGAAGCAAAAGGTAAAACAAGTATACTACCCTAACATCTCTACCTAAACTGACCTCACAGTCCAAATTTATACTCAAAATGTTCGGCTGTCAGATGTTTGCACAGCCAGTCTCAGCCTGAGCAGTTCTGGGCCCAGATCTTGCTTGAAGTTGTTTCAAGCTGGAGATTCCCAGGCAAAAAAGCCTCAAACCCCTCTAAGCGTCTCTCTTTGTTTCCAAAGCCCAAAACCCCTCCCCTTTTGGGCAGAGGTGATCTCTTTGTCCAGTCTGAGCCACCTCAGTTAGTATATCTTTGTTGCCTCCTCCAGGTACTTGCTTGCTTGCTGCTTTGGTTGTTTACATGCTGCTGGGAGAGAGCTCTGTCTATCTCCCACCCCCCTTGAGCCAAAGAAAACATGTTACCAGGGCCATCCCTATGTTGTGCGGGGCCTGGGGCAATTGGCTTGTGGGTGTCCCCCCAGTTGCTGCCCCCCCCTGGCTGGGGAGGCCAGCCAGCCCAGAGTCTGGCCCCACACTCTTGCCCCTCCCCTGAGCCAGGGGCAGAGCGGGCTGGTCCAGGGGTTGGGCTCTGTTCTTTCACCCTCACTTCTGGGCTGGCCCTCCATGCCCCGAGGGAGGAACAGCCAGCCCAGGGGAGGGGTGAGAGAGCAGAACTGGTCTCTGAGCTGGCCGACTCTGCCCCTATGCCAGCTGTTCCCCATCCTGGGAGTGGGGTGAGCCAGCTCAGAGCAGAGGCCAGCTCTGCACTCTCCCCCCTCCACCTTTGGCTCTGTCCTGAAAGAAGTGGGGAGAGGCGAGGGACAGCATGGCTGCCGGGGGCAGTGGTGTGGGCCCCACGCTGCCCTGCCCAGGGTGGGGCCCATGGAACCACAGGGCTGGGGGCAATCACCTATTTGCCCTCCCCCTGGGATAGCCCTGCATGTTACACATCTGTCCACATGCACGATGCTGCAGGAAACATGATACCCAAGTAATCATGTAGAATAGCTTATGAGCATCCACAAAGAAACCTTGTATGGTCTAATTGGCATAAAAAACACCATACAATCATAGTGCATAAGTGAACAGAAAAATCACATAGATCATAACCCAGGGTAAATAGATGTGCATCCCATGACAGTGATGTGGGGTTTTTCCAAGAAAAATAATCAAACAAACTGATAAGACTCACAAGCAGCACAGATGTTTAGCCATATTGACAGCCATCATGGCAGAGAGGTTAGAAAGTTCCATGATGGCACACTGACTTGGCACAAGTTCTAGAGCAAAGTGGTGCATTTAATCAGCCTTGGTGACAAGCATTATAGGCCACTGCCTTCCCCAGCCCCACCTGTGGTATGGGACTGCTGCACATGGCCAATCAACTCCTCTCCTTCAGCTACTTCATTCATCTGCTGTGCTGAAAACATGGAGCCAGAGTGGACAGCTCAGCATCAAGAAAAGATGGGCTCCTTTTGTTGCTTACTGTTTGCTAATACTCCTCCAGGCAGTGGTTGGCTCTCAGAGTCAACCGTATCTTTCAGGAAGGGTGGGGGAATAGTGGGGGATGGTGACAGAGAGAAGAGCTGTCCCGCTGCTTGTGGAGGCAGAGGAGGCAAGAAGATGTACTACATGGAAGAGTGACCAATGCAAGGTACAAATATCAGGGACACACTGAGAAGCAAAGTGGGGCAGAAAAATCACCGAATCCCCTTCCAGAGCTGTGGAGCTAGCCTCTGCCTAGAGATTAGCAGTTCTCTGATGCTTTGCAATTTCAAAAGCATCCTTTGAATTTCATTTGCATGTTGCCTTATCCTGCTGACTGCACATTCAAATCATTTCTGCAATTTGTATTTAAACAGCTGAGGTCTAGGCATCCAAATGACGAATTTCCTCTCTCTTCTCCCTCCCCTTTCTGAGTATACTGTTACCAAACAGACTCACTTCCTCAGTGACAAAGACTTGAATCCTGGCAGTCATCTTAAACCTATGTTCCTTCTCTCCTTTCCTCTCCTACATGAATCACTGTTACACAACAGCACTGAAACTTTTACTCACAGGTCTGGCTAGACCACTCCTAATCTGCAAGCTAGGGTACACAGGGGCTGTTCCAGTGTAGTACAGGTTCCATTTAGACTTTAAGGGTGCAACTTCCAGGATACTCCATGTCCTGCTGAGGGCATGGCTTGAGGATACCCATTTCAGATAAATGTGGCAGATGCACTAATTTTATTGACAAAACAACAAGGAGTTGTGTTGCACTTTAGACTAACATTTATTTTTTGCATGAGCTTTCGTGGGAGAAGATCCCACTTCCTCAGATGCTTCGAAGATGGGTGAACTTACAGAAAGAAATGAAACTAAATGCAAAGGGGTGTAAAACATAGGATCAGGTCATAAAGTAACAGCAAATCAGAGCAGTTTACAGGCTCAAACCATGGGAAACCTGAAGTCAAATTACCCTTTGTAATGGGAAAAGAATCCCTAGTCTTGATTCAGTCCTGCTTTCACAGAATTTAGCTTGCATATTAATTCGAGTTCAGCTGTCTCTCTTTGAAGTCTTGATGTCCCAGGTACAGCTCTAACGACAGTCGTTAACAAATCCATCATCGAGTGATTAGGAAGATGGAAGTGCTCAGCAACTGGTTTCTCTGTTCTTTGATTTCTGATATCAGCTCTGTGCTCATTCAGTCTCTTACGGAGCGATTGTTCTGTTTGTCCAATATATAAGGTGTAGGGGCATTTCTTGCACATGATGGCATAGACCACATTAGTAGATGAGCAGGTAAATGAGCCTTTGATGGAGTAGCAGGCTTGATCAGGACCTATGATGGTGTCTGTTGTGCAGATGTGGGCAGACTTGGCAGTGTGGTTTTTTGCAGGGGTATGTGCCTGCTTCAATGTTCCTGTTGTTAGATCTGTAGTTGCTGGTGAGTATCTGTTTAAGATTAGGGGGCTGCCTATAAGCAAGGAGTGGTCTGTCTCCTAATGCTTGAGAGAGAGGGGGACCATCTTTTAGAATAGGCTGTAGGTCCTTAATGATCTTTTGCAGAGGTCTGACTTGAGGATTGTATGTGGTGACTAGTGGTGTTCTGTTGCTTTCTTTCTTGGGTCTCTCCTGTAGTAGATGACTTTGGGGAACCCGTCTAGCTCTGTCAATTTGTTTTCTTACTTCCCCGGGTGGGTACGGTAGTTTCAAGAATGCTTGATAGAGATCCTCAAGATGTCTGTCTCTGTCTGAGGGATCAGAGCACGTGCGGTTATATCTTAGGGCTTGGCTGTAGACAATGGATTGTGTGGTGTGTTTAGGATGGAAGCTCGAAAGATGTAGGTAACTATACCAATCAGTAGGTTTTCAGTATAGGGTGGTGATGATGCGTCTATCCCTGATTTGTACTGTAGTGTCAAGAAAGTGGATCTCCTGTGTGGAGTGTTCCAGGCTCAATTTGATGGTGTCGTGGAAATTATTGAAATCTCTGTGAAAATCTTCAAGAGCATCCCTGCCATGTGTCCAGATGATAAAGATGTCATCAATGTAGCGCAGGTAAAGAAGAGGTATCTTGGGATGAGACTTGAGGAAACGTTGTTCTAAGTCTCCCATAAAAATGTTGGCATATTGTGGGGCCATGCGGGTGCCCATAGCAGTGCCACTGATTTGGAGATATAAATGATCCTCAAATCTGAAGTGGTTGTGGGTGAGTACAAAGTCGCAAAGTTCAGTTACGAGCTGCACTGTGTCATCATCTGGGATGGTTCTTCTAATAGCTTGTAATCCATCCTTGTGTGGGATGTTGGTATAAAGAGCTTCTATATCCATAGTGGCCAGAATGGTGTTTTCAGGAAGTTCTCCAATAGACTGTATGTTCCTCAGGAAGTCTGTGATGTCTTGAAGGTAGCTGGGGATGTTGATAACATAGGGTCTGAGGAGGGAGTCCACATAGCCAGATAGGCCGGCAGTAAAAGTGCCAGTGCCTGAGATGATGGGGCATCCAGGGTTTCCTTTTTTATGGATTTTGGGTAGTAGATAGTACATCCCTGGCCGTGGTTCTGGTGGTGTTTCTGTCTCTTATACGTTCTTGTGCTGTCTCAGGGAGTTTCTTGAGTAGGCGTTGTTAATTCCG
Organism: Podocnemis expansa; assembly: GCA_007922195.1. Classification (NCBI taxonomy): domain Eukaryota; kingdom Metazoa; phylum Chordata; order Testudines; family Podocnemididae; genus Podocnemis; species Podocnemis expansa. The sequence goes on from ML682005.1 coordinate 536,620, forward strand.
TTTGGTATTCCTCAGTGGGGTCAGAGGAAAGTGGTCTGTAGAAGGTTCATCTCCCATGCAATTTTATACTACTGGAAAACTTATGCTTGAATATTTTCTTTACTAAGATCTAATCTGAATTGGAGTCAAACAGCAGTAATATAGATCTGTGCATTTACAAACTTCACTATGATAAATTAATTATGTCATGGGAATGGTGCTTGTTGCACCTTTCTTTATTTTATTGGAAGTCCATAATGCAGTCACATACTTATGGTACATGGTGGGGAAAACAATACACTTCTGTACTGTCTTCTGCAGAACTATATAGTTCCAGCATTAATAAAAAATTGGTAAATACATGAAGCCTTGTTAAAAGTCTATTGATCAAACAGGTCTGCATAGGTGTGCCTCTACCAAACAATGAATAAGATATAAAAGGCAATTAAAGTAAACTATGGAAAGCACATGCAACTGAACATATGAACAGTAGGGTTGCCAATATGTATATTTGCTGAACTCCCTGAATGGCTTTCCACTAAACAAACAACAAAGATGGAAAACAAAGTTTCAAGATATAATCAGTCCCTTTTGTCTATATATCAAGTCTGAACTGTAAATCAATGGATGTGGAAAAGGTAAACAATTACAGAAAATGCCAGGCTCATAGTACAAGCATACCATTAATAATGATTGCTGGGCCATACCGTAACATGACTCAGCTCAGAATTTCAGCTCAACATTTCACAAGATGGCTATATTGTAATAGGTTTTCTTCAGAAGGACTAAAAAATCCCATTGCTGTTGTTACTGAGATGATAGGTTCAGTCAAATGAACAGACAAAGGAAAAACAGCACTTGATGATGTAAATGAGCAGGATAAGTGTGAGTTTTAGATCACTGCTCAGCACCACAGCTTAGACAGGAAGAGCAATGTTGATCTTACAATACATGCACCAGAGGCAGAAGACATAATGCTTTGATTGGGAGTTATCATTCCTGGAAATTCACATGCGAGTATGATTGGGTACTAAATGCTATCTAGAGGAATACCTTGTATTTACCCAACGTGCTTGCAATCTATATTAGATGGACAATTCAGTGCTGAAGTAGAGGATACAAAAGTTGAAGATCTTCCTTTCTGGTAATCCTGTTATTCTTTTTCTCCTCTCAGCTAGGAAACACTGAATTTACCTATACTCTCATAACAACATCTCCTCACACCAAGTGCTTTTATCAAGTATTTCCCACTGTCCTGATTCCCTTTAGGCCTGGCCAACAAATAGAGATTCATCATGAATCTCTATGTCAAACAGCTCTCATATCTATCACACAGACACCACACAAGATTGATTCCTCCTCCATATTCATGGTAGGAGAGTGAACTGGAGGAAAAAGGCTGAAGATTATTGAGACTGACTCCATCCAGGAAACTACTGCATTATACATTAATTTTAACAGAAGTGTATTTGAATGAGGATAAAAAGATCATTGTGTTCCCGTCTGTCAAGTGATGCACAATGGACTACGATCTGTGTAAACTTCTTGTTCACTTTGGCAGTGTAATTGCGGGGTTTGATGCAAAAGGTGCCATGCAAGGCTCCCTTTTGAATGCTCAGCCTTATTATTATGGTACCATGTTTCCTGCAGCATCATACATGTGTACAGAGGTGAAGCCAGTGGTGTCACTGGGGGGGGGCCTCTGGGGTCCTCAGCCCCCCTGAAACTCAGGGCCAGCCTCTGAGTAGCCCCTCTAAACTGTGCTGGGGTGCACTGTCATGGCCCCACGCAGGCACACTGCATGCAGCTGGCAGCTGCGGCCTCTGCCCAACCAGAAGACAGTCTTCCGGCCAAGAGGGAGCTGCCTCAGGCTGGGCCTGGGAGTTTCTAAAACTCCCACCCTGGCCTGACCCGGGAGCCTCAGCCTGTGCTGTGGCCCCACTCTCCCTCTGGTGGTCAGGTAAGGGAGCTGGGGAGGGGGAGTCCAGGGGCAGGCACGCTGGCCTGGCAGGGAAAGGGCATGGGGGAGGGGGTGAGCCCAGGGCAGTAGGGACCAGCAGTGGGACCAGGGGGCTAGGAAAACCAGTGTTTGGGGAGGGAATGGATTGGGGCCCCCCCTAATATTTATGTGTATGCCCCTATGTGAAGCATGTCTCCAGGCATGTTACATGGCTCAAGCCACCAGGGCTCTCTCTTAGCACAGGAGGCTGCAGAGGTGAATGACAAAGGCAATCCAAATTGCACTTTCTGGCTCAGGTGAGACAAAGAGAATCACACAGCAGCACAAAGGAGGGGTAAGTCTCCTGCCTTTTCTGAACAAAGATGATCACTTGTCCAGAATAAGGAGCAAGGGGCAGGTGGTGAGATTTGAAAACAAGTACACATACCTGGATTGGGGAGAAGCTTTTGGCCAGAGAAACACCCTCTCAAAAACAATGCCAAGAGACTGAACTTATCCAAATGCCCAGGAAGGCCAGGAATACTACCATTAAGCAGTCTTGTGGGGAAGAATTAGTAGAATAAGCTAAAAAGTAATCCTGCATACTGTTATTAGAGTTGCTTGTGGTAACTCCTGAGTCCTTTATTAAATGATTTTGCATTTATTTGCTGTATACCCACTTAAATCATGTTCTAATCAATAAATTAGTGCTTGTTTTATCTAAAGCTGTGTGAACTTTAGTGGATGTGAATGAATGAGACAGAGCATACTCATTTCTTTGATAAATGGGCAAACAAGCATCTATGAGTCTACAGTGACTGGGGAGGGGCACTGATCCTTGTAGGACGGAAGTTCCTGGTGTGAGGTTTGGGGGCTGGGGTGGCATGCTCACTGGGGAACCATCCCCTCATTGGCTAGGGAGCACACATCCACTCCTGGGACCAATTACACACAAGAGGCTGCTATGGACTAGCTCAGGACCAAGTAGTCCCTAGCATAGCGGAGTGAATCGAAGCTCAGGGATGGAGATGGGGTTGGGGGGCAAGTGCAACATCAGAACAGACCAGATTCTGGGAAGGGAATGTCACACCATTCTTTTCCAAAGGATAATTTAACTAAGAAAGTTTAGTGCCATAACTGTCATTGGGTTGACAGAAGTTAAAATATCTTAGAAATAGTTAATAAGTTACCACATATTGTGAGGTTATCTTTCTAATCACAATTGAGTCAGAGGGACTTATCTAAAAACATCTACGTCGTTAAATAACTTGTATAGTTCACAGGGCCATGAACTGCTTCCGGTCTTACCTTGTCTGGAAGTGTCTGCCGGCTGTGCCAGCTCTATCCGTACATAAATAACTGTGTTTTCCCACTCATGCGGAGAAAAATCTTGCAGTCACTGATGGAGTCAAGGGTATGATCAGCACCAAATTAAAAATCCCTACTATTTCCCAAAAGGGCAACAGGCTATCCAAAAGCATGACACTGGCTGAAGCCCCTTTATACAATTTTTTAAAAAGTTATTGAAGTACCAACTTGAATATGTTTATCTTATTTGATTCCCTGACCTCAATTGGAAGTCTTACCTATTTTCACAAGAACCTTGTGAAATCCTCAGGATTTGGGGGCCAGATCCTCCCTTCTCCTGACCAAAGGACACAGTTAGTCCCCTAAGGAAATTCTTGAGGACCTTGCTTCCCACTGCTTGTGGATAATATCATCCAGATAGAGGCATGATGTGGCCTGGGGTTATTAGTAGCTAACAGCCCTCAGACAGAAGTGAAGACTAGACGTTGCCATTGTACTGTTTCAAACGAGTAACTGGTAATTTCTCATGGAAATACATACACTGTGAATGCAAATCAAAAGCAGAAATTCTACAAAATCTACCTAGTGGCTGTTCTTCTCCTGATCCTACTTCATGACAATATCATCTCACGCTGACTGGCAGCTTGATATCATCAATGCACAGCCTTATATTGGGAGCAGAATAGAATCATACTACCTCACGGAGGCTGTCACAACACATCGTCTCTCACTCTTGCTCTAGGAGTTGTTTAATCTCCCTCCTCCTGCTCACCACCACCCTTTACCTGACCACTTGCTGCAGAGGTCCAGCTTCACAGGAGCGTCATCAGCTTTCTTTGAAAAAATGAGGGCACTGACCCTGACTGTGTCTGAGCTAAGGGGCTACAATTACATCTAGCTCTTACACTGGCCACATAAAGAGAAGTTCCTTGCTGCCTTTCATATAGTACTTCATCCCAAGGTAGATAACTGGCCCAAAGTGAGTATCGTCTCATCCTAAAGAATCTCAAAACTCTTTAATATGCAAAATGAAATATTAAAACAGAAACCTCTTTCCCACCACAAACACACAATTACTTCTGGGATTAGCTATTTAACTCCCTTAAAACCTAGTGTAGCATTGCTACTTGAAAAGACACAAACAGTTCATTATCTGATACAACAAAAGATAACTTTAGGTAGGATGCTACTATGCAAGTAGCATGTTAGCCAGGATACCATATGCAATGCCTTCGGTTCTGAGAATTGTGCCATGTAATCTTTAATGACCACAGGTGGCCAGAAGGACCTTCATTTTGTGTCATCCAAGAAATGGCACCTACAGCAGCCCTTAAGTCAATATTCAGACATCAATTAAGTTCTGTTTCAGAGAGAAATTTTCCAACTGAAATATCCGTATCACTTTCCAAAGCACCTGAGTGGTTTATGAGGTCTCCCTTTCAAAAAGTGATCCATCATGTTGCTATTATTTTACGAGAGCTGATAAAGTCACAGAACAAGGCACCCCATTTCTAGAGACAGAAATAGTGAAGGGGGCAATGATATGGAAAAATAAACTCACACAGAGATTTACAGTGGATTGTAGACAATCCATCCAATAGTTTGTATAAGGTGAAATGTACCTGAAAACAGGAATGCTAATAGAGTATCAAATACCTAGTATTAGCAATTGGTGTAATATTGCAGTCAAAAGCATTGTCAACAAAAACCTTCCCTTAAAGATTTTAGTGACCAAGGTACTATAAATAAAGGCCACAAAAAGGTCTTACAACAAAAGGTCTCACCTACCATCTAGGAGGAATACCTGGGAAAAGCAGGACCAATATCACATCTGCCAATCTATCCTACTTGCTAAGCTGCCTGTTATACATCCTCAGTCATTACAGTAAGACATCAATCTCAACTGTTTAAAGATTTCTTTAAACAGTAATCTATTAAATCAAGAAAGCTTTCTATAGTGTACAAAGCTGACACTGGATGAAAGATATCAATCTTGAAGTAAGTCAACAAAATGACAAATCTGTTAGCTGCAAAATCCATGAATTTTACTTGTCTCTTATGATTCCATAAACATCTCTTAGACAATATTATCAGTCAGGCTTTTATCCTGTTTCTACTTTCACTGAGAAAACTTGTTGGGTTTTCCAATCTATAGTTGCAATGTTGTCACTACTGATTATAAAGATGTAAAGGCCGCACTTATTAAAACATATAAATAAATCATATCTGCTCTGCAGACTAGAAGTACTAGAACAGAAAAGCAATTTGTTTAACCCTTCTTTAAAACTGGTTTGCATTTCCCCCTTCTTTCCAATATAGTTTAATCTTTATTTTGTTAAAACTGTTCCCTATTGCAGGGTTTTGGTTTTTTCAAATAACCATTTAGCATTACTACCCTGTTCCAAAGTTTATCTACCACAAAATATCACATTATAACCATTTGCAACAAGCATTCAGGCATTCCAAGTCACTGAGGAATCATATTGTACAAAAGTAGAAACATCCGTTCAATGTGCACTGTTACGATGTTTGGCTGGGTAGAATATGAGAGGATGATGGTTTGTGGAGCCTGGGAGGAAAGTGTGTTTGGGTTTTGGATGAAAGATATCTAGAGTGCTCTTCCACTGTGAAAAATGAAAGTAAAAAATGGCAAGTTCTACTTCATCTTTGTGTTACCTTTATGCATTCAGAAGCATGGTATCTGCTTATGTTAGTGACTAAATCAAGTTTTGACTAGTGAGCTGAATTTTATTCTTGCTTGAGAAAAAACGGGAACTGTCAACTAAATTCTAACTGCAGAATATTGATTGTGTTTGACCCAGAAGAACTATCTTGACTTTCAGATTCTAGACTGAATTTGCAGCTTTGGCAGCTTAAAAAGACCAAAACTTTTAATTAGCAAGTGAGCAGATCTGGACTGGAGGATGGCAAGAGACAAATGTGGAACATCACAATAGCATTTTCATTTTTTTCCAAAGCAGAAGCAAATTTTCATATCTAACTGAGAGGAAGCTGTTTTAATTTCAAGATATTCTAGGAATTACTTTACTATACGCTAGTGGATTTGAAATCCATAACTTAATATAGAATACCCAGAGGCTGTATCTTTTCTCTCAATTAAACTGAATCTATTGTCTTAGCTTGCGTGACTAGGACTATGAAACATGGATTGTGTAATGTTACATTCTTTCCAGCATTCCATTGCTTTTTTGTTTCTTTTTTAATTAGGAATAGTCAAGATTGGCTGAAAACAATATAGCCCTGAAGATCATAATAAAACATCAAATGTCATCCCTTTTCCAATCTTCTCAGGTTGCTGTGTTTCCTTAAAAGTTAAACCAGCCTATATAGGAAAACTTAAGTACACCCCTTTCCCTCAGACTAAAGGAAAAGCTAACCAACATGAAAAGAACTCTCACTTCCTTAGTTAACTAATGTATTTTATCTGAGGCTCAATGAACGGTTCCCTGAAGGGACAGAAACCCAAGCTGCCCACTTCGTGTCACACTTCCTCTTCTTCACCGACTCCCTGCTTAACTCTCGGTTCATTTAACATTTCTTGTTAACTTCAGCAAATTAGATCAGATTTCCTGACCCAACAAATCAGCCCCCCTTGAGCTGATTCACTACTATTTCTCCTCGCCTGTCCTCAGTCGACCCCTTCTTTCTCCTACCTTAAAGCCTGCCGCGTCTCTCTTTGTTTTTAGGGCTGAAGGGAGGCTAGAGGAAGATGCCGTGTAAACACGCCTTTCCCGACTAGGTTTCCTCAAGGGGATGCAGTGCCCGTAGAGCAGGCTAAGCCTCGAGCACTCCCCTATGGACCTGGGGAGCGTGTGGCAGGAGAGCAAACCCCGGGCTCCTGCGATAAATTGCCCTGGCCAACAGGGAAACACGCCTCTCTGCTCTGATCTGCAAGGTAAATCCAGGTGGGGCGAGCTGGAAGCGGAGCAACAGGGCCAGCTGCCAAGGGGGTCACCCGGGAAAGTCCCGCCACGAGTCCAGAGGCAGCCCGGCTGCTCGGTGCCCTGCTCCCTCCACGCCAAGGATCCCAGCAGCACAACAGCCGGGAGGCGAAGAAAAGACACTTACCTTCCCTGACCGTGCAACCTGGGCAGCAGCAAGTAATCTCGGGGCGTCACTTGAGCCCCAGGCGTGGGGTGCAGCTCCCGGCGAAGCAGCGAGTATCCCGGGACTGGAAGAAGCCAAGCAGCCGCCGGGTGCTGGAAGGTCCCCGGGACACGCTCCAGAGCAGCCGAGCGGCTGATCTGCCCGAGGCCGCCCTGTGCAGCCCAAGAGGAACTTCTCCGGGTTTCAGTGGGCTGGCTGAGGTGCTCCGTTTACTTCCTGCTCTTGGGAGATTTGCATAAATATCAGTAAAGGGTCTGGTAGGGGTGGGGCTCTAATAGAGAGAGAAACGTTTTGTTCAGCTTTTGGATTAATACATCCAAAGGTTTCACGGGGGAGGAAAGGCTGCAGCAGAACTAGATCTCCAGGGAGATTGCCACCCGCAGTACACTGGGGAACTATAGATAGAGGAGGGGAAGGTCAGTCATGCTTGTTGGCTGGTTTCATTTTAGCCAGAGCTGCCCTCCATCTCTCTAGGATAGGGCTGAGCTGCTCTCAGCTGGCCGAGAGGCCCTGCTCTGCTTTGCTCACTCTGTCTACCAATTAACTGAGGGAAGGTGGGTGCACCCTTTTTAGGGGGATCAGGAAAGTCTGGGCAGTTCTTGCGCACTTGGCGGATAAAAAACAAAACTATCTTGACTCCAGAGAGGCCGGAAGGAATGCAAGATAAATAGTTTGCCACCATATAACAGCTGATGGAGAAGTTTGTGAGGTGGTGAGCACAGCCTCACTTTTACAACTGCATCTGCAATATTAATGTTTAATAGTGTTATCTAGAGGCTAGCCGGGAGAGGTCCGCTTGTGCCAGGTACTGCACAAACAGTGACAGTCTCTGCTCCAACATCTTACGAACCTGAAAGGCAAAAGGCCTGATTGGCCTGGGTCTGCGAGCTGCAATCACCGTGACAGGTATAAGGGGATGGAAATATTTCTGCTCTGATTGTGATTCTGTTCGTTATTTTCAAGACTGGTCAGAGCAAATGGCATCCTAATCTGTTTTCTTCATCGGCAGGAGTAGGAACTCCTGGTCCCACAATATGGGTCAAACAAGGCTTATTTAATAATATGAAATAAAAATATATTAAAACAGCTGAGGAGGAGGTCCCATGCCTCAATAAAAAGCAGAGGGTGCTAGTGGTGGGTGCTAGAAATCCACCAGCACAACCCCACCACCATTTGAACATGGCAGCTCCTAACGTGGTAAAGTTACCAAAAGTGTTAAAATTACCTATTTTTCCTTAGGGTTCACTAGACTGCTCTGATATGACATCAGCACCACAGAGACCAGCCAAGTCCCAAGCAATGTGTTTTGGGCAGGAAATCCAGAAACTAGAACTTAAACTCTTCAAGTAGAAAAAAGCATGAGACTACTTACTGGGCAAACAACTAAGCACAGAAGATTAAATGGTATTAAGAGGTGTTAAAGTAAAGGGGAATGTCCCGGCCCCACTAAAAATAGGGGAATGCACCAGAGTGCTGTGTTCTGGGCCCCCCTAAAAAATAGATGAACGCACACATTCCCCCCAGGGCGGGCTGAGGGAAGGGGCTGCAGGCTTTGGTGAGCCCAGCCACCCTCCCCCTCTTTACCGGGGCCAGCAGTGGCCCCGCTCCTTCCTGCTGGGTCCGGACAATAATTCCCCCTCTTGCTGGCACCACAGCCTCCCTACCCCCGTCCCGGCACCTTGGCCATGTCAGCGATGCCAGTAAGGGAGCTGGGTTAGGGGCAGACAGGCAGCCAGTAGGGAAAGCAGGGGGGGTGGGAAGAACGAGTCAGGATGGTGGGGTGCACAGGTGGGGGGGGGTGGGGGGGCTGAAGGGGGGGGTTGAGTGAAGATGGGGCCACTGGGGTATTCGGAAGGCTGAGGAAGACATGGGGAAGGAGGGCTCTGATGGATGGCAGGCATTTTGGGGCAGTAGCTAGGAGGGTCCAGCATTTGAAGGGGCAGTAAATGCAGTGTGTGAAGGGGGCCCACACTTGCAGTAAGGGGGCCCAGAAATTTAGGAGGGTTCCGGGGCCCACCAAATTATAATTTAACCAATGAGCATTAAAAGTGGTAAGATGCACTGATAATTCAAAGTCAGATTTCCAGAAGGAAACCACTAAACTTCCTTACTAGGGGAGTGGTGAAGCATTGGAATGGGTTACCTATGGAGGTGGTGGAATCTCCATCTTTGGAAACTTTTAAGACCCAGTTGGACAAAACCCTGGCTGGGATGATTTTGTGGGACTAGGCCTGCTTTTAGCAGGACGTTGGACTAGATGACCTCATGAGGTCCTTTCCAGCCCTAATAGTCTATGGTTCTAGACTGGGGTATTGACTACAGCAGGTCCAAATCTTGGGAGTGGTCATGCAGAATTAGGTGCAGCAAAGGTGGTTTTATGCCTTCTTTGCAGTCCTCTGATTTTGAAGCCTGCTGGAAACTGTTCAGCTTTCAGTGTTTGGTAGACTAGCCCAGAGTACGTATATACTACAATAATTCTGCAGCTGGCTTGGCTCTGCTAGCTTAAGGTCAAAGGAAGTTGGGGTACCAGGGCTATAAAACACCCATCTAATTGTTTGGACTCAGGCTGGAGTCTGAATTTAGATCCCACAAAAGATCCAGACTGAGCCCAAATGTCTATACCACCTTTAGCTCTGCAGCCTGAGCCCCATGAGCCCGGATAAGCTGACCTGGGTTCTGAGACTCAGCGTCACAGGTTTTTTTATTGCCATGTAGACTTCCCAAGGAATCTCTGATAAATGCCCAACCCCCTAAGGCTCCAAGGGGATGCTTCAGCATCTGAAGAAAGCTCATTGCAGCTCTGACCTAATCCAATATCCCAAATTCAAAGACACAGGAAAAAGTTCTTAAAGTTAGTTTGGTCTGTCAGTGGGCCTGGTTGGTGGAAATAGGTCTTAAAGGCAGCAGATCTTCTATCCCTTCCCCAGGAATGCCTTTGGTGTGCAACTGGAGGAGCAAGTCCTTGCCAGTCTATGACACAGTCCTTAGCCACAAGATGTGTATGTATGTGTCAGGGTAGGGAACTGGAGGCAGGGGGTGTGATGGCTATAAAGTAGCAGCTAATCAGACCACTTCAGATTCAGATGAAAGGAGCTGTAGGGGCTGACTAGCTCAGTTTCTGACTAGAACCAGAGGAGCAAGAAAGGTGTCTTGCCAGTCAGAGGTGCTCGACAGAGTCTTAGCTGACATATTCTGTTGGTGCTGGTATTCAGAGGGGCGGAGGAGGAGAATCTGAGAGAGACAGCCCTGCCATAAGGGTGAAGAAAAGGAAAAGGCTCAAGGAGTAACAGCCATGAACTGGAGACAGCAGTACATGGATGCTGTTTGTAGGGGCTGGAGTTGGGATCAGAGTAGTGGGCAAGTCCAGGTTCTCCTACCAGCCACTGGGAAAGTGGCTGAAGCCACGAGAAGGGCTTTATAAGCCAAAGCTCAGGGCTATGTTTAAAGGGCCCAGGGACAAGGCTGAAGATCCTGGCGAGGGCCAACAGTTTGTTCGACTTTTGCTACCCTGGAAGGGTTTATCCATTTTAGATTGGAGGGCTGAGCCACTGAAGACCCATATAGTAAGATCAACGAACTAGAAGGGGTGCCTGGGATCAGGGAGCTCCAGTACCACATACAGATAAGCAGGAGGCACCAGAAAGAGGTGTCTCTGCTCCATCCGCCCACCACCACTCTCAGGGGGATAGAGCTGGACAACACAGAGCTCTAGCTGTTCTTCTGTTGCTGTAGCACGCTGAACATAAAGTTAAAGCAGCTCCAAATCAGTCCTCAAAATGACCCTTTAATACAAGTAACTTAAAAAGTCATATTTGCTTCCTTTCCTCCATTCAGCACAAGAGTACAGAAAGTAAAAATGGGGACTGATGGTTATCCCTGGCAGCTGTACTGCCACTCAGGATATGTCAACATTGTAGTAACCTTGAGGAGGAAGGGGTTAACGCCCTGCTCAGTGAGTCCCAGGAGAGCCTATACGAACAAAGCACAGGTTTTTGAATTGGAGCAGCAGCCTTATCTGTTCCTGTTTGGTAGCAACAGAGCTCCTGGAAGGATCAGGAGTTGTCCAGGTAGAAAGGCCTGAAGAATGATCCAGCAACATGCTTGCCAGAGATGAGCTCAAGTTTGTAACCAACCAGGCGTGAGTAGAACCCGGCATGTTTAACTGGATGCCGTCAGGGTATTTTTTTTGTTTTGCTTTGTTTTTGGATTCCTCTGTGCTGAGCACATGTACCCCTCCCACCAGCCTGTAAACTAGCTAAGTTAAATCCCAGAGAAGCAACTCTCTGTGTTTCTTAGCTGTTCTTTTTAATTAAAAATGTTACCCTTTTAAAGTAAGCTCTGGTTCTGTGTCCTAAAAGGCAAGAGGTTGTGTGTGCAGGTGCCTCAGACTGCACAGCCAACTACTAAAGGGGATTCTGTCCCCTTTCCAGCTGATATCTCAGCTGGGGTTCAATCACTCTCCTGAGGGAGGAATAAAAGCTATTGAGGCTCCCTCACAGGAAGGAATTCCCAAGTGCACCTTCCTGGGTTTTCAAGAGATTTTTGTGTTTGGGTAGGGGCAGCAATATCATTCTAAGGCCAGGGAATTGGTGGTTTTGGAGAGTTTTAAGACAAGGCTTTAGGGCCAGTGGGTTTTAAGGCCTGTTGTAGGCCCCACCTTCTGCACGCAGAGTGCCAGAGTGGGGAAACAGCCTTGATAAACACTACAGCAGCACACCCCCGAGGTAGTGTCTACACTACAGTGGTATCAACAGAAGGGCAGTTGTGGAATCCTGGTTACTGGAGGTTTTTAGGAACAAATTAGACAAAAACCTCTGAGGAATGATGTAAGGTTACTAGGGCCAGCCTCGGTGCAGAACTAGATGACTCCTTGAGCAGCCTTCCAGCTCTACAGTTCCATGAACCAGAAACATCTTAAGAAGATTTGACTAACATGAAAGGAGGTTGGATCTGGGATGGTTGTGGACTGAGTTGTTCTGTGTTCTGTGAGAGACGTAAACAAAAATGTGTAATTATTACAGCAGAAAAATCTTCCCAAATAAAGTAATGTAATTCCTGCCTAATAAAGAAGGCAGATGCATACCTGTCTCAAGCTAAGCTAGAAATTGCCTATACAAACATATACCGATCACATGAAAGAACAAAACAAAACAAACAACGATCTTTTGTTCACTCCACCTCTGCATCTCATTTTATTCATGACAATGGACTTTGATTTGGTTTCCCCTCTGAAGCTAATCAAAAGATCTAAATGAAAAACAAGTGGTGTAGGTCCCAAAACAACTCAAATGCTGGAGCAAGAAAGACTGTCAGTGTTCATCTTCTGGAATAAATGTTATGTTTTGTTGGCTTGATCCAGGACCCACATAGGTCACCGGTAATACTCCTGCGGATTTTTGATTGGGTCTCCAAACAGTAAACATTTATAAAAGCTGTAAAGAGGGGATAATGATGTTATTATTTTTCACAGTATGTCCCTTCATGGGCTATTGTTCAAAATGTAGGGGAGAAAAGGAAGGAAAACTGAGGGCAATGCAGAACCTGAAAACAGCCCTCCAGAAAAGTTTAAAAGATCTAAGGTCTTAGATGTCCCACTAACACCAGAATACGCCTCTGCAAGAGCCTTTGAATATTTAAACAAAATGATATGAAGGACATTAGTGATAGTACGATATGTGGAGTTGCCAAAACAATAATTTGAGCAAAGTCACTTAAGATAGAATTTTTTTTTTTTTTTAAGGATGAAACATTTTATTTTAACAAAACTGCAAAGACTGAAAGTTCTTCATAAGGGTATATGAAGTCTGAAGCAAAGCAGAGCACTTGGAAATGTAAAGAGGACAGTTAAAACATGCTATTAAATGAAAGGCAGAGCAGAAAATATAATTGGCTTAAAGAACTTCTCACAAAAATGACCAATCTGATCAAGTTGCATATCTGAATTAGCGTACAGGTTTGGAAAATGGGAGACTGAGCTGGGAATTGGGATCTGGGTCCAACAGAACCAATAAGCGAGAACTTGTTCTTCCCTATATAAGTTCTACATTTGCATGATCATTATTTCTCTTAACTTTTCATTGATGATTTCTCATCAAGTGGTTTAGGTCCAGTTGTTAGCCTGTTTTATAAATCAATCAGTAAAAAGACAAATGGCAAGAACAATGTAGTTTGGCATTTATTTTGTTTTTTCTCTTTCTTACATGACAAACATTTTGGTTTGCATGTCTTAGAGGAGGTCAACCAGCTAACAAAGAGCAAAAGAAAGCTTAAAATGGCTATTCCTAAATGTGCTGTTAATGTGACAGAGGAGATTTTGGACAAGCAAAAATAATCTAGTAAAGAAAAGTTATTTTCAAGTTTGAAAACTATGGGGATAACATTATACAGATAGTTATGTCAATATTCAGCAGTCACTGTAAAAGTTGTAGGGAGTGAAATCTATGTGGCTGTTTTTAAATGGCTATACAAGAGGAGTGCAGAAAGTTTTCCAGTTGTTGATCTGCAGTCCCATTACTCCAATATGCTTTATTTTTAATGGAAATTTGCAGCCTATTAGTTCATGTTTTGGACCAATGCCCGAAGAAGTTAAAGTGATCTGATTTTGAGACTCTAGGGGAGGGGGTTGTTGATTGAATTACCCAAACTAAAATGATACATATTTTATGGTTAAAGCAGGAAAAGCTGGCATTTTTCTACAAACAATGCTGCGACTAACCCACAGCCAATTAGATCTCATTATATTGAAATCTTCCTAATACACATCCTAAATATACCCTTTGTTATTTCACCTCGTTGACTCTAGTTCCAAAGGATAAGTGTGTTAGCCTAATTCAGCAAAACAAGCAGACAGTTTTGTAGCACTTTCAAAGACTAAACAAATTTATTTTTTGCATGAGCTTTCATGGGTGAAGTCCCACTTTGTCAGAGACCAGAAAGTGGAAGAACTTACAGGTGTGGGGGAGGGTAGGACTTAGAGCATGGGAGGGAAAGATAAATCCTGTGGTTACGTTTCACTGCATCAGGTCAGATGCCTTCAAACAAATCATATAGATTCAAACATTGTGGAACAGCATGTCAAAGTGGTGAGGTTGAGAGAGGTGATAATCACTGTAATGAAATACAAACAAAGTCCTGTGGCACAGTGTGGATCAGTTTACCTGCAAATTTGGTTAATGCATGCTAGTGCCATGTCCTCCAAAGCTACCAATTTAACACATGGAACTCATTAACGCAGTATCTGAAACCGAAAGTTAGCCTAAGCATGGAAACGTGCAATAAGCAATAAGCACTGCCTTTTTCTTTTCATTGCAATTTAGGAAAGACGTATCATGCTTAATCGTGTTGTCACAGAACATACAGTGTATATTTTTGATTAGCTGTAATTAAGTGCAATAGATATTTTAGTATAGGCTTTAGTTCATAATGGCAGGAGACAAGCACCAGCATTTGTACACCGTTGAAGAAAAACTAGCAGCCATAGATCAGGTACATAATGGTGAAAGCCAAGCCAAAATTTCTAGAGCTCTTGGGATTGCTGAATCAACACTACGAGGTTGGATAAAAAAACGAAACAAAGGTGTGAAGTTTTGTACAACACGTAGATTCTCAGTTTGGCCTGGAGTGAAAATGTGTGCATTATTTGGCAAAGCCTGCTGTGGATAAAGAATTGTGCACTTGGTTTGCCCAAGAGAGAGCTAAGGGAAGACCACTAAGTGGCCCAATTCTCCAAGCTCCAGCAAGTAAATTTGGAACTTTAATAGGTGATGAAACATATCAAGCCAGCAAATGCTTTATAAGCCAGTTTAAAAGTTGCCACAGTATTTTGCAAGTTAGCATTTCTGGAAAAAGCCGATCAGCTGATGAGACTGCTGCCAACGAGTTTCCTGCCAAATTAAAAACTATAATAGAAACTGAAAATTATAGCAATGAACAAATATACAACTGTGACGAAACAGCTTTATTTGCAAAGCTTTTGCCAGCCAAAACTTTAGCTTTGAAATATGAAATCCAAAAAACAGCAGGCTTTAAAAAAAAATAAAAAACAGGATCACCCTTCTATTTTGTATGAACAAGATGGGCAGTCACGAGCTCACACCACTTCTCGTTGGTCAGTTCAACAACCCTCGGTGCTTTAAGCACCTTAGCAAAGTCAAGCTGCCTGTTGTATACACCAGTAGTAAAAATGCTTGAATGATTAGGAGTGTTTTTGAAGAATGGTTCCACAACTCTTTTGTTCCACCTGTTCATAAACACCTCTGCAAGAAAAAACTCAAACCTAAAGCACTGCTGCTACTTGACAATTGTTCAGCCCATCCTTCTTCTGAATTATTGGTATCAAATGATAGACAAATCCATGTGCTTTCTCTCCCATTCAACACAACATAAAAAAAATCCAACCCTTGGGTCAAGCATTATTCAAAATTTTAAAAGCAATTATTGAAGTGAGTTGGTCTCAGAAATGATTTTGTGAGAGTCATCAAGTGTTTCTGAACTACTAAAAGAATTAAAACATAAAAGAAATAATTTATTTGGTGAAAAAATATTGGGATGGCATAAAACAAAAATCTATTGAAAACTGCTGGATGAAGGCGCTTGGGCCGGCTTTTTCAGTCAACAGTTCTGCCCTTGAAAACCCAAACCAACAGTGATTCAGAATCAGAATTTGAAGGGTTTACAGAAGAAAACATCCTGCTAACAAAAAACACGAAAGAAGACAAAGCTAAATTTGTTTTTCAATTAATTAAACACTTTAAATTAGACATGTTGCCTGAGTTCATAAATGAGTGGCTAGAACTAGACAAAAATGGCACAACTACAGAAGATCTGACAGAAGAAGAAATAATTGCAGGTTGTGAGACTGGCTTGGACTGCAAAAGTGAGGAGGAATGGTTACAAGAAGAAGGAGTAGATGATGACGAGAATTATGTTGAAAAAGTCAACATTTTCCCTTCAGAAGTGCTAAAGTGCTGCCGAAACTCCTGCATGATATATGGAGGAGCAAGATCAGGAGAATATCCAAATTTTACATCTACGCAGGATGATTGATTTTTGTGAAGAAAAAGAAAGCCAAGCATGGGAAACAGCAGAAAACAACACTGTACTTCATAAAAACTCCATCCCAGAAAGATGAACTTGCAGATTACATAAACTTTATATAAGCATGCTTCTTGAATTAGGAACTCTGTGGACTCAATGTGGAATCATGTATGTATGTAATGCCATCTATGGTAATACTGTACTGTGAATATTCAAAATGGATTCCACTACTTATTAGTAGTTTCACACATTGATCTCTATAGTATTCATTTTCATCACTGTCTTCACAGTTAAATTTGTTTAAATAATTTATTATGTTTTGGTCATTTCTGTGTATCTTTGCATATTTTGTGTTTTAAAATTTGGATCACAAATGAAATTTTTAATTTTGCTAAACAAAAAGCAAGTTTTGGTAGCTAGGTAGCCCATGTTAAGGTACACCAACTGCACTGTGTATGGATTTATTTAAAAAATACTGTACTTCAGGACATTTCACCATGGTCCCATTTATACGCAATCGCAGCAGCTTGTCTCCTGACATCTGCACATTAACTGATCCATGCTGTACTTTTAAAGACTAATATTTGTAATAAGAAAGTCAATTCATGTCCTTATTCATACCCAAGCTCACAGTATCAAATTTGCATATGAATTCTAACTCTGAAGTCTCTTTTTGCAGTCTTGAATTACAATATATCTGTTTAAGGATCGCCACAGAGAAGTCCTTTCACAGTAGCTGGGGAGATTGAAGTCATTTCAGAGTTAGAATTCAGAGACGCTGGAGTTGGAATTTATATGCAAATTTGATACCATCAACTCAGGTCTGAATAGGGAAATGAATTAGCTTTCTCATTACAAACATTAGTCTTTAAAGGTGCCAATGAACTTCTTTTTGCTTAACTGGAAATTCCCTAGCTCTGAAACCTAAGGAACAGCTTCCTCTTTAGTTAGATTGTAATTTTATGAGTATGTTAATATTGGATTTAATATCTGTCATTTATTTTGTTGGCCAGGAATTCTCTGTTTATTTCTTCACACTTCAAGGTGAGTGTGTACCCTGTTGAATAGCTGAGGGGGGGGGGAAAAAAAACAAAAAAACTCTTCAGCGCTGAGTCAGCTTAAACAGCACTTGCCATGACCTAGGCTTTGATGGCATGGTACTAGTGAAATAGACCCAAAGAAAAAGGAAACTGCTGACACACATCCTGAAGTACGTACTACTTGCCTTTCTCCAGGCACGTCTAATCACATAAAAAGGTCAGGTTAGCAGATCAGGGATACAACTGAAAAAAAAAAATTGATGTCACACTTGGGATCTGTTGAAAACTGAGGAGCAGAACCCTATGTTTCTTGGCTCAGCTTAACATAATTCTGTCCGAGGAGCATAGGGAACTAGTTGTCTCCGAAGAATATTCACGTCATTTAAGAAGTCTATCAGGAGCATTGCTGCCCCCAAAAGAGAGTCAGGGCCCAGACACAGCCCCTCCGCCACGCCAACCCAGGGCCCATCCTGCCTGGGTGTCCAATCTGGCTCCGGGGGCCCGATCCAGCACCTGCTGCTGACGGCAAGTGGTAGGTGGCCCCAGCCTGACTCTACCTGCCTTCCGCTGCCAGCAAGCAGCAGGTGGGCCAGATCCAGAGCCAGCTCCTGCTCCTGTTGCTGCTGGCCAGGTGTGGCAGATGGCCCCAGCCCAGATCCACCTCCTGCTGCTACCAGCCAGCAGCAGGCAGCTGGAGCTGGATCCAGAGCTAGATCAGGGCAATGCAGGGCATAACCTTGTGAGCCCAGTGGCAGTGACACCCATGAAGTCTATAATAAAAGTGTAAACAGGATCTGATGAGGTTTCCTTGGCATCTACTGATGAGCTAGGGCAGGGGAACAGACTACGTTTGCATAAACACACCCACACATGTAGCAGAGAAAGCTGCTTTACCAAACAGATTGATTTTGGCTGATGTTAGGTTACAAATCCTATTAATATTGACTGAGTGTGGGGGTGATGAAAGATTATCTTTATTTTTATGCATAAAGGGCAGCAGAACTATACTTAGGCCTGGCCTGATTGAGATTAAGGAACCTCCTTAAGGATGAGAGAGGTAGGGGACAGGTGTACCTACCCAGTGGTAGGCAGAACCCATAATGAGTCCTAGACACCATTTGGCCCTGCCCTGCACTGCTTAAGGGCACAGTTGATTAGACTCTAGAGCAGTGTTTCCCAACCTTTTCTCTGTTGAGGCACACCTTGATACCTTCAAATTTTTCAAGGCACACCACTATTAACAAACTCATGAATATTCAAATTAACTTGTTACTTATGAATATTCATGAACCACGGCACAATGTTTCGGAAATGTGCCTATGTGGGGTAGTAGGGATAGTAGAGCAGGGGTGACAAACACGGGAGGTCAGGAGTGAGTGTGGAGAGCAGAGCAGGGCAGGGGTGGCAAAAGAGGAAAAGGGCAACCATGTGGGGAACAGCACAAGGGTGGCAAGAGAGGAAAGAGGAAGGGAGAACAAGAGTGACTTTGTGGGGGCAGGGGGAACCTGGGGAGTGGGAAGGTAGGGCAGGGAAGCATGGTGCAGCACCCCTTCCCCCTTCTCCACAGTGGCTCCCTGCCACCCAGGGCAAATCCTCACCCCGCTGCTGCTCCCTCCCACCCCAGTGGGTCCTGTCCTCCCATCCCCCAGCCCCCTGCTGCCTTTGATGGACCCTCCTATCACTGTAGGGGCCAGAACCAGGCCTGCAGCCCCCAGCTACACCCCCCCCACACACAGCCACCCCACCCCTCGCTACATACACCCACAACCAAACAGCCACTCCACAACCCCAGTTACAGACCCTCTGCTGTACAGCCACTCCCATCCACCTCTGCTACACACACACACCTGCCCCACACAACCCCTGGCAGCACCCAAAGCCCTTATCTGGGTTGTTTGCAGGCTGGCTGACACAAGCTGCTTGGCAGGGGCAGATTAACACACTCCCTGCCTCCCGCAGCTCTCTGCCAGCTGGTTAAGGTGGAGCAGGGTTTAAGGTGGAGCTACTGGAACTCTGCGTTCCGGCTGCTCCTGCTATTTTCAGGGGCACCTTTTGAACTCTGCATTGGGGTGCCTTCCCCTATTTTTAGGGACCCCTGAGTGCTGCCTGCCTAAAAATAGGGGACTCCTGGAACTGTGTTCCGGTGTCTTCCCCCTTACTTTAACCCCTGCCTTTTCCCTGCCCTGCACAGCCCGCGCGGCTGGGCTGAGTGGGGAGACAACTTTAACTGCAGATCTCGGGGATGGTCGCAGCACACTTTGGGTGTTGCCGTGGCACACCAGTGTGCCCCGGCCCACTGGTTGGGAACCACTGCTCTAGAGTCCTTGTTCAGTTCAGTGATCCCTGCAGCTGAAATCATTGCCCACCAGGTGCTGCTGAGTCTTAAGTCCAGGGCCAGCTCAACTACATACACAAGTTAGGCAGTTGCCTAAGGTGGCAGGCTTTAAGGGGCACCAAATTAGAGAGAAGCTATTTTAAAAAAAATGTTATGGTTTTTCCCTCAATATTGAATGTGGAGAGGAGGGGTGCCAGTCACAGTTTGCCTAAGGTGCAAAACATCCTTTGGGCTGGCCCTGCTTAGGCCTGCTGGGGGACAGTGTTGCAATTAGAGAGTGCACTAGCTGGGAGGTTCCCCACCCTCCTCTGAAATCACTGAGCATTGTGTTAGGCGTGGTGGCAGAGCAAACAGCACCAGAAGAGAATGCCTTGGCAGAGACAGTGCTTGATGTTCCCAACCCCTGTGATGGGAGGTCATGTGAACACACTGCTGAACTCAGGCTTGTCACTGACCAGCAAGAGCATGTTTGAGAGTTGTGCAGCAGCAGGAAAGAAGAGGAATATGTTAAAGGAATATTTGTTGTGGAGCTTCACCTCTGAAAGTGAGAAACTGAGGCCCAATGTAATCTGAGGTGATTGATTTCACATGGTCATTTGCTTTCAAATCATGGTTGTGGTGTTTCCCAGGCTAATGCTGGGTTCTTTTTTATTAAAAGTTTTCTTTGCTAGACAGACTCAGAGCAAGTCTACAGTGGTGGCAAAATTCAGCAGCGGTTGAAGGCAATTATGCCGAGTAGTTTACTCTCATCAGCCTCCTCACTCCCCTTCAGTGAAGCATCTTCACTGAGCTGCACCAACAGGAAATGCATTCCCAGCCTGAGCTGTAACGCTGCCATTTGCTACCTGATGCCAAGAACCACACCCTTTAAAGGAGCAGCTCTACTGAGCTGCTCCGCATGCCTGGGGCAGAGCCCCACCAGTGCAGCCAGAGTTACGGCCCTGTTCACGTCCCCCCAACACTACATGACTTGAGGGATGATTTGATTAGGTCAACAAGGCAGATTTACGGAGGGCCTGGGGGGTTTCCATCTTCCCCTACAGTGTGAGGTATGGGTCATTTGCTGGTGGTTTCTCTCTGCCTTGAAGTCTTTAAGGCATAATTTGGGGACTTCAGTGACAACAATTGGTTAAGTGTCTATGAATTTCTGGATTGACTTAGCGGTCAGTTAAGACCCAATAAATTGATGTGGAAATATCAATCTGGCAGCATGTCACTGTTAGCACACATCTGGCCTCAGTGCTTCCATGTGGGGAAGTATTGCCTCTTAGCCATAGGTGTTTAATTTCTTCACATTATAGGGGTAGGGGCTCAAACTGGTTCTGTTGTGTATTTTTAAGATGAATGCCTACATACTGAACCTGACCACCCACCACCCCTTATTGTTGCTGATTCCAGATGGCAGAAGGTTACAAAGATAAACTCCTTATTTTCCCCTTTGAGTCTCTTGCCAAAGATGTGGGGCTTGTTTTATTCCAAGGACATGCTTGAGCAAGTAAATTCCATTTCTGCTATACATAAGTGTGACTCCAGTAGGTTTCAAATTGGCAAGCCTGCTGCCGCTCTGCTGTGGGCCAAATTTTGAAGGTTCAGTTCAATCCAGCTTTGCACAAACAAGCCAAATATTTCACACTACTGGGATGAAATTCTTACATACTCCTCTCACATGCTTCTTGCCCTCTGTTCATTAAATTCTTTTACTCATTATAAAGGGAGGTAAACTCAAAGGCTCAAATATTCAAAAGTGTAACAGGGGTGCATACTAAAGAGCCACACAAACTCATTGTGCAAAACCCCATGTAGGCAAAGGCAGGTAAAACTGGGCTGTGGAAGCACTGATGTTTCTTTAAATGCAGTTATAGGTGGTCAGGGCAGACATTTAAAAATAATAAATAAAATGGTAGAGCCTATCTTTGAAAACTTGTATTAGAATATGTCACATGCCTGTCAAATAAATAAGTTAAAACATCTTTGCTAATCTAACATGTCCAAATTTTTCCATCTCTACAGCTTGTGCTAAAAGTGAACACATTTTACTGTGAGCCAGATTCTTTGCTGAACTCAGAGGCAGCATCAAGGAGTCATTCTTCAGCCTGCCAACTGCTGTAACTTGTACCTGCTGGCAAAGGATCCTAAAGGATTGTATTCCAATTTAGTTTAACCACACTACATTTCTCTTTACTCTCCCTCTTCCTCTCAAAACCACTTGGCTGAGAGCTTCAGGGAGGCTGGCACAGGAGCAGGGCCGGCCCGAGGTTTGTCGGCACCCTAAGCACCTGTAATTTTGGCATCTGGCCGGGGGGGGGGGGAGCAGGCTGGTTGGGGGGCCAGGCTCTGCTCTCCCACCCCACCTCTGGGCTGACCCTCCCTGCCTCCATGGTGGAACAGCCAGCCCAGGGGAGGGGTGAGAGAGCAGAGCCTGGCCTCTTGGCTGGCTTGCTCTGCCCCTGGGTTGGCTGTTCCCTACGCTGGGGGCAGGGCAAGCCGTCCTTATGGAGTGGCTGGCTTTCCCCTCTCAGTTCCCCCCTTTTCCCTGCTGCCTTCTGCTCCCTGCCAAAGGCAGCGGGAAGGGGGTGGGAGACAGCGAAGCTGTGAGGGCCGGGGTGATTGCCCCTCTCACCCCCTCCAAGGGCAGCCCTGGCAGAGCACCCTTGGTGCCTCCTATTGCTTGGCACCCTAGGTGACCAGCTAGGTTACCTCTATGGGCAGACCATCCCTGCAGGGGAGCTAGCGCTCATGGCGTGCTGGCTGGTAATGGTGATATTCCCAGGAAAGCATGGGGCATGGCTCACCTACCAGTGAATTCTCTGCATCTTCAAGTCCTTAAATTGTGAGCTGAGGACTTAAAATAACTCAGTCATAGGTTAGAGGCTTATTGCTGGAGCGGGTAGTTGAGGTTTTGAGGCCTGCATTTGGCAGCTGGTCAGACTCAGTCATACTGGTCCCTTCTGACATAAGAATCTATGAAAGGAACTAGGGCAGGAATTTGCAACCTGGAGCTCTGGAGCCACATGCAGCTCTTTAACTACCTGGTTGCAGCTCTGGGGTCCTGGCTCCAGGTCCCCCACGCCTGCCACATCAGAGCCATCCTTAAGGGGGGCTAAAAGGGGCAACCACCCTGAGCCTCGCACTTTGGGGGGCCTCACACAACCAGCGGGAGTAAGGACCTTCTTCAAGCTGAGGAGCTAGCCTGCCCAGGAAGCAGCCCAGCTGGTCAGCGAAGGGAATTCAGACAGGCAGCATTTGTTTACAGTAACTCTTGACTTAAGTAGCCACCTTCCCATAACTGCTCCCTGAGGGGAAGAGAAAGGGCAAGTGTTGAGATAAAACTTATGGAGCCAGCCTCAGTCAAGCAAACGGGGACAAAGTCAAGAGAATGTCACATCCCCAACCTTTACAAATCAGGATCTTCCCTTTGAATTTACATTAGCATCTCTAGAAAGCGTTCGAGGTATGAAGGAACTTTTTCCTTCTACACTTAACAAGAGTTTTCAGTCTTCAGGGATGTCTTTTTGAGCAAACTTCTTTGTGCAGATAATCTATTATACCTGAGAGAGAAGACCCCAGGCTAGCAGTTATATGGAAATACTGGGTTTTTAGGGTTAATGGCCATCAATCAACACATTAAAGAAGTTGTGTGTCCTTCCTTCTGCACTGCAAGTATGCCCCATTGTCATTGATTGCAGTCAGACCACCAGTTCCAAAGCATGGCAAAAAGGAAAGCAGCTGTGGCTGTATGGGTCTAGTTTAGCAAAACAAACAAGGAATCCCTGATGTAAAATAAACAAGGAGTCTTGTGGCACTTTTACAAGCTAACAAATAAATAAGTTCCAAAATCTTTAAAAGTGTCACAAGACTCCTTGTTTATTTTACATCAGGGTATCTGAGAGGAGGCCAAAAGGTCCCTTGTTTCTTCCTCTCATCCTCAAGCAGTACCCAAGTTTCATTACTTAGATCACCTGCAAAGCAATGAGGAATGTATGAATACATATATTAAAATAAGATGGGAAAGGAGAGAGTCAGGCAGCATAAAGGGAAATAACATGCATTAGACAATTGGAATCCAATGCTTTAAGGTGAGAGAGGACCTGGATTTATTTCTTGATATTATCCAAAAATAGCATCTCTCTGAATTTTCAATGTAACAAAAACTTGATCTAAAAAATTATTAAACTTGTAAAAGTGTGTGCCCATCTTGAACAGAAAACCAGAACCACAAAGAAGAGTACCTCCAGATGCTCCTGTCCACTTGGCTGTAAGGTTGATGAAATATCACCATGACACATTTAGTATTGCCTATCCCAAACATCAAAAATAGTCACAGGTCTGGCTTACATTAAAACTCACTTAAAAATAAAGAGATGTTTAAAGAAATAATAAATGAGGGGGAGCTATTTTCTTTGACTTCTGGGTTTTGAGCCTTTAGAATAAAGTCAGGTCACGTTTTTCTGCTTTTCTCTGCAACTTTTTAGCCTGAGGGCTAGACATTTATGATTTTATTAAAGAAAAATTATGACACTGCCCAGTGTTTCCTCTAAGCTGATGATGCAGCTGAACAAGTTATGGGTACACTTGGGGAGCCAGCGGGCAGCAGGGAAGAAGCCCGTTGGGGCCTAGAGAACCAGCAGGGAATTTGCTCAGCTGCATCATCAGCTTAGAGCAGTGGTTCCCAACCTTTTTCAGGTTGGGGACCCCTTTGTAACAAAAAAACAACTTTGCAGGACCCCCCCCCCAGTTAATTATGTAATCTGGCCTGCGTGGGCAGACTCTGGCCCGCACCAGTGGGACAGCTGGTGAGCAGTGCTGCCACCACCATTGCTCGCACCACCGGGGAGCTGAGCCGCAGCAGCTGTGGTCCCCTGCCCTTGCCGCTGCAGGGGAGCTGCTGTGGCTCCATTCCCCTGCCAGGATACAGACACAGATGGGGAAAGGCAGCCCTGGCAGGGAGCATAAGGGCTGTAGCTGGATTCTGGCCCCAGGTAGGAAGAGGCTCTGCAGATCCCCTGCAATGTGTCTGTGGACCTCTGTGGGTCCCCGGACCACAGGCTGGGAACCACTGGCTTAGAGGGAACATTGCCTGCAAAGTTTAAAATGGCAGGACCCTGCACAAACTGATTCGCCCAGGGCCCCGCTCCCCCCTAGGGACGGCCCTGCTGCCACTGGGGAACCCTGTGGGCAGTCCATTCCTGGCTCTGCCCCCCTTGACACTGGAAGAGCCTGCATGTGGCCCTGCCAGGCTCCCTTTGTCCCTCAGGTACCCTTCAGGGGGTTGAATCCTTGTTCTGGGCTTCCCCCTGCCAGGGGCACTACAGCAGTTGCCCTGGCCCAGCTCCCTCCAGCTCCTACCAGGAGACTATGCACATTGTGGCTCTCAAAATACTTCCTTATTTGAGGCATTTTTAAAAATGGCTCTTATCTTTTGGGTTGCCAACCCCAGAGCTAGGGATAGATTCCATCCCTTTCACAGGAGGAACTCCAATGAAGTTGGGCAAGGCCAGAGAAGTGGGCCCCCTGTGTTTCCCTATTTCTTGGTTTAATAAAAAATACTGTAGTCAGGCTGTTTGGATTCTCTTAAACTGTGGATTTAGGCTTGAAAGAATATTTTAAAAGTTATATTTTCACTCTTCATTTGGATTTCTAAATGCTCTCTATTAAATGTTCCCATCCAAATCTCAGTACAATAGGACTGGTCAACATTTGACTTTTGCTCCAGTTTATGAACAACAGACAGTGAGTAGTCCTAAAAAACAACAGGTATGTCCTTTGTAGTCTTCAGTCTATTGGTCAGTGTAAATATTTGCTCAGCTGAGTTATAGAGTAATGGGGGAAAATTGTTTTTAAAAAATCCCCCCAATTCTGTCACTGGTTAGAGTACTGGACCCACACACACAAAATGTCAGAGGCCCTTGAAAATGCAATGCAGACTGCCCCAGCTGATGTCCTGTTGATCAAAGTGCCACTATGCTTTCCCAGCATCTTTGCTTAAATGCAAAGTGTTGTCAAGAATAGACATGAGGTGTCTTAATTGCAGAGATCTGGTTAAGAAGAAACACCACTAACTACAAATAATGATTACTGTGGCACTTTAAAAAGACTAGCTTATTGGAACGACTAATGACAGGGGTTTAACTTTTGCTGTGGCCAGTACCTGTCAGAGTAAGTTATCTGTGTGGCAGCACGATTGAAGATTACATAAATACTAAAATAGCAAATGCCAAACAAGTCTCCCATTGCTTTAGTCAGCACAGCATTGTTTCTTGAATGGGAATTACTAATAGCAGTTTTGGCAAACATCCAGCATTGACTAATTTTAGTGATCACACAGCGATGGTAAGTTATAATCATATCCTGTGAGGCATGCAAAACAAGGTTAGTACTGCTTGTTCAAATAAGGTCAGAATGTACCTCCTGAGAAAGTTTGCTATACTTTAATTCGTGTGTGATTTTCTAAGGTTTTGTATCTTTAGCACTTCTGACTGAGAAAGGATGGTGCTGTGGTTATGAATTTTGTATACCTGGGTTTGTGTCGCTGCTACACCACAGACTTCCTTTATGATGCCAGAAAAAAATCATAGCCTGTACGTGCCTCAGTTTCTCCATCCGTAGAATGGGTTGTGATTGGGTAGGCTTAACTCACACTGAAGGGGTTCAGCCTGCTAGATGGACAGCAGACGTTCCACCCCGAGACTCGGCTGGGCATGTTCTAACTGCTACCTTAGTATGAAAACAGAGCAGCCCAGCTCATTCTCGGCTGACCAGAGAGGAGGAAGGATGCATGCTGGAAGCTCCAAGCCAGGATCGACATCAGTCTCAGGTGGTGAGAGGCAGAAACCCAGGAGGGCTCACTGAAGAGCAGTGAACCTTTGCTGGCAGCCCAGAGCCAGATGCTGAGGGGATCACCTCTGCTAATGAGCTGCAGGATGCCCAAGAGACATGGACAACTACAGGAAGAGCCCAGCTACAACTGAGTAGGAAGTAGCCTAGGGTTATAACCAGAGGTTGTCCAAGAAAAGGGGTCAGCATGTTTTGGATGAATCCCTGCTGACTTGGTGTTAGACCCCCCCCCACTACTGATAGGGCTTTAGGCTGGGACTCAGTGGACCAGAGAGGGCCTGAGCCCCCATACCCAGAGCAGCATGCCTCCCCATGATATCAACTCTGGCTGCAAGGCTGTGCTGCCCTATATCCAGGACCTGATGCTGACTCAAGCTCCTTGGCCATACTGCCCTGACCAAGGGACAGCTAACTGGGTTGTGCTAGTGTTATGTCAACCTGTGACAACCCCAGGGGACTAACTGAAACCACAAAGGTGCTCATTTCCCTTGTATCCCCTTTAAACCTTCCCCCTGGGGGCTATGGTGCAGGCTGACCCTGCAACACAGGAATGGAGTACTTCCCTAAGTATTGTAAGGATAGTTAAGTTGAAGATTGTGAAGTACTTTGAGACCTACTGATACAAGTGTGATAGGGAAGCTAGATATTTTATTATTAATGATGGCCTGTTCAAACCTTAGAAGGTGGAGAGAGAGCCCATAGGAACGAGGATGAAGAATATAACAGGGTAGAGGGCCCATTAAATTAATTTGGATTCAAACTCCTGTTGCACTCCAGATGCACCTTAGTTTGGTGTAATGGAGAGGGTGATTCACCCTGGGAGTTGTGAGTGAGTTTGAAATCCTGAGACAGCATGCAGAACCCAGAGTTTAGCAAGGGAGAATCCAGAGAGTAAAAAGAGATTCAGAGGAAATACCGACCTGGGTTGGAGGGAGTGGAGAGTGTTCTCTGGTTGACAAATAAAGCTGGAGCAGAATGAAGAAGGCAATCAGGAGGCCACCCAAACTCCTCCAGGCCAAAGAGCCATGACCAAAATGGCTGAAGACTGAGAGCAGCAGAAGGAAATGCCTGCTGGGTCTCTGAGCTGGAAACCTGAAGCTGGAGGGCCACAGAGAACTGAAGACTGGGGAGTGACTTGTACACAATTAGGGATGGAAGGGACTTCAGGAGCTCACCTAGTCCAATCCCCTGCTCAAAACAGGACTACCACCCCCAGCTATATCACCCCAGCCAGGCTATGTCAGGTTGGTTCTTAAAAACCACTGAAGATGGAGATTCCATTATCTCCCTAGGTAACCCGTTTCAGTGCTTTCTCCACCCTCCTAATGAAGAAAACTTTTCCTAATATGCAATGTAGATTGCTCCTACTGCAACTTGAGATCATTGTTCTTTGTTTTGTCATCTGCCACCATTGGAGAGCCTAGCTCCTCCCTCCAACTAACCTCTCCTTCAGGCAGGACCAGCTCAAGGCGCTGGGGCACCCTGAACCAGCTTTTGGTTTTGAACGCTCTCCCATGGCAGGGGTGGGGATGGAACCCAGCCTCCATTGCAGGCCAGCTTGCCCTGCCCCCAGGGAAGGGACCAGCTGGCCCAGAGGCTGGGCTCTGCTCTTTCACCTCTCCCCTGAGCCAGCTGTTTCTCCTTAGGGGCGGAGTGGACCAGCCCACAGTTGGGGCTAGAGAGCCGAGTCCTCCCCATTGGCTGGTCCACTCCATCACCAGGAGCAGAGTGACTGGCTTGGGGAAGGGCAGGAGCACAGGGTCCAGGTGTTGGGCCAGCCCACCCTGCCTCCCGGCACAGTGCCATAGCACCCATAGGAAAATGGCACCTCAAGCCAGGGCCTCATTTGCTTATGATTTGAGCCAGCCCTGCCTTTGGGCAGCTAAAAGCTGCTATAAACTCCTCCCCCCACCTATTCCTCTTCAGAGGAAAGCAGCCCACTTCTCTCAGCTTCTTCTCAGAAGCCATGCACCCCAGCTCCCATTTTTTTTTTTAAACCTCTGCTGGATTCCATAATTTGTCCACATCCTTTCTTTAGTGAGGAACTCAAAACAGGACAATACTCCAACTGTGGCCTCACCAGTGCCAAATAGAGAGGAGTGACCCTTCTGATGCCTCCAGGCAGGTGATGGAGTCTTAATAGGAAAGAAACAAGGCAAAGAAACACTCCACTTAGACAAACTGGAGTAAGGCTGGAGATGGGGAAGGTTGTGTTAAGATTATTTAAAGAATGAAGAGGGAAATGGAGGCAAGAAACCACTTGCAGGGCTGTCCTGGAAACACAAGAGATGCCTAGGAGGAGGCTGTGTTTGGAGGGGAAAACAAATGAAACAGAGAGGCACAGGAATGCTGGTCAAATTCAAAATTAGATTACTGGATGGAGACACCAAGTTGTGAACCCCCAACACGACTCATTGGTCCATGAAGGAGTCCAAGAAGCGTCAGTGAACACTGCTCAGAGGAGCTTTGCCTGGATACATGAGTCACAGAGCTTCCACCAGCAGAAATGATACACCTTCAACTTGACAAGTGCCAGGGGGAGGTCTCAAGACTTTGTGGATATACAGATGAGGACTACCAAAACAGAGACATGGAGAAAAGTGCTCCTATATTAGGCTGGCCAAGAAGCAGTCATTAGAGGCCTTAGTGAGAGTAATTTCAGTACAGTGGAGATGGCAGAAGCTAGATGTGAAGTTACTGAATATGGAGATTGATGGAAGGTGGATACTTCACCACGCAAAGAAGAGTTTAGAAGAACAGAAGTATCATGCAAATTATTTAGATTGTTGTCCTAAGAACAAAAGTTTTGTTTTGTTCTTAAGAAGACCTAAAAGTTGTTTATTTCTGTTTTGTAACCCTACAGCCAAACTGCAACTAATTAATTATGTACCCAGTGTAAGATAAATTATCTGAGAACATACACAGATATTACTCACCACTTGTGCGTCTATATCAAATGGTTAACAAGGCTGCCAGTCATGATGGTGGGTTGTGTTTTCCTCTTTGATCTGAGCAGAAGCAGCTTATGTCACATAAGTCAACCAACCATTAGATGATATACCTATTCATGAATACTAACCTAAGCAGGAAATCTAAAAGTGGATATGCTATCATATGCTTGATGTTAAGACAATCGATAAAATTATGAAGGAATTACACCCTTGGTTCTGTATATACTGCATACCTGATGTACATCTATATATTCTAGGTGCACTGAAGAATAGAGTCTGTACAAAAAAATTTAACAAGTGAGAGAAATCTATCACAATACAAGCTTTTTTAAAAAACTGTACTGTGCGTGACACGTATGACAAGTATGAAGGGTTTTTTTTCTTAAAAAAAGGAAGTCTTCAGGAACAAGGAAACAGGCTTGTGTGTATGAGAGAGAGAATTAACATCAGTACTGGATGCAAGCTACCAGTAAGTGTTCATAAACACATTCCCAAACCGGTTTTGCTAGGTGCTGTTTGATTTAGAAAGAGAGTTAAGGGTTTGGAATGATTAAAATGATGAAAGCATAATACAAGTGTTACTGCAGTAACCAACAAAACATCCAGTCAGCTGGATAAATAATCATATTTAAAAAAAAAATCTGAAATATGGTATAATTTTATTTCCTTCAGTGCCTTTCAAAATGTTTTGCAGAGCCAGTTAATACAGAGGAAAAAATGTAAAATAAAGATCTGAAGAGAGACAAAGACCAAAAAAAAACAAAAAAAAAAAACCACACACACCATGAACACCCCACAGATACACAAAGGCTGTCTCAGATAGCCAGAGACTATCACTCAACAATGCAAGAGTTGGGAAGAGAGGTTGATGTTAGATCAGGTGTCTCAAACACGCAGCCTGTGGGCCACATGTGGCCCCTAAAGCTATTTCCTGAGCCCTGCAATGACACTATTGTTACTGATATTTGTAATATTGTTGCATGAAAAGGTTTCAGTGGTGTGGCCCTTGGGCTAGTGTACTAGTCCTCATGCAGCCCTTGTGTTGATTTGTTTTTGAGACCCCTGTAGATGAATAAAGGCAGTGAGGAGAAGAAGAGCAGAAAGGGGCAGTGCCTCAGAGGCTATGTCTACATCTACTTTTTTAGTTCAGACTAACTGTGGCTTTTTAGTTTGAACTAACTGTACCTCCTAGTTTGAACTAACTTTTTAGTACAAACTAGAATTTGTGGCTAGTTCAAACTAGCCATTACTTTGAGTCTTGCCCATGCTTAGTTCGAACTAAAAAGTTTGAACTAAGCTGGCTAGTCTGGACTAAGCAAAGGGTTTTGCTAGTCCAAACTAAGAAATTTCTTAGTTCAGACTAGGCAAAGCCTATAGTGGCCATGGGCCAAATTAGTCCACACTAAGCTTGCTTAGTCTGGAGTAAATTTGGCAGTTTAGACATAGCCAGAGAGGCTTCAGAAAGACGCAAAGGAAAGTAGATGGTCCTCTCATGTCAGTGAGAGATCAGGAAAATAGTATCACCCACCCCAAATAATCTACTTGAAGTCCTTTATTACTGAAATAGGGCCCCTTAAGACTGCCAGGGCCCTACTGTACTGTACAAACAAAAAACAAAAAAAAATCTCTGCCTCAGACAACTCCTGGTTTCAGAATATAGAGATGCAACAGGTAGGTGAAAGGTTGGGCAGTGGGGAGAGGGGACAAAGTGAGGTAATATGTCAGATCAGATAGTTACCTGATTTATTTTTATGCATGAATTAGTTGTCTGAATGTGTAGCCCTTCTGCCAGGTGGTAGAAGTGGCAACAAGGTCCTCTCTATATGTAGAAGTTCCTCTTAAAATTACAAAACAAAATCAGCTCAAACCCTGTCCCCCAAGTCTGGGAAAATTAAATACCATCCCAGCTACCTCTACTAGATAATATTCCCCAACTTGCAAGCACTGAGTCTGAGGAAAAGAAAAAAAGAGAGAGAGAAGAAAGCCTTTATTAAGGGGAGAGACCACCACATTAGTTTGGGGGAGAAACAGCAACAGCTGCTCAAAAGTAAAAGTACAACACCCCCCCCCCCCCAATATCTGAGGTAGTAGTCCTTTGCCTCAGTTTCCCACATTGCAGTAGGACAGTCCAATGGATGAACATCCCTTTAACGTGCCATTCCACTTTCCCTTTGCTGCACCCTGTTCTGTTTATGAGACGCCACTGACCTTGGCCAACAAACAATTGTCTCAGCAAATTAGTGGCAGGCTTTATAACTGCAGCAGCATCTCCACTTGCTACCTTAACTGTTGCATGCTTAGTTGTGTTAGCTTCCTAATAAGTTGTTGCTGCAGGCTCTGTTGCTTTTACTTCATTGCCACTTGTCACGGTAACAGGGTCTGTTATTGTTTCTTCATGATCCAATTTAGCAGTGTGTAGAGATCCATTTAGGACGGTCAGCATCTAGAATCCTTAAAATGCAGGCAACCAGCAGGAACATCTGTTCCCAGCCCTTCAGGCTGTCACTTGGATTTGTCTCACTACTCGCCACTCAGCGAGTGAGGTTAAAGTTACGGTAACCCATCAGTTAAGGCATATGAAATACAAATCTTCTGTCCTTTAGCAGCACAGCAACAACAACACTATTTCATTACCTCTTCATCCAAGACTCATCTGAATTTTAACCAAAACAACCAATATTGATCACACTGGCACAGTAGATGTGTCTATGTGACTATGGTCTGTTCCAGAGAGGTCTTCCCCCACCTCATCAATAAATGGCAAGAGAAGGGTGATTCAGACCACTGCCTTGCAAGGGCTCACAGCAGACCACCAACCTAACTAGTGCCCACGAGTAGAGATTTAGAGGCATCATGGCAGAGGTACACATTAGCAAATTTAATGCATCAACAGCTATTGATAGGATGGAATTTTTGGATGAGTCTATGCCCACTCCACC
This sequence comes from Podocnemis expansa, assembly GCA_007922195.1. Taxonomy (NCBI): domain Eukaryota; kingdom Metazoa; phylum Chordata; order Testudines; family Podocnemididae; genus Podocnemis; species Podocnemis expansa. Next base: position 569,109 of record ML682005.1, read on the forward strand.
CCTCAAAGATTCAAGATAAGCTGCTGTTTTGTTAATGAAATGTGTAACAAGGGTGCCCACAGGGAACACATCACCTCACTCTTGTGGTTCTGAGGAACCATAATTCCTCCTGATGGATGCTCTTTCCTGCAACTCAAAGGGAGGCAGAACCCCTCTTGACAGAGGCAGCATTTAAACTGCCTATAACAACAAATTCCTGATATTCCTTTGGCAGTAACATTCACAGCAGTTGTAAATAGATGGCATGGAGAAAAAGCTTTATCATTATATTCACTCCTGTAATTGTCCCCCCTACACTGCCACTAGTTTATTTATTGAGGCAGATATTTGACAAAGAGTTATACATAATGAAAGCTGTGCATGTCTCAAAATTGATTACAAAATCTGACTAAATTGACCTCAAGCAGATGACACTGACTTTGTGCAACGCCTTGTGGTAGTAGCTGGATTTTTTTGCCAACATGAAAAATTCAACACTGTTTATATTTGCAGTCAGTTTGGACTGAGGAATGTATCGTCTTGCCAGAGTGTTCTGACTTTTTTCCCCTCCTTTCTGTTATGTATACATAAACAAGGTATGCAAGTGAAATTCTTAGAGTTTGACTCTCCCCCACCCATTGGGCACATAAGACAATACCTTGGGTCATTCATTTTTATTGATGGTAGGGTTGGCTTTATCCCAATATCAACATCAAGAGAAAGGTCTAGGTACAAGAAAGACTCTGTGAGGATCCCCTTCACAGCATCTCCTGCAGGGCTGTCTCCCTTATACAGAAGAAATTTAGCCTTGAAAGGGACTCATAAGGTCTATTTCTACCCCCATACTTTCCAAGATCTGGTAGGGAACTGAACCCTTGGCATAGACATTGTGTGCTTCCACATCTGACTAGTTTCTTCCCAGCAGAAAGGCATATAGCTATGGACTCCCTTACCTTTGGTTGTAAACAAAAAAACACCCCCTCTGAAATCTCTTTCTACAGTTCAGCAGGAGGGTGCTGGGACACCAAAAAGTGACCACAGCTTCTCTCATCTCCTGCAGGCTGCATTACATGGTCTTTGGATTTCCTGGTGCTTGCCAGGCAGACAGCAAATACAAGTGTCCTTGTATCCATCACTATACAGAGGCAGATTTCTGGAGTGTGGGTGTGGGGAGTAGGTAGTATACCCACACTACAGTATTGAATGACAGCCTCATGACAGGGGAGGAGATCCAAGTGCAGAAGGGTGCATGATCCCAGGCATGGGGTGTATGATTTCACTGTTCTCTTTTCTGCCTTGATTCACTGTTTTTAAGTTAAAGAAAAACTGTACAACAGCTACAGGATGTCCTGTTGTATTTATCTAGCTAGACAGATGCATGACTCACTCAAAAAAATTTGATGATCGGAAACCATTGTGCATGGGTTTTGTTTTTTTTTTAAATTTCTTCCTGAAAATATGAAGTATTCAGAGTTTTCTGTTTTCAAACTTGATCACTAGTTTTAGGACTTTTCCAGTTGTGTGTGAGGAAAGAACACAGGAATGTGTCACATTTAAGAGAACCCAGAAGAATATCCTGTGACATCCTGTGCATCCAAGTCTTCTAAAGCCCCAGTGACAGGGATCCTCTGAAAGTGAAGTGATAATGTCCTGATGGGGGGGGGGGGGAAGAGAAGCCACCACTGTCTAAGAACATACTTCATCTTTAACTTACTAATGGGTTAACCTGCTTTTGTTTCCTTAGATGTCTGTTTTGTTTGGTTTTTTTAAAGAAAGAAAACTAGTACAATAGGTAATACCACTTTACTAGAAGCACCTCCCTCAAAATGCAATTGCAAGGGTATTTAGAGGGAAATAACTGTAAGGACTTTTAAGAGTGCTAGCCTGAGTCTTAAAGGAGATTCATATTCTGCTTCTTCTCCCTCCTCTCCCCTTTTCAGTATCTCTCTCCTTGTTCATCTATCTTCCTGTTACTCAGCATCCCCCCCCCCCACCATAGGGCTGGAATGGAGCTTTGTTAAATTCTACTACAGTAAACAAGGATGGATGGGGGCTAATTTACTAGCTTCTGATGTAGTGGGTACTACTAAATCAATTACCTCTGCAAGAGATGATCCCTGTAGCTTTAACACACACATGTGCACAAACTTCTGAGATCAGGTTTGTCTTTGGAACCTACTAGATTGCACCAAAGAGCAGATATTTGGACAGATTTCCCAAGTATGGATAGGTACTTGATGACTTTCATGCTCCTCCACCCCCTTCTTTGAACTGCACAAGTTATACACCAGTCAGGATTCTCAGAAATGGGTACCTAAATCAGACTTAAGTTGAAATTCAAGGTTCTGGTCGATTTCATTTTATCTGCTTAAACTGAGCCAGCATTGCTTATGCCCTCCACCCCTGCCAAGAAAATTTCTTTGACAATAATGAGACTTAAGTGAGCAAGGAATGAAGGACCTGGCCCATTGTTTCTTTCATTTAAGAGACATAACATTCATAGCTACCCATATAAAATACACCTTTCACCTCAAGGTCTGAAGGTTTTTTTTCAGGACACCAAAGATTTTGATGAGGAGATGGAATAAAGGGGAAGCTTTGTGAATATAGCTACCAGTTACTCCTGACCTTTTCTTCCAGAGTGAAGATTCCTACCCTGATAACAAGCATGAAGTCTTTGTAAATGGACTTTGGCTAGATAACCAATGGGTCAAAACCTACTCCCTTATCCTATGGGGAGGGCTATGGTGTTTCATTGTAACCATTGTGTAGTTGCCAATTCATCCCACAGTCTGAAACAGTGGTTACTGCCTCTGCATAACCAATATGCAGCCATGTAGATCTCTTGTTCATGCTAGCTACTTATAGACAAAGTGTTACCCACCCTCCCATGTTAGTCCATGACACCCAACACAAGCACAGCAGGAAGTCTATGGCCCAGTGAAGGTCCTCTGACAATGGGTACATCGCTCAATAAAGTGTGTATATATATTAAAAGCTGTCTTTCCTCCTCCATTTTTAGATTGTGTTCAAATAGTAACTATTTTCCTGCTGTTGTCCATGTATTATTGAAATGACCCCTTCCTATAGACATGGACATTCAGAATTCACAATTTATTCTTAAAACAATCTAATTATTTGAGACGTTTTCTTTAGCAATCACTATGTTGACATTACATTGGCAACCCTCAGAAATGGTGTGTGTCACAGCACGCTATTTAGCTGTATTATAATAAAGCCCCAATCCAGATCAGGACTTCATTGTGTGAGTGATTATGGTCTAAATAGACAAGACAGACAAAAGGTGGAAGGGCAAAAGAGGCACAGAGAGCAGTGAAGTGACTTATCTAAAGTTACATACAGATCAGTAGAAGAACCAAGAATAGAAACTCATTCTCTAGACTCCTCGTTCAGTGCGTTGTCCAGCATTAGAGCTTGTTGCCACACATTTATTTTAAAAAACAGAAAAAACCACATTCCCCCCCACATGTCTTTCTTATACAAAGCATTCTGCAATGTAAAAATAATGTAATTAAGACTCTTATTAATCCCTATTTTTGGGCACTTTCCAGATAAGTTACCTTGTGGTAATGTCTCATAACTAATTTATAGGTTTATTTGGTGTATGTGAAAAGTTTGAGGATTTCATTAGACTGTTTTTCAGGGATCACAATGGGCACAAGCACTAATGATACAGCAACTCGGCAGGGGGATTTATTGCTGCCTATTGTAAGGCACTGAACAGTCCACAGCAAGACAAGATGCAGAGCTCCTTACTCCGTAGAATAAAAATAAAAGAGCAGACATTGCCTACTGACTCATTGCTAGGATAAACTACACCTACAGTGCAAGTTTCCACTCAAAACTTTCCATCAATTTACAACTGCAAAACATTGAGCTATATATAATATTGAAAGAAGTTATCCTCAGTGATACAGAAATATTTTAATTAGACCTCTGCCTCCTCTCATTGTATTATTCAGTAGGTCTAGTCTGATATCCAACTACAATTTCAGTTAAAGACAGGCTGACAGTGTTGGGGGAAATGTGGCTTGGTTAACAGACATACAGAGAGAAGCAAGTAAAAATTAGAGTATTTATCACATTCTGGCTTCAAAACAGACAATGGGTCTGGAAACCTTTTCTTGTTCCAAGTAATCATGATCTATAAAATGCCCAATGTTTGCCTTTGCAAGCACTTGATACAAGCAGCTTGATGTGACACCAAGTTAACATGAGCTCTTAGCTTCTGCCTCCTCTGGACCCAGAAGAGAGAACAATGAATCTTGCTTAGGACACCAGAAGCTCAAGACCTGGCTCCCCATCAGTTTTTGTAGATGGATTCTGATCTCTACTGTGCAGATTAAAGTCTAAAAAGTGATTTGCTGGCACTGCAAAGTGGCCAGGAAGTCAGCTTGAACAGCTACTTGGAAATTCCCCCTTCCCTAAGAGTAAGCTGCAAGTGGCGTAGAACAGTGGTGTGCCACCCATCCTCACAAATTCCCTGTGCTCCTAGGCCTCATGCTGGAGCACCATTCATATTCCAGCTATTTGCAACTGCTGGAACTGTCCAAGACACCTGGAAGTAGATCAAAGTCATCATCAGGTTCTGGAACTTAATGCATGGGCTCAACCTGCCTGAAACCAGTCACAAAATCTAGCAGCTGACAGGATGATGCAAAGCAATTTTACCCTCCTCCAACCTCATCAGTGGGTCCTGCATCAAGGGCAGTTTGGTAGAACCAAGCCTCAGGACCAGCTAGTTACGCTGGATTTATGCGGCTCTAATGAAGATCAGCACCTAGACTTTTGGTTTGATCGAGAAGACTGTTGTATGCAGTTCCGCTTTTAGTTAGTATTTCTGTGACTTTGCACTAGGTTTGAGAGTTTCCAACTGCGGACAGACTAGCTGTCCATTTATTTCCACAAGTAATGTTTTTACATTTTATGCTCCCCATCTGTCCTTCCTGACTGGCCATCCAGCTGGCTGGCTATTTGTCATGTTTATGATATTCTTTGGACTGAAGGGAGTCCTAGTGTAAACAGACTGGCTGGCTACCAGCCACCTATACACACAGAATACATCAGGATGTGGGACTGACTTCTCCTGAGTGTAATGGCACACTACTCACCCATGTCATACTCATCAGCCCAGATGTGTAAGCAGTCTCATATACAATAGGAATGTATCATTTCAGAACAGGTTTGCCCTAATTGCCACCCCTTCTTAGTTAATCTAGATGTGGTTGCATAATTTCTCTTTGAAATTAGGCCTCCAATCTCCATCTCTTTCCCACCACTCCAAAGATGCCTCTCTCTCCCCTTGCTCCTGCTCCAAGCACACAGGGACATGGGAATAATTCTCCACAGAGGACATGGAACATGAAACCTAGGGATCTGCATTGGGGGGGGGGGGGGAGAGTGATGAGGCACTGGATGCTACGGCTCTTAAACATAACAGTGGAAGGTATGATGTGAAAACCCCAGACAGATGTATTCACTGCTGGATATAGTAAATTTAATGCCTGGCATCTGCATTTGCAGGAGTGTGGCAGGTCTACAGAAGTGGTTTTCTAAGTTAGGGTCAGGACCCAGTATTGGGTTGCAGACCCTCAGGCATTGGGTCATGGTATCCCCTGCTGCTACCACTGAAAGACTGGAATGCATTGCTCAAAGATGTAATTGTTGGGTCACATGCATAATTTTTTTTTTCCCCAACTGGATCCCAAGGAAAAAAGTTTGACAACCATTGGTCTACAGTACTCAGGTGAATGAATCAAGGCACTTTTTTTAGCTACAGGAATATGCATATTGGGCCAGAATCATCCCTATTGTAGCTCCACTAGTATCAAGACAGAGGACTCATTCCTGTCACTAATCATTATATGTTTTAAAATCTTTCACTTGTATTTCCTCCCCAGGAATGAGCAAGAATACTTTGTTGCAATTAGTGTGCTCTTTACTTGTATCTACTTAGGCAAGTCAATCATTAGTGGTTTTTAACTGAACATATGTGACTGACTTTGAACTATGGTGATCTTGTCTTTGTATCATTTAACAAGGCTTATCACACAATCAGAATATAGCCTAGCTTTGCCTCCTACTAGTTTGTAGTCACAAATACATAACACTGCTGACAGAGATTAAATGATTTCACTCATGATCTGGAGCAAAAAGCATGATCTGTCAAAGAAGAAAACAAAACACCCACTACACACCAAACAAAAACCAAAGAGCAAAACTAAAAAAAATGCCAAAAATGGCAAGAAAGACACAGAAACATCCAGCATTTGCTTAGTATGGCATGGCTTGTGTCCAGTGCCTTGTTTTAGTTATATGAAAATGACACTGGCATCAGTTTATAGCAGCCAATTATCACCCTGCTATACAAAATAGCAGCCTCCAAAATGAAAAGCAACCCCCTTAACATGGTCCAAATACACTCCAGCTGACTTCTCCCCTCAAAGGTTGTAACATTCTAGCTGAGAATCTGATTTCTCCTCTAGCAAGCAGCCTCTGAACTACAAAGTAGCTGTAAATGATCTGTCTTACCCATAGATGCTGATTATTTTCAGTCTTCATCTAAACAACTGACTCTAAGGCTAGTCTGCATTGGTCTTTAGTACCACAGACCATCCCAGGAGAGGGGCAGTAATACCTATTGCTTAGAACAAGGTCCAGGCACCCATTAACCCAAGCCTAAATCAGGAAGCCAGTGAGGAAATCGGTAATGGAACAGACTGAGGACCTGGGCATACACAGCATCAGGTGTGCATATTGAGCTGTCAGAGCAGCTTGTTGCTGATTCCCTTGGTCAGTCAGGCAGAGTCAATCAGTCAGGATCCCCTGCTTTGGCTCAGCTGTGCTCACTGGGTACCGGGAGGCTAGGTAGGCACCACTACAAATTCTCATACCTGACAGTTGGAGTTTCTTTGCCAGCTAGTTTTCTAAGACCTTAAATCCTCATTGCACTTCATTTCTGTTCATGTGTTCCTAGTTAGCCATGCTTTTTAGTTCTTTCCTGTTTCTCAGGAAGCTATGTGGTGCATGGTAATCAAAGTGATAGTCACTTCTAAAGTTCATGTTACTAGATCAGCTCTAGCTGAGATTTCAAGTCTTGGATTCTTTGAATCTTCTGAGTCAATGCAGCTTATTTTCAGCTAATTACAAAATCTTAATTCTTCCAGGGTAGGTTTTCTTTTTGGCAGGCTGTGTTTTCTGCCAGCACTTGAGCTATTTGTGAGCTAGTGTTCCTATTTGAAAAGGAGATTATACAATGTCTCTGCTTGAAAGCTTTATCTGAGATTTTTATCCCAGTGATGCCTGCCTGTCCCTTTCTCTCATATGGCACTGGTTTTGGAATAGATGATTTCCCTATTGACAGAAAAGGCAGTGTCACAGAAATGCCCAGTATTTCCTCTTTTAACTTATAGTATTTGCACAGGCCCTGTTTACAACAGAGCTGGCAGGAACTAAACATCAAAAATGATGAGCAGTCTTGCCAATTCCATATTCAAACATGTTAAAAAAATCATGACTTGGGTCTCTCTCCCTCCCTCTCTTTTCTGCAAGCATGAGATTAAACAAAAGTGTGATTTTTTTTTAAAGCCAAATAATAAATAGGGGGTTACATTTGTTCTATGTTTTGAGGTTTCAGGTTGTACTTAGGTCATGTTTTTGAGCTTTTTCCTATCATCTTTGTAAGTACTAGAAACTGACTTTTAAATGAAAGGGGAAAACTCTCACACAATCTCACTCCAAGAAGTGGAGTGTTAAGAAAAGAGCCCAATAGTGTGAGACTGTCAATAAAAGTGCAAGTACTAGCAACCCAGGAAAAGATACTTACCACTAATTTCAGCAACAGAAACCATGGTCCAGGCATCACTATGTTCAGCTTTAGCCAGCCAGCAGCTCTTTTAGGAGCTGGGTCTCTATGTCCTGCTCTCAGCACACTATTAGTTTCTGTATCCTGCCCATCCTTCACACACTCATATGGGAAGCCCTGTGCCCCAGACTGTACTGCATCTACATGACCCCATGGAGACTGTTGTTCTTGGTGTGAATGCTTGGGGCATTAACCTCTGGTAAACTAGTGAAGGAACTTGGTATGAGGTCCCTTCCAACCCTATGATTCTAAGGTTGGTCCCATTTTCAGGGGGAATACATAATAGAAAAGCAATTTAAAGACTATTTCCCAGCATAAGGTTTCTTACCCAGCCCCAAGGCTCTCCCCCAGGAAACCTACAACATCTTGGTCTTGGAACACTTGTTTTCTTGATCTCTCCCCAGAGCATCTGTGTGAGCCTGAGTTGTAATTAAGTAGTTTGCCTGGAGCATAGCTACTGCCACTGGTCTGGCTGCTCTACAGTATAAAGGGATGCCATATGCAAGCTCAGTGGTCACCAGCGTCCACCAGAACTTGCTTCTCTGTGAGCCTCCATCCAGACTAGAGAGTACATAACCCATGCAGTTCTCTGAATGGCTGTCCAGATGTAATTGCTGTAGCCAACTCTAGATGGCAAGGCTTTTTGCACTTAACCTTCTCTGAGAAGAGTTCTATATGAAATACTTACATCTCAAGAATTCATAGGATGCAGTTTATTACCACCTTTGCCCCAATTGCAGTCTCATTCATTGCAGCTGGAATGAAATACTGATGCTCTTGGAGCATGACTGTTTCACAGTAAAATTGATTGAGAACAAAAGCTCTTTACCAGAATAAGAACTGCTAGTTATTCTGGCACAAGAATGTGAGTAGCCTTCAGAAGCCTAGATGGCAGCATCCTAAGATGTGACACGGGTAATTTATTCAAACCATATCAATCTGTGGTATAGGTGCAGAGATGCTTCCTTTTATGTACTCCAAATTTTGATTTTTACAATATCAGAACAAAGAATGGAGAAAAGCACTTTATTATTGTCTCCCTGCTTCAGCTTATGAGGAATTTCTTTCCATCCAGTTGTTGAGGAGTTCACTGTATTGTCCCTGTGAGCTGCAGGCATCCCCATGAGAAAGCTGTTGTACTGTCTTGGGTGACATTGGAAGGGGAGGGAAAGAAGTTGTGATGTTTAGGAAGAAGAAGAAAGGCTTGTTTGAAGAGCACAAAACCATATACCAGTGACTTGCATGTTGACAAGTTCCAAAGGGGTAGCTATGCCAGCAAGTATCTGAAGATGTCCCCTGCTGCACACCCGCACAGCGGGAATACAACACAGCAGATTTCAAATAAACATGGACAGCCTGGCACTGCTTTAAAACTCCCCATTTTCAGAGCACCACAGTGTGGCAAGCCAAAACATCCAGTAACTGCCAGAAGGAAGGCATTTGAAAAATCATTTGTATGTGACTTGTGCAAAGGCACCTAAGGAGATTGCAGCAGCAAGAGCCTGGTAACCAGCGTCAAGGTACTGTTGAAAACAACCAACTGGCTTGGCCATTGCAGTTGTTAGCTTCTTGAATAGCTCAAAGTGGTGTTTTTGAAAGCCTGCATAAAGAAGCCCCTCTTTGTGCTGTGAATCAGATCAGTGGTGGAATGGACCAAGGGCATCTTTGCTTCCACCTTTTCAGCTGCTTTTACCACAGCTTGACCACAGGTGAGGATTTAGCCAGATGTTTTTGTAAATCTCTGAGGTCAATATCTTAGCTCTTTCATTGGTAAATGAAAAATGCTTCCTGCAGTTACAAATGTTAAGGGGCCTTTCTGCTGATAGCTCCTTTTCTAGGTGGCCATATCTTGAACCAGGGGAAGGGTTGCTGGGAAAATTATGTGACTATCTGATGAGTGTTGAGGGTTCTGCACCTGGCCGACTTTGTGCAGTATCATACTTGCACGCACTTGCACACTGTATGAATAAATTACACCCTTCATTGAACTGACTATATTACTGACATCTTAATGCATTTGACAAATAAAAAAATGAATGCAGCTAACAAAATTTCCAAGTATAGTTTTACAGCATTTATTCCTGCCATTTGTGTTTAACTTATAAAAATGCTTAAGAAATGTGCAGAAGTCTTTCCTAACCTGAAACATGCTTGTAAAGCTACCTTTGTTTTATTTGCATTTATTGTTGATCTCCCGTTATATAATCATGCCTCTTGAGTCCTAATGGATGATTTTACTGAGCTATATAAATGTGATTTACTTAGCTGGATACCAATGTTATAGCTAGCCAATAGGTCACACAATGGGTCACATGCTCCAAATGCCTGTAGTCAGGACAATGAAGTAGTAGTTAGGGAAATAATGTGAAAAATAATTTTTGTCCATGCGATGGGGTTTACATACCCTATCCTCACCCAGACCAAGGCATAGAGCAGTACTGGGACAGGGACAGGGGCCTCACCCCTCACTAGCTGCAAAGTATGCCCCAGGTAGAGGGACTTTAAAACGGGCACTAGCAGTCCAGTAAGAGGGAGGAGAGACCTAGAGGATGCACCAGGAAATGAGTCTGTGGGCAAAGCAACTACAACCTTGGTAAAGCCACTCTGGGCACAGTGATCCACGTCACTCTCCTCTCCCCTTTGGAAACAAGAATCTATGGGAGGCTCCAAAGACTGGGATATTGTCCCCAGGGAGATGAAACAGGTACTAGTAAGACCATGACCATGCTCTAAATGGAGGAGCCATGGATCAATAGGAAATGACTTGGGCAGAGTGTAACTTGGTAGACCAGTAAGCAGTCTGAACATTGGAAGAGGGTTCTGGGTTGGAATCTGGTAGAGTGGGGAGCCTGGATCTCCCTACCATGTTCCTCTCTCTCTATCATGAAAGAACCATAATGGAGAAAGAGGAGAAACACAGGAGAGATTAAGGTCTCCTGTATATGACTCAGCAAGACCCTCTCCAGGATAGACTGTCTGAAAAGTACTGTGACACCACTGTCTGATCACCAGGCCAGCTGATTATTGACCTGACCCATTGCAAAATTGGACAATTGTGAATAGGTGTCTTCAAGTCTGAGGGGTGCCTAAGACATTAAAAGAAAAAAGTGAAAGGGATTGTAGAAAGGGATCTCTACACATTGCTAAAATGGATCATGAAGAAACAACAATAGACCCTGTTACTGTGACAAGTGGCAATGCAATAAAAACAACTGGCCCTGCAGCAACAAATGGCAAATGCTGCTACTGTTCCAAAACCTGTCACTACTCTGCTAGACATGATGCTCCTTGGAACTGCAGAACAAAACCAAAATCTCTTATTTTCTTCACCCTTTTTATAGGGCCCAGACTACATGCAAAACTATAAAAACTGCTGTCATATCTGACCAGGAACCCACCCCCCCAACTCCAAAATACCAGATGAAGAATGTCTTCTATATATATACATGGCTATGTCTACACTAGAGGGTTCAGGTAAGTCAACTTAACAAAGTCAACTTAAAAGTTAAGTCAACTTAGCAAAGTCTAGTTAAAGGCTAAGTCCACACTGGAGGGCTCTGTTAAGTCGACTTTATTAAGTCAACTTAACAAAGCCTAAAATGTAGATGACCCTATCTATAACACATTAAGGCGACTTAAAAAAGTCATCTTTAATGCTGAAGTTGACTCTAAGGGCTAGCATTATTCAGTCAACTTAAGCAAGTGTTTAAATCGACTTAATAAAAGCCTAATGTGGACATGGTTTTCGTTAGGTTGACTTAAGTCCGCTTAAGGCTCCAGTGTAGACATACCCCATAGGCTTATTCCAATTTACAGCCAGGCCCTTTTGTCTGCATGGGGCTGTCACTATGCACCAGAAGTTAATGGACAAAGTGTTACAATCAAACAGTCAGTATGCAGCCACTTATATCGAGGACATTTGTCATTTATAGTGAGACGTGGGACGATAATTTGAAACATCTCACAGTGGTCCTACAGGTGCTCCATGGTGTAGGACTGACAGATGCTAAATGCTGTTGACCAACTGTGAATTACCTGAGAAATAGTGTTCAGTTATGCTCATTAGTGGGAAAGGTGAGGGCTTTGTCAAAATTCTTGATTCGCTCCTACACAAGAACAAGCATACTGCTTTCTGGGGCTAGCAGGATACTGGTGGTTCATCCCCAACTTTGCTAATATTGCTGTCCCTTTAACAGATGTGATGAAAGATGTTTCATTGAGATCCCCTGGACTAAAACAATGTAACAATGCCCGCCACATATTACAAGACCTACTGATTCAGGAACCTATTTTGTTTCATCTTGACATCTCAAGACCTTTTATTTTGCAAACAGATGTTTGTCATCCTGGGAGCCATGCTGTCACAAGAAGTGGGGAGAGGAAAATTCTGTCCTATATCTTAGCAGGAAGTTGTTCCCATGGAAAGTTCTCTTTTTTCTATGAAGAAGGAGACTCTGTCTGTAAAGCGAGCTGTAGATGCCCTACACTGGAACCAGAGGGGTTACCTGTTTTGACTAGTAATTGACCATGCACCGCTAGGATGGCTACAGTCCATGAAAGATCACAGCTCCTGAAGCCCATGATAGTACTTGTCTCTGCAATCGTACCACTTCAAAGTACTACATCAAGCAGTGGAGATCATAAAATTGAAGATTTCTTTTTATGCGATCAGGAGGAGGCTGTCAAAGTGCACCTGCAACTCTGAAGCTGAACAGGAGCATGGGTGATGGGGTTACAGACCCCATACCAAATCAAAGACATGCAGCAGTACTGAGCCAGGGAGTCCTGTTGGCACATTACATTCCTTAACCAGGAATAATATATATTAGCTACATTTTTACAGTGTTTTGAAGTAGTTGCATTTGGAAATACAATTTAAAATAAAATATAATCTGCTAGCCTCTGAAAATCCAGCTCCCTAGTACATTGTACAGCACTAAGGGACCTGAGTGACAGGAATGTTAGAAATACCTGAGCCCAGCACAGATTTCAGGAAGCCAGCATTCTGACTTCTGATTGATTTGTTCAGCCAGCATTTTGGCTGCTTTGTGAACAAAAATTTAGGCAGGGAACTCAATGGAACTATATCCTTAGGAAACATTACATATGGGGCATTTCGGTCTTGAGTGTCTGAAGCTTGCTCACTCTCCTAGTGGAAGTTATGGCACCCAGAAAGCTCTTAAGGTTGGGATGTTACAAAGAGCATTCTGTGAGAGGCTCAAAGTACTAGATCCTTGGTGTCTCTGAAAAGCAGAGGGATGGGGAAGCAGGAAAGGATAGAAACTGGATAGGGTAGTCCATGATTTATGGAGATCTAGAATCCATTTGTCAGCTGTGGTGCTAGACAGAGCCAGGTTGAAACGAGCAAGGCAAGCCTGGTGTAAATGCCTAGGCACTGTAGTAGCCCTTGCTGAGCATCACTTTACAGAGCACATTCCTCTTACTCAGACTATGCACTAGGATGAGGTTTTTGGGCCTTGCCTTAGTGGGGGGAAAAAAGATCACATCAATTGCAACTACAGACAGGGTTTTTTCCCTTGAGTTTCACATCTAAAATAACTAGTGATAACGTTCAGTGATCAGATTGATTTAAAAAACATACTGATGGTACAGGCCCTTTCAGTAATGTATGTTGTGTTAAAAACTCTGCTTTGGCAACTGTACTTCCTCTGGAAGAAGAGAAAGTTTTTGATCTTATTGAGTAGGGTTAATTTGCTGTGTTTGATCTTAACTTTAGTATACTGGCTTTTCTTTTCTGCAATGTTCTCCTGCTAATATTCATATTTGTGGCAACCTCTTAGCTCCATACTGTCCTCTTTTCAGAGACTCCAAGGATAGGCTCCTATTGCTAGCATAGACTTAGACTTAACTAGGGCTTGCTTTCATCTTTATTCATATTGGCTAGCAAGCTTTTTTGCAACAGCTATACAAAACTCCCCCAGCACTGATTTCTGTAGCACTGATTTGTACTACCTGCAAACAGACATTCTACATATGCAGCTATACTTGTGAACCCAGTAGAAGCAGCACAGCTTTTGCTTTTTTTTTTTTTTTTTAAATTAATCTGCCATACAGCACTCTAAGGTGAGTAGGGGACCATTCACTGAGGATTATTGACCATGCTGCATTCCATGAAGCTGAACAGGGGAACCAGCACTTATTTTTCAGGTATTTATTCCTCAGACAGCTGGGTTCAAACTAGCCCAATAAGGGATTTTGTCTCCACCTAGGTGCTTCTGTGTTGCACAGCTTTGGTTCAGAGCCCTGACACCAGCAGTCTGTACACAGAACAATGGTCTCACCCTCGCTCCCACCAACCTGGTTACTCCTTGTGGGCTGACACTAACAGCCTCCCTGTTCTGGGTTCTCTTCAAAACATCATTCTCTGCCACACTCAATGCTTCCTACTGTACTACACACAAAATCTTGTCAACTTTATTGTTCTTTTGAAGAGAAAGTACACAGCAGGTTAACTGATGTTGACAAACCCTTCACTTCAAACAAAACATTAGGCTGGCTTATGGTGAACATAAAAAGTTTATGAACAAAGAGATAGGTTTAACTGAAACCATGTATAAGGAACAAGGATAGAAGTGATAAACACACAAAAGTAAAAATATGCTTCTCAGTGTCATTTTTTCAAAGAAGTTTATCTCACCATAGACATTCTTCTAGGTTGACTGGGTCAACCTTAGCCAGGACAGGGAACACAAAGTGCTTTGTTTCTTTGACTCCTCAGGTGACTGATGTCTGTGGGGTTCGCTCTCCTTCTTCTTATGCTCTAGTAAACCTTTGAAATGTATTCTTTGAAAAGCAAGCCCAGACAAAGCTTCTCGCTCCTGCAGGGGTGCAGACATCATGCTGTGCTTTCCTCTTGATAACTCTGTTTACCTTATATATCAGTGTGCCATCACTCTCTGCCTGATGATCAGGCTGGTTAGCCATGTAAATACCTCTTACTTTATCTAGGGTAGACTTGCTTGCCACGTGTTTTAAGAAAGTACTACCACCACATATCTATAACTTTGTGTGCACTTTGCAAATATACCACACAAAGGATTTCAGGACCAGTGTGTTACTAGTTTGCATTGCATACCTTACATGACACGTTTTAGATACATATAATGACAACAGTCCAGTATGTGTAGTGAATGTTTTGGGCATGACAAGAGTTGCTGACGCAGAGTAGTGAATCATACCTAGGATTTTATGTCACAACCTCTAGGATCCTGTTTCTGAGGGAAGAGCAAAATTTGGCTTAAACGCTTCTCAGAAAAAAGGATGGCAATCCCCAGCCCTCAAACAGGCTGGGTTTGTCGTCTTCTCGCCCCAACAAGGTCCCTTTTTGAGTCTCTCAGGAAAGACGCTGGTGGTCAAGAATACACCCCTCAGAGATTCTACCCTCTTCTATTGTATGGAGGCCTAATGGGTCTATCTTTCCCCTATAGGCCCCAGTTAGGTACGTCAATAGGGATCCCAGAGGTCTGATAGAGAAGTGGCAGCAAGGGGAGGGAGCAGGGCCTAAAGATCCCTTACCACACACCCTGGCATTGGCAATGTCCCATGCTGTGTCATCCAGTGCCCTCCATCTACAGCCTAATGGAAGGGGAAGTAGACTGTTGAGCTCCAAAGTAGAGTGTGTGGCTGCTGGTGTGATCTAAAGGGACACGTGTGCTCTTCCCATCTGCCACTCTGCCCTTCTGGTTTCTCCCCTCAGAGTTGAGAGAAGGGGTTGCTTACCCCAGAACCAACTCATTTCCAGTCCTGCTTGCCTTCTTCCCTTCTCAGGGCAGGGGGCCAAGGCAAGCCTGCCTGGGCTGGCACTACACTCTGCTCACAGACCCAGCTGAGCTCCGCACCAAGAGACACTCTATAAAGGGAGAGCAGGATACAGACCTTTCCTCTCTCTGAAGCCCATAAGGGCTCTACCCACTGCCAACAACTCAGAAGGGGAAGCCAAATTAGGGGACAATTTTCCCAGAAAGCAAATGCAGCCTTGGGTCATGGCCTGAAATTAGACAGACACATAAGTAAGCCACAGTATTCAAAAATGGGAAATGAAAGTTTAGAATTTCCTTCAGAAAAATTTTGCAGCAGGGAGGGTTGGGTGAGCTGTCAGCTACTGGGGAGGCAAATAAACTGAAGGGAACTTTAGCGGGCAGGCCACTGCCCTGCTGCCAGTGACTGACCAATCTAGTTCTGCTCCCAGGCTGCAAGCAAGCTACAGTACCCACTGTAAGGTGTCTGGGGACAATAGCATGTTGAACAACGATCTCATCAAAATTTTCCAAATGAACTGAAAGCTGCTTAATTTTAGCTTTGGTAGAGCTGTCCATAGAGTTACTTATTATGTTTAATCATTTAAGCATGGGCCACATATCTTTACAAATACTTTATTTTTTTTTCAAAAAAATTGTATTTTCATTATTTGTTTCTGCAATTAGTTTCTACTAAGCACTTGATCACTCTCAATTTGTTATGAATATTATGTAGGGTTGCAAAAACTGATAAGTATAAAAATACCTATTATAAAATATAATTTTGGTTTTGTCATGCACATTTGAACAAAGACTAACTACTCTCAGACTAGTGTTGTCATCATGTATCATTCTGAAGGTAGCTTCCTCTAGCTTTATAATAGGATTTTTGGTAATGAAAGCTACTACTAAGTTTCATTTTGTTATTTTAATTAAAGAAATAAATCAATGTCAAAAAATCTTATAAAAGTATTTTACTGACACATTTACAGTAAACAGAATGAAAACATTTCTCTACACAAAAATACGAAAAGAGAAAAAATTAAACAAGAAATAATTATTTTAGAGAAGCCAACAATCAGGAAGAAAGAGAAATCAAGTCTCTATTAATAAGATGTCTGGAACACCATGATCCATTTCTTACTGGGGTGCATATGCACTGAGTTCAGGATACATCTCGTCTGATTAGGTCACCAAAATAAACAGTTATTGTCTTCAATTTGTTATTGAGAAAATTTTGTTCTATTTCAACTTGCCCTCCTGGCCCAGCCAAGGAAGCGATCTAAAAGGAAATGAAAAAAACAAAAACAATTGAGAAGTCTACTCCCAGAAGAACAAGGAGAATTTCATAACATGTCTTTCATTCATCTCACATAACTAATCATTGGAGCAAGCTCCTTGATAACGCTGAAAATATCTCCCCCAATTAAGAAAGAAAGAAAACCCAAATCAATGAGTGTTTAATATCTATATGTCATTTGTGCTTCTGAAAAAGTATTCTTCCTTGGTGGCTATTAAAACAGCAGGACTGCATACATGAAATGTTTGCTATTGTTTCATACTTTAGTGCTATTTAAAGCTAATTGCTAGAAATGTTATTTTTTGGTACAGGACCCTCAGTGTTTTGGGTTCACTGCTGTTCAGCCATCACACCTGTAGCAAACAGCAAGTTGCAAATTGTGGCCAGAAAGCACCAAAATGCCAGACAATCCCATAGATTTGGAGGGCATGTGAACTAAGTCTTAAGAAGCAAAGAAAGGATGAAAGGTTGCACTGGAGTAGACTACTCATGAAAAAAATATGGGATAAGAAAATGTGTCACAAAAACAAAAAAAGTCCTTGACTGTATTGTTTTTATTAATTTTGAAGTCTCATACAATGTTTAGAATAAAACTGCCAGCAAACTGATTGGCAGCTGCTGCTGCACATTTCAGATAGAAATCCTGGGTCTTCT
The DNA here is from genome assembly GCA_007922195.1 of Podocnemis expansa. Lineage (NCBI taxonomy): Eukaryota > Metazoa > Chordata > Testudines > Podocnemididae > Podocnemis > Podocnemis expansa. The sequence goes on from ML682005.1 coordinate 586,684, forward strand.
GAAGTCAATGGCAAAATGTCTACTGTCATTCAGTTACTATGCTTGGCACGTTGGTAATACTCACTAACTAACAGTAACTGCGTTTGTTGTACTCCATCTCTACAGTCTGCAGTGCTGCTGTGCCAGGTGTGAGCAATATGGAATACTTGTTTACTATAAACAAGGAGTCTGGTAGCACTTTTGAAGACTAACAAATTTATTTATCGCATGAGCTTCTATGGGAGAGAATGCCACTTTGTCAGATGCTTGAAGATGGGGAATTTACTTACTTCAAGCATCTGATGAAGTGGGATTCTCTCCCACGAAAACTCATGTGATAAATAAATTTGTTAGTCTTTAAAAGTGCCACAAGACTCCTTGTTTGTTTTGCTGGACTAGACTAACACAGCTACCCCTCTGGAACTTATTTACTATAATTGTACTTGCAATGGACTACTGTAAGAGAAAGAAAAAAATATGGGGAAAGGCACTGAAATTGAATGTTTAAAGGAAAAAAAGAAGCGGTACCCTTAAAGATCCTAATGTAGCAATGTGTAGTGCATGGGCAGGCAGTTGTGATTCCATGCAGGTCCTGCAGTCTACCAGCATGCTAGCAGCACCCAATATGACAGCTGGCCTGTAAAACTGATACCCTTTTTTGGTCCCAGTTTTGCATTCAATTGCTCCCAAGAAAGCAGAGGTACAAAGTGATTTTCTTCTGAACAAAATTTTAAGGTCATAGCATGCAAGTCTGAAGTAGATTTTAACTTTTAAACCAAGAAGTACATGGCAATATTTGCTAAAATGCAAAGTTTAGTATGAATTGTTACCTCTTCTAAACTCCTTTGAGACCGAAAATCATGAAGCATGAGTTTATATTTAAATATACTGAACTTCCTCTATTTTTGTATTAGTAAAAACAGCTACTGTAATAGGCAGGAAAGAACATTAATTTAAATTACACTCTGAACTTTTTAATGCAAATCAATAATTACCCCACATTAATCTGAAATGGGCATTTATTTTCTTTCTTACAGAAGCAGACAAAGCTTTTTCATCCCTCAGTTTAATATTAATTGGAAAAAACACCATTGTCAAAATGGAACCCAACACTTAACAGAAAAGCAGAAGCTGATTGAGGTATTTATAAATAACCCAAGAATCTGAATCTGGCAAGTGGTCAGGAATGTTGATTTTTTTTTTTTTTTTTTTACTTATTTTTTCTCACTTGAAGTTTTAATGGCAAAAAACTGTTAAGATCTAAGAGCAAAACATTTAAGGATGTTATATTTTTGTGCTACTCTTCAAGAGTTCCACCTAAGAAAAGACTGTAATCACTCTTACAAAAGTGCTGGAATACTTGCAATTTGTAATTAGATTTGTTTAAATTATTAAATCAATATTTTGGAAGAGTATACTCAGTGTGAGAGCAGGTCCCTACACAAGGCCAGTGAAAAGGCACTTCAATATAATTTCAACACACTATGAATAGAATTTGCAGCATGAAAAAAGTGTCCGTGCATAACTAAATAATTCACACTGAACAGAAGCATTTAATAAAATAATTTGATAAAGACAAAAAAGAACTGATTTCCTTAATTTTTCCAGTCTCCTTGTAAGTCAAATGGAAACTATAAACCAGTGCAGCAACACTTAGCAAAATGAAATGTCGGACTTAGCTGAAATGCAGGATGTAACTGTTGAAGAAAGGTGCCATTTACTGAAGCACATAACAATATTACACAGGGTGTTGCTAACAACAGTGTACTATTCAACCCATGATGAATATAGTTACAATTTCAATCACAAAACACTTTAACAAAATATGACAAGATTCCTTGTAGCCAATTTAATATGCAAATATAAACAAAGGGAAATTAAACAAAATGTAGTATAAAAATATCAAGAGTCCTGAACTCCATAAACAATACAGGTTATCTCATCAAATCCCACTCATACACAATACTAATTCCTTAGCCCCCTTTTTGTTGATGGAAAGTCCAGAAATATAAACAGAATTCAGTACAAAGGTGCTGCCCACTCACGTTAAAACCTGCATGCATGGAAAAATCTAAGATCATTTGCCAGTGATGCTTATGTACAAGTTACTGGAGACTGTAGATCTAATTACAGCTAGGATAGTTGCCTACAGTTCTAATCATCAGGGTTCAATGAACCCTGACCAATAAAGGTGGAAATAACAGCATTACACAACACTGCCTAAAAACTGAATGGCAAACACTTTTTAAAACAGCAAACCGTGCCTTCCTCAGTTCCTAGTCCCTCACTCGGTTATTTCAGAACATGCTGTTCCTTTGTCTCACATTTTCAGAAATAGCAATAGGTACCTCTCATTATTCTTAGTACAATTATCTATTTTAAAAAGCCTAATTATTTTACATTTTTCCTTTCTGTGCTAGTTTCATGTTAAAATAAAAGAGAAGGGATGCAAAACAAGGACATCTGAGCAAGAAAACATGTGTAGACACCTTACTCTAACAATTATGAAAAATTATGGATCTTTTAACATGAGAGATTCAAGTAATGTAAAAACTAACTATATATGCTGAGAGTATCTAAGCCAACATGAAACATTCTCTGCGCTTTTGTTTTTCTTTTTACTTTTAGATTTAAATTCCTTAAAGCAGCTAATCTGGGCACCAATTTCCTCCATTAGCTGGATTTACAAGACAGACTCCCCTAGAATGCCCCGCTTCTTTGACTGATCACATTTCCATTTTGCTTTCTCTAACAAATGAATCATAAAACAGTGCTGTTGTATCCACCTCACTTTACACAATAGGTAGACAGAAAATTAAAAGTGGTATATAACCTAGAGGCTAACAAAAATCTCAATCTATGAGGAAAGATAATATTCTTGAAAAGCTTTGAGCTTTACACACAGAATACAACCAATCGCCAAATAGTCACTATCCTTCTTGCTAGCAGGATTTTTCATGTAAATAGCTTAAAGACCTAATGAAGAATGACAAAAATGTATGGAAAACTCTTCACAACTCTGGTGTTATTTATAAACTAAGATAATCCCAAATCAAAATCCCAGACCCAAGAAGTCTGAAATTCAGAACTGACCCTGTAATTTTTTTCTATTTTGTCTCGAGTCTTCATTAAACACTAGAGACTGTGAGCTGTTTAAAATTTTAAACAATTAAGAGGATACTTGTGTCGCCTTGAAGTTATAAGTGAATGCATTTTAAAAGTATATTAAGTACTGTTACCTGCCAAAATCTATGAATCTAAGTTCTTCTATTGTGTTAATTACTGCACATTCAAATTCACATAAGATCTCACAGACCAGGGGTCTGCAACCTGCAGCTACAGAGTCGCATGCAGCTCTTTGGCTCCCCCCAACCACTGGAGCACCCTCTAGGAAGCCCACTTCTGGCTCTGGGTTCCCCCGGCTTGCCAGAGGACCATGCTCTGGCCCAACTCCCAGCTCCCCCCACCAGGATGCTACGCCCATTGTGGCTCTCAAAACACTTGGTTATTGAAGGAATTTTTAAAAATGGCTCTCGCGTGCGTGTGTGTGTCAATCAAAGGGTCAAATCTTTCCTATGTTCCAGTCTTGGACTGTGTCTAAACATGGGTGAGGGTCAGTAGCAGTTTTAATGACCAACACCTCACAAAGCTTCAGAGGTACGATTCTCATTTCTACAACATCTGAAAGCTGAGGTAAGGTGCAGAGCACTCTTTTCAATGCCTCTGCAGGTCATGAGCTAGACTATAATCAAATCTCATTCTTCAGGCTTTGGCTGGTTGTCTGCATGGCTCAGCAAGTTAAGTTTTTTCCCCCAAAGCATAATTGGCTAGATTTGTTCTCCCCTTCCCGAAGCATCAGAGATTGGCCACAGCTGAAGACAAGATACTACACTGGATGAATGAGTGTGCTCAGATTCCTCTTTCTAGATGCCTGGATGTACATGGGACACACACAACTCCTGCCACGAGATGAGGGAGGCAGGGCAGGGGGCACTGGCTTAAACTGTGAGCCTGTTCCTTCAGCCCCACCCTTGCTCCACTCCCGCCACCCAAGGTATGAAAGGGGGGCTCTTGGGGTGGGATCTTGAGACGCTCACCAAAAGAGCTGTTAGCCTGGCTTGCACCTGGCCTTTGCGGGAGCTGCTGCTAAGAGGCTGTAGGGCACTGGCTGGCTGCACAGTACCAGAGGAATGCCCCAGAAGCTGGAGCCAGGACCAAAACAGCTCTTGGAGCAGCGAAGCAGCCACTCTCTGCTTGGTGGCCCAGGCGCTCCAAGAGACCCCAGCATGGAGCACAGCCCACCCACTCCCTGTGTGGCTTCAGCAGGAGAGAGGTGGGGACATGGCAAAGCATCAGCATAAGTAAGTGCCTGCAAATGGTGCCGGAAGTGGGTTGTTCCCTGGGCGAGGGACTGACAGTGTGGGCTCTCCTGGGACAGCAGGGAAGGCAAGGGTCACAGTTGTTTTGTCCCAGTGTAGCTCCAGCATCCCCAGCCTGTGCCTCCCCCCAGCTGCACTGTGGCAAAGTCAATGCAACACTTGTCCTCCCTGCTATCCCAGGAGAGTCCCTAACGTCAGTTCCTGGCCCAGGGTGTTTTGGGAGCACCCCACCTCTGGCACTGTTTGCAAGCACTTACGCATATTGATGCTCTGCCACATCTTCAACTCTTTCCTGCTGGAGCTGCCCAAAGGAGCAGGCTGTGCTCTGCACTGAGATCCCTTGGAGCATGCACTTCACTGCTCTTAGAGCTGTTCAGCCCCCCACTCATATGTGGGATGCTTCTGTGGTCCTGCACAGCCAGTCAGTGCCTGTCAGCCTCTCAGGACTAGCCCATTTTGTGAGAAGGTCTCAGACTGCATCTCCTAAGGCTGACGCTCTGCTTATACTTCATGGGAGAAGGCTGAGCAGTAGGATCCAAGGCAAAGCAGGGTGATGTGTGGGCAGGATGGACAGAGTGGGAGGATCTGGTGGCAGCTGTTTGGGGAGGCTTAGCTTCCTCAAGTGTATTATATTCACCGCCCATGCCTAGCTGGTGTGTCTGTCTCACATCCTTATCACCAGAGCTAGGGTTGGAAAGGAATCTTCTCCCTGGTCAGACTAGCAGGGCCCTTGGGAGTTTCTCTTCTTTCCCTTACATTGTGGGATATGGTTTGCCTGCTGCAATCATGTAAACATCTCTCACTTAATCAATTTCCTGTCATTTGAGGCATCCAACATTGGTGACATGTTGGTCTGTCCTGTTCTCTGCCAGTTGAGTCTCCTGAAGACTGAAATGCCTTATTCTAATATAGGGTATTTGGATGAAACTGAATGGCTTGTGTTACAGAGGAGATCAGGCAACATGATCTGATGGTTCTTTCTAGCCATAAATGCTACAAAAACATATTTTATGGAAAAAAATGCAGTGGCTGCATGCTTAGAATTTTCTAATTTAGTTTTTAGAGCTTGACGTTGCCATGGAAAATGTAGACAAATATTGTGGAGTACTACAGTCTTAGCTTATGGCTATAAAACAAATTCTGCTTTCAATGGATATTTAATGAAACAGAATTGGACATTATTTTATACAAGACTTTAGCCAACATGCCTGGGCAGTTTGCCTAACTCTTTTTCTTAAATTCAGAGGGAATTTCCCTGCAGTCACTTAGTAATGACTTATCTGCAGCCATCTTATAAACCATAATCCTGACAATTTTTGTCATGCTGTTCCAGTTATTATTTCAAACATGAGTATTTTGTTGGCTCTGTCAGCTTTACACAATTATGATTCATTATGGCAACAATCAGCAATTAATAGCTCCCCTTCCAGTAAAGTCTCTTCTGTTCATATTTTCCTCACTTTGTCCAATTTCATGTAAAGTCCTATACTTTTTATGAAGAAGACTAAAAGAGAAATGAGACCTTCTTAAGTGCTAAAGGCTAAAGTACAGGTCAGAAAGTCATTACCAAGAAAGTCCCCCCCCCCCCAAACAAAACAAAACAAAACAGAAAACCTAGAAATAGCACTGCTTCTTTTCTTCTGTAATATTAAACTAATATGCTGTACTAAAAAAAAAAAGGCAAGCTAGAGAGAAGAAATTTTGATTAATGTTTCTGTGGCAACTTTAACTAGAAAAACCCCTCCTTTTAACACAAAAAATGTTTCAGTTTATGGAAACCAAAGTTCTCTTAAACTTGCAAGTAGGGCCACTGGTGTAGAAATTAAAACATGCTCTGTTTAGGCTTAAAAAGACAAGCCCAACCCCCACTTGCTCAATATTTCACACCTCTGTTTTTTAGTTACTTCAATGTATACTGACTGTTTCTTAACCCTCCCATCACTGATGAACTGCTGGTGCAAATATCTTACAATATAAATAGCAAACACTATGTTAAGAAACTTCAGACTTCCTTAGTAGATAACATGAATCATCAGCACAAACCCGAAACCCTTCAGAGACCCAGGAAAGAGTCACGTTTTGCCTTGCCTTTTAACATACATGCATTTTCACTCAAACTACACGCTTACTCAATTTATATAGAGATTTGTCACTGTCTGGAACCCATTTCGATTCTCAAATGAGCTTATACTAGTTTCCTTTTTGTCTGAATGGACATTTATTTGTAGAGTTATTATGGACAGCCGGTGATTCCAAACCTTTTTTGCAGCCGTGCCCCATTCCAGTGAAACTGTTTTTCTACTGCCCCCTCCCCCCCAAATTTTAACATTGAGCATGAATTCTGATGCCCTCCTACTGCCCCCCTTAGCTTTTACTGCTCTCTTGAACTTCCAAATCGCCTCTCGCCTTGCCCCCCCCGCCCCCCCCCCCCGAGGGCAGTACTGCCCCCGTTGGGAAATGCTGGATCAAACAGAAGATCAAGAGTATCTTGATTGATTTGGGTTATTAGGATAAGCTCATGAAAGTGAAACATCTCATCTGAAAAAACATGCAAAGCACCCTTTCACTTTTACAAGAAAACAAGCCACCTAATTTTATTTTTTCAAATAAGAAGCCTGTTGGAATGTTTCTGAATACAAACCGATCTTTCCAAAAATCATCATGAAAATGATGTTTCTAGATAACACGACTGGTTGAAATGTCAGTCACAAAGTTTAATTCCACATAAATAATAATAATAATTAGATGCCGAGTTATTTCTTGTATTACCTTAACACCAAGGGGCCCCATTTATAGACCGAGACCCTTTTGTGCTAGGTGTTCTTCAAACACAGAACACAGTCGCTGCTCCAAATGGCTTAATAACAAAATAATCTATTTTTAATGGAAATATCTGAGATTATCTTGATAAAGAACCTTGTTACCTCTTTGTTAATATCACTGGGAGACCTAGGCCTGTTCCACTAGAAAGTTAGGTCAATGTAAGTTGCCTTGCATCAATTTATTTTATGCCTGTGTCTACACTTATGTCAGCTGGAGAAAAATTTTAAGTATCCCATTACAGACACGCAGTGAAACCATCTCCCTGAATAGCATAGACTAGACAGGTTGGTTAGCATTCTCATCACTGCAGCCACAGCTGGTTCTGCACCCCCACCCCCCAGTTGATTGCATTAGCTAACCAGAAAGAGAGGCTAGGGAGGTAAGAAACTAATTAGCCCTCAGCTGAACAACCTGATGAAAGTCAGGAAGGAAGTGTTAATAGAGGGAGAAAGCCAGGGCTAGCTGAGCTGGAATAAAGGAGGTCCCTAGACTGGCTATAGACTTCATTTCCTTCTAGGGCTCTAGCAAAGAAGGGCTGAAGAACCAGGTTAAAGCTGATGGGTAGGCTTAGAATTAAACACAGCTTGCAGACAAGAAAAAAAATGGATCCGAGTAGTTTCTGGGGCATCAGAACATGGGGACAAAGAGTGACCCCATCAGATGGGCAAAGCCCACTTTTTTAGTTATCTTTTTCTCCCTGAAGATCATGAAAGCTGCAGAGATGCTAAGGAAAGCTAGAGAGTGAGCAAGAAGAGAGTAGAAGAAACAGCAGGGCACTAGGAGCTGCCAGAGACTTAAGAAATTACGGCTAGATGGAGAAAATTTTCTCAATTATCTGGCTTTCTGTAGAGCTTAAAAGATAGCAAAGCTATGCAGAGTTAGTTGGGAAAATGGCTTTTGGATGGAAAATCCATCTGTGATTTACAGAGATACACACTAAGAAAATTTATTTCCTAACTTCTAGTTCTACCAGAGGGATCTGTGAAACAATTTAACAGTTTAAGTAAATCAGCGTTCTGACATTACTTTGAGACTACCATCAACCTCACCGCTGGTAACAAAGAATGACAAAACAGAAAATGCTTTCAGAAAATAATCCTCCTCCTTCTCCAGCCCCTTCAGGCCTATTAAGTTTGCACTAGGACAGGGGTCAGCAACCCAAAAGAGCAGAAGAGCCATTTCCCCTCCCACCACAACCACATGAGCCCGAGCCAGCCCAGAAGCTGTGCTACAGCCCCTAGCACTGCTGGGGGGTGTGCAGGTGGCACATGCTCCCTCACCTACCCACAGCCAGGCCTCCCTCCCAAGAGCGGCCGGCGGAGAGCTGTAGCTTACAGAGGCAGGGCCCTCGAAAGGCCCACTCCGCAGAGTTCAGGCTGCTTCGATGGGGCCACTCCAGGCCTAAACAGAGGCCACCTTGCCCCCAGGCCCTAGATCAGGCCAGTTCAGCCCTGGGGTGGCCGGGTTGAAGAGGCCTGGTCGCTCTTGGGAGGGACGGCTGGCTGGGGGGTGGGTGGGACAGCACTGCTTTTCCCCACCAGTGGAGGGAGGGATGGAGGGAGCACTTTCTGCCTGTACACCCCCCACCAGTGCTAGGGGCCATGGCCCAGCTGCTGAGCTGCTTCCGGCTCATGCAGTTCTGGTGGGAGGGCGTGGGCGACCCCGGTGCCCCAAAAGTGGGGCCCTGTGCTAGCCAGGAGCCCACTTATTTCGCTCCACTGCTGGGGCTAGCCGGGAGTCCCTGGAGGACACCTGGCTCCCTAGGGGAGATTGCCAGGGAGCCAGAAGGAGATACTCAGGGAGCCAGAGATGGCTCGCTGAGCCTGCGTTGCAGATCCCTGCGCTAGGACAAAACCCCTGTTTTAACTAACAAATAAATTAAAAAAAAAAAAAAAACCAAAACAGTGCAGATTACTTTGGAAAGACAATGAAAATTTGCCTGTGGGAATAACAAAGCTGTTTGCATAGTTAACTCAGAATTCTTGTTAGTGTTAATAATAGTTAACATTTGCAATCACCTTTGCTGAAATAAAATGCAGTTGGTTGAATAAAATCCAGTGAGGGAGACAATTTACAGCAGATTCATTATTGTATGCTCAGACCCATTCCACGTTCATGCTCTTTCTCAGAAGGTATAAGACAGAGTGGTAAAAACCCCTTAAGAAAAAGCAAGCCACAAAAAGATCTAGCACTACTACCTTACGGGCAAATTCTGCAGCCTGATCCTATGACTTGATTATTTCATTTAAAAGCTCGACCGATAAATAAATTAGTCTCTAAAAGTCACAAGACTCCTTGTTTGTTTTGTTTGAAAAAACACTGCACATTAACAAGTCACCAGGTGAAGTCTGGAGAGTTCTTCAACTATCTAAATGCTTACAGAGTGTTTACATGACATTTGATTTCAGAAACTGTAAAAGAAACAAAACAAACACCTTAAAAGAATAAGGAAGTTTCTGTGAAGCTGTGACTTTAAATCCTCTTCTCTAAACCTGCCTCTCTGAGAGTTTTTTTCCCCCCAGTTTAAACTTTGTGCTAAGGTATGTAAACATATAACCAGCAGCCATTAAAGTGATCTCTCAATCCCAGCCATTTAAATACAGTACTTTGATCGTTACTTCTGATACTCTGAAAATGCTAGTTTTTCTCAAGGAGAAAACATGCTCAGTATGCTAAAACCCTGATGCAGAGAGATTCGGTACGACACAGTATGCCACACCAAGAGTGCTTAAAAAGCAAGAAAATTAGGATTTCTAATTAGTGTAAATAAATGAATCATCTTTCAAAAAATTAAAACCAGAGCTTTCATATTTTACTGGGGTCATTCATTTCCAATTTGTTCTAAAATGAAACACACATGAAAAATTATTCTTGCAATCATAGGCAGGTAAATTTGATGGCATTAAAAAAAGCCCAAACATTGTCCCTTAAATTTCTTTTAATGCTTTCCCCATGTTTTATTGGTGCTATTGCTCCCTCTAGAGGTAGAAGAATGAACTGAGGAGAAACAATTTGATACATTGCACTGTATCATATTTAAAACATAGGGATACTTGACACACAAAGGCAGTCCCACCACACAGGAAACGAAGTGATTTTCTTTTCTTTTTCCTTTTTTTAAAATTAAACATAATGTGATATTATAGAAAAGTCAAGTGTCAGTTTTATTTCAAAGTAACTGTTCCAGATGAGTCCTAGAGATAAGCCTGGAGTTTAATTTCACCATTTGCCAGTAGTGCACTGAGGGTCTTCGGCACCCAGGGGCCAAGCCTACATTTCCTCCACCCCTCTGCTTTACACCCCCTCTGCTCCTTCCTCCATAGGGCAGGAGATATCCTGGCACCCCCCCCCCCCCAGCTGCCCAGGGCAGAGGGGTCCTTATATGCAGAGGCTTGAGGGGTTCAAATGCAGGCTTGACTCCACTGCCCCCCGCCCCACTCTGCACTTATTCAGTGTGGTGCCCACCTATGCCTCTGCAGCCCAGTGATGGGGCAGCCTTTCAAGATGCACAGGGCAGGAGATGGGGCACTGAGGGGTGCTGTCTGCCCACAAGAAGGGCCTGGCTGGGCACCTGCTGCTCCTGCCCCACAGTCCAACACCTGGAGCCCCAGGAGGGAGCTTCACCCCATCCCTATCCCTCAGCCCAGACCAGCACTCCTGTGCCCAACCCAATGGACCGACTGGCCCTGCAGAGCCAGGAGCACCACACTGCAGATCTCCCCCACCCCTCGCACTTATCTGTGGCTCCCAGCACAATTGAGGCAGCCCATCCCCTGCAGTTGTCTGCCTGCCACCCAACCCTGGTACACCACGGCCATTTGCTTTATCTGGACTAAGATTTTCAAGCAACACAGCTATCTTACTGTAAAAAGAAACAGTCCTCTTGCTCAGTGTAGACAAAGGAAAGTTCACTATCTTTACTAGATATGTGATTTTAAATCAATGTACTTGTAATGGTCCAAACTCTATCTGGACACTTTTATTTAAACTTAGTTCATATCAGTTTAGCTTGCCTTGGTAAATTTAAGTTTATATTTATATATAACAGGGCTCGACAAAACCCAGGTGCTAGGTCGCCATGGTTTGTAGCCTGGCTTCTAGCTCTGCTGTGGAAATGCAATGGATGAACGCCCTCTGGTGACCAAAAACAAAAGTACACACACCTAGCTGGTAGAAAATTTTGTTGAGGCCTCATATGTAACTACAGGTAGTCCTCACTTAGTGACCGGGTTCCGTTCCTGAAACATGGTTGATAAACGAATTGGTCACTAAACGAGGAGCAGCCCTTACCAGTATTTCAGGCATAATGTACTTTACTGGTAGTGGGTTTTTCAACCATCGGTAGATAGTTTTAATGTCACCTTTGCATCATTTATAACATTTTTAATATATATTTTAAATGTTTTAAGCTCTAATGTACTGAACTTAGTTTGCATAGTGTACTGTAAATATAGGTAATCTGAGAGAGTTGATGCGAGTTCTCGTACATCGCCATAATACCAACTCATCAGAGAGCCGGTCATAACTCTGAGGGGTCACTAAACGAGTAGGTCACTAAGTGAGGACTAGCTGTAGTTTAAAACCCAGTATAATTATGGTCATATGAGAGTTTGCACCTTTAACTAAATCAAATTGAACCAAGTCAGTTTTTGTCTTCCCCATCTTTAGTCTCCTCAAGATGACATTTCAAGTTTTATTTAATTAACCTACTACTTTCAGCCTTCTGATATTTTAATAATCTACAGTGAAATGCATGGCTAATACAGCAGACGGTGTCAAGGTGACAGTGCTAGAGTTTTAAGGAACTGACCACTCTTTCATCAAATAAGTGATCATAGTCCAAGTCCCTTTGATTTTTTTTGTACTTCCTCTCCTCCTCCTTGTTTCATGATGCTCATATTGGAAGTGTCTTCCTGCCATCTATGAGGGCAGCAAGCTGCAAACAGCCATGTGGGGAAATGATGTTTGCCATATTGGCCAACACATTGAGAATATTTGATAAGCAGTATTAATTCTACATGCATATACGGAAGATAACTTTCCCAGCTGGTAAGATAGAGAAATGAAGCATTTTCCATTCCTACAAAGATAACTTCAAACATCTGTTGTTGCATTTCCCTGCTTTTTCTTTTTTTGAACAGCAACAAAATTACAAAAGATTACCCAGGGATACCATTATATATACACAACCGTGCTTACTAATTACAGCTGTTACATAAATAACCTCAGTAGAAACATTTTATATCATTTTGACAGATCATTATTTTTAATTTTTTTTTAAATTTATCCATTTAAGCTTTCTAATTTAACTAAAGTTTTCGAGCAGCATTTTTCTTACTTTGCCTAAGTTTTCACTGTCAATGGAAACATGATCTCATCATTTTGTATGTATGCAGTGAAATCAATGTTCATTGTAAAACTCTAACCCTTCCAAGCCTTCACATAAAACGAACACTAAATTAAAAATTAATGACAGAGTAAATTACAAAAATGAATAGAAACAAACACTTTAATACAGCACGTCATGAATTCCATACAAAATGATCATCACAGGTGGCAGAGTCAGGTACAGTAGGTGGAATTAAAAAGGGGATGGATATTTATATGGCCAATAACAATGTCTGCAATTGCTCAATGTAAAATAGAGTTAATCAAATCTTGTAATTCAGGGTGTAATTGACGTCCATTGGGATCAGTTAGGAATCTCCTTGCCATATACAACATGGCATAAATTGACTTGGTATTGATTTTTTTTCCCCCATTACACTAAAAAGTAAAATCAGGAACTGGCCACTTCTTGAGGAAAGATACCAGATCTGAAGGACTAATGGCCTGGTCCAGTATGACAAATCTTAAGATGCTCTCTGGCAGTGGGCATGCCTTTTCTACTTCTTCTTTTCTACCTTCTACTTTTGTTTTTCTGTCTTTTGCCACTTTGTACAGTCCAGCACTAAATACGTATAACATTATTTAAGTAATAGAAAGGAGAGGGAGGAATGAAAACAAAACCCAACGTGTTTATATTTTTCTGAACAGAACATTCTAAAAAACTGCTAAATACAAAATGACAAGTACACGATTTCCTAGGAAAATTCCTTCTGCATTAGTATTTTCCAAAGACCTTTTCAGGTAACAGGCAGAGCTAGTAGTGATGCTTATCATGCATAGGGCCTAACATGATACATCTCCATTTTCAGTTGCTCATAAAACTCTCCCAAAGCTTAATTCTTCAAGCAGAACTTTTCCATGATTTTGCTTTGCAGCAAAGTACATATTTTATTTTTAAAAGTTTCAGCTCAAATGGTTCAGCCACTCCGTATCATGACAGTATATAAAGATGCAGCTGAAAACGTACAGCATGAATGCCTCATGCAGGGCACAGTGAATATGGTGGAGAGTTGATGAAGAGCATGGACTCTCTCTTGTGGCTGAGGCAAAGAAGAGAGCTGGGTTCTCTTCCTGATTCTGCCAAAGACTTGTTTTATGATACACAAAAAGGCTGGAAGGAATCATTATCATCCTTCAGTCTAGTCTCCCATGTAACCTAGGCCAGTGGTTCTCAACCTTTTGCAGGTTGCAACATGTCTGGGCGGCATGCTGCAACTTTATAGGACATCCGCCACCCCACGTGGCCAAATCCAATTATTTGTACTCAAATAATTCCTCTCTTTCCCTGATATTTATCCCCTTGATGTTACGCTAAACAAGTCAAGCTTTTTAAGTCTCCTCTCATAAGGCAGGTTTTGCATTCCATGGATCATCCTTGTAGCCCTTCTCTGTACCTGCTCCAGTCTGAATTCATCTTTCTTAAACATGGGGGACCAGAACTGCACACAAGGTTCCAGATGTGATCTCACTAGCTTGTATAAATTTCATCCTATTCCTAATACTACAATCAACAAGGTCATCCAGATCATTCTGTATGATATTCTGACGCTTCTCGGTATTGGCAATACCCTCAACTTGGTGTCATTCACAAAATTAATTAGCACAGTCCCACTTTTTGTGCCAAGGTCAGTAACAAAAAGGTTAAATAAGATTAGCCCCAAGGACCGATCCCTGAGAAACTCTACTAGTAACCTCCATCCAGGTTCACAGTTCACACTTCAGTATGACCCACTGTAGTCTCCCCTTTAACCAGTTCATTATCCACCCTTCTATTTGCATATTATTCCCAATCTTTTGTAACTTACTAATAATTCCCTATGTGGTACTGTATTGAATGACTTGCTGAAATCTAAGTAAATTAGGTCCACGACATTTCCTGTATCCAAAAAATCTGTTATCTTCTCCAAAAAAGGATATCAGGTTGGCTTGGCATGATCTACCTTTTGTAAAAGTAACCTTTATCTGCAATATCCTTAAGTATTTTCTCATTCAAAATCTTCTCCAAGACCTTGCATGTTACCAAAGTCAAACTAAGAGGCCTATAGTTACCCAGCTCACTTTTATTCCCTTTCTTGATAATAGGAACTATATTAATGATTCTCCAGTCACACGGTACAGCCCCTGAGTTTATAGACGCCTTAAAAATCCTCTCTAATTGGCTGGCAATTTCTTGTGCAAGTTCCTTCAATATCTTTGGATGGAGAGTATCCCCCCTCTACTCCAATTTAGTTCCATCAAGCAGCTCAAGTTTGGCTTCCACCTTGGATATGTTGATTTCCACTTCCATGTCCTCATTCCCATTAGTTACCCTACTTCAATCCCCAAGCTCATCACACTCTTACTAAAACCAGATGCAAAGTACTTTTTTAGATATTTGGCCATGCCTAAATTATCCTTGACTTCCACTCCACCCTCAGCTTTTAGCAGTCCCACTTCTTCCTTTTTTGTTTTCTTCCTACTTATATGGCTAGAGAACCTTTTACTATTGGTTTTAATTCCCTTTGCAAGGTCCAGCTCTGTTTGACCTTTCGCCTTTCTCTCTTTATCTCTACATGTTCTGACCTCCAAGAAGTAACATTCCTTGCTGATCTCTCCCATCTTCCACTCCTTGTAGGCTTTGTTCTTACTTCTAATCACCAGTCTGAAATGCTTACTCATCCAGCTTGGTCTACAACTATTTACCAAATACTATTAGCATAACTCAACTAAAAGGGGTTATTTCACTTCTAGTACTGACAAGATCTGTATCACTTTAGCTGGCTTCTTGATAGTCAGTGAATTTAACATTACAGTTTACTAATGAAAATCCTTGCAGGAAGCCTACATTGGTAGAACAGAGTCTATCGTTGCAGAAAGTCTACACTGGCAGAACTGAGTCTTTTGTTTAGATGATCCAGCGATATGAAAAGATTATATAATCATTTATATACATTAGCTGTCGACAGGTAAACAAGCAACTGCATAGTTAACTAATGCCAGAGCTGCTTCTAGCAGCACACTGACATTCTAGATCAGTGGTTCCCAACCTTTTTAGTAACAGCGCACACTTCAATGAGACAAACACTTCCATGGCACAACCACTTCTTTCAACTGAATTGATTGCTCATTAATGTCACCTTTACTTGTGTTTACTATGGTTATGGTCTTACTAGAGAGGTTTGCAACATAGCGCATACGACAAGCTAAAGAAGGATCAAATGCATTAATGTTTCAAATTCACCGGAAAAAAAAGGACAAGTCATCTCAAGTTTTGCCCTTTGGCCACTTGTGTTTAGAATGTTCATGTTTTAGAATCAAAAGACCAATACCTTGCTTTTAATTTGATGACTAATTTTCACAAGTTATGAGTTGTAATTTTGATTGGATACAATATTAAGATGAAACAATGTTTGTTTTACATTGATTTTCATTACCTTTGTAAAATATTTCAGGGCACACTTGGACAATTCTATGGCACACCAGAGAGTGCCATGGCACACTGGTTGAAACCACTGTTCTCTAGAGCCCCAAACATATTTATTTTGTACATTAATTATTACTCAAGTTGATATTCCAGGATGTATAATGATTTTCTTCAGCTTTCTTTAGGAACTGAAAATCTTAATACTGAGCTTTGTTATTCAGTGAATCTGGTGGCAATTTTAAAGACTAACAAATATCCTTGTTTGTTTTGTTTGACTAGACTAACATGCCTACCCCTTTTGAACTTATTTAATAAGTCTCCACATGAAGAAAACTGGTTGAAGACAAATGCTAAAACTGATCTGAATTATTCTGTGAAGCATCTAGGAATTTGGAGGAGAGAGGCACACAAAATTGAGAGTACAACACATTGTTGTTCTAAAAGGCAGTAGGGAATAAAAGCTGGCATGAGTTATTTGCAACAAGGAATCCTGTGGTACTTAAAGACTAATAAATTTATTGATTGCATGAGCTTTTGTGGGAGAAAATCCCACTTTGTCAAATGCTTTGAAGCTGGCTGCCCCTTTGGATCTTAATATGTTAAGACACATTGCAAAACAAACGCAAATGTTACTGACTCTAGGCATGAACTACAACAACTGATTCATCTGAATGAAGTTAAAAAGATCAACTTACATGAGTAAACGTTACTTCTGAAAGCTGTTTGTGAATGCTAACTTACCTGGTCAATGTCGGCATTGCGTGGCAGGAAGTACACAATGTTGTTTGTGATCTTCTGGGCCAGCTTGAAAATGTCAAATGTAGAGACCAGTAAAGGAAAAAAGAAATTTGACATTGGTTTATTTGTTATCTAAGAATATCCCCAGTCTAGCAGACAGACACATTACATTTTTCTAATTAGTCTGTTGGTGCTATGAACTGGATGCTGTTTTGAAATGTCAGACCTGACACTGCCCCAAGAGATAAACTGCTCACATGCCATAAATTTCCCCAGATAATACGAATTATTTCATTTGTCAGTTTCACTAAAATTGTATCTGTTGTAACTGCGGCACATTTTTCATTTGCTGGCTGTTTTCCATCCCATATCCTGGCTTGATCTTTCTAACTAATCACACATATATAAAAATTAATTGATTATCTAGAAATGTGATTACATTTAAGTCACAGTAGAAATTATTGACATTGTCTTTGAAAAAAATTCACTCTAGATTCCTCACATTTGGTGGAAGGTGTACACGCAATCATTATCAACTAAACAAGAGGCCATGATGCTGGTACAAATATCAATATAGAAAAGATCCATTAAGTAAAAGAAGATTAAAATGTCCATAACAAGGATTGCTTATGTTATTCATTGGTTTCCTAGAATACATGCATCTGCTGTTTTATAGACAGTCTGGAAAAGAATCTAAGTAAACAGTATGTACGTTTCATAAACTGGTAAGAAAAGAGCTAATTGACTCAAACATAGCCCCAGTGTTTTTGTAGGTAATTTTTTTTTATGAGTTAGGGGATGTTCTTCTGATAGCATCAATTCATATATTATATGGCTATTAATGCACAGGAAAGCCACTCAAGACTAGATGGAATGCTTTATAAATAATTTACAAGTGGGAAAAGTGCTACCAGAAACTTCTAACTTTTATCAAAGAACTTACTTGTTTTATACTTTTAATTTTTTAAATTTGGAACAAAATATATTGTTTATATACAGCATGTAATTATATTTAATTCAAACAGTGTTTGTGTTTTTTAAAATCTGATACAAATCACATCACTTAATAAATGTGCAAGAAGGTAATTAGGGCTCCATGTCTACTTGGGGTGCTTTTAACTGCGATTTAGAAAGCTGATTTATTTCTATTGTCCACAGCTGTCAGTTATCACATGCTTTATATATTCCTGTCTACATGAAACAAAGTTTTCTTTTTGGTCAAAAAGCTACAAAAAATTACCAGCTGTTTCAACTTCAAGTCCCAGCCTGCTATCAAAACAATGCAAAACTAAGGAACTTGTGATTTTATTATCAGAATGACAAATGTCATTAACAGTGAGATGCTGATTTAAAGACCTACCACAACCTCATTAATTTTTTAAAAACACAATCTGCTCTGTAGATAGCTTTGCATGCCTCCCTCTCCAGTTTGTAATGATTCCATATATTCGCATGGAAAAAGGCAATGGTTGCTTAAGAGTCTTAACATGCTCCTACTATTTAGTTGTCAGTTGAATTCAAAAGTTAAATTCTCCATTAAAGGAGGAGAGAAACTGTCCCATGTTCCTCTGGTTTTCATCATCATAACTGATTAATGTGAAGATGATCATGTCATACAAGATTATAGATTTGAGAAAGAAAATAGGTAGGGAAAATATGAAAAATCCTAAGCAACAAGATCGTGTTTTCAGACAAATATATTTTACAGTTCATTTTTAATTGAGAGAAAAAATGAGAAGTGATAACAATTGTTGGTTCTGATAATTTTTGGAGAACCACAGAATTGTAGACTGGAAGGAACCTTGACTGGTCATCTAATCCAGCCTCCTACACTTGTGGCAGAATGAAGTATTAAACAGACCATTCCCGCCAGGTGTTTGTCTAATCTGCTCTTAAAAATTTCCATTGATGGAGATTACACAATCTCTCTACAATTTCACTGCTTACCAACTCTGGCAGTTAAGTTTTTTCTAATGTCCAACCTAAACTGCTCTTCGGCAATTTAAGCCATTGCTTTTTGTCCTGTCCTCATTGGTTAGGGAGAACAAATTTTCTCCCTCTTCATTGTTAAACCTTTTATATAACTGAAAACTCTTATGCCCTTCTCAATCTTCTCTTTTTCAGATCAAACAAACACAATTTTTTCAGTCTTCCCTGACAGGTCATGTTTTCTAGACCTTTCATCTTTTTTGTTGCTCCTCTTTAGACTTTCTCCATTTTATTTACATCTTACCTGAAATGTGATGCCCACTACTAGACACAACACTACAAACTGCACACGGCTCTTGTGAACCCAGGCCCCACTGGGACAGGTGAGAGGCAGCAGGAGACAGCAGCCGCAAAGCCATGTTTGGCACATGTGCTTGGGGTTGCCAACCTCTGCACTAATGACTCATATCTCCTCAGTCAGCTCCTTGAGTAGTCATTTAGCACTTCTACCCTTTCTACATTTTGTTATTTTGCACCCACCTCCGAGTTACAGGCCTATCCTGTCCTTGGCTTTCCTCTTGCTTCTAATGTATTTGTAAAATGTTTTCTTGTTATCCTTTAGGTCTCTAGTTAATTTAATCTTATTTTATGCCTTGACCTTTCTAATTCTGTCCTTACATACTTGTTTATATTTATCATTTGTAATTTAGTCTGCTTTCCACTTTTTTGTAGGACTCTTTTGAGTTTCAATCATTGAACATTTCCTAATTAAGTCAGAATGGTGTCTTGTGCTACTTCCTATCTTTTCAAAGCTGTGGGATTGTTTACTCTTGTGATCTTAATGATGTGTCTCTAAAAAATTGCCAGCTGTCTTGATCTGTTTTTTGTTTTAAACTCACTTCCCTTGGGATCTTACCTACCAGCTCCCTGAGTGTGCCTAATTTGCCTTGTTGAAATCCATTCTCTTTACTGTGTTTTCTTCCTACCATTCCTTAGAATCATTCACTTAATCATTTCATGATCATTTTCACCTAACTGCCTTCCATTTTCAAATTCATAACTAATTGCTTCTTATTTGTGAAAAATCATATCTAGAACAGCTTCTGCCCTATTAGCTTTCTCCATCTTCTGAAATTAAAAAATGCCTCCAATATATTCCAAGAACTTATTGGATAACTTGTGCTCTGTGATATTATTTTCCCAAAAGATGTCTGGGAAGTTGACATTCCCCAACACCATCACATCCTGCACACTGAATGATTCTGTTAGTTGTTTTAAAAAGCCCTATTCACCTCCTCTTTCTGGTTACCATAACATTGCCTTGATGTTTTCCCCTTTTTATCCTTACTCAGAGACTTTTAAAAAGTCTGTCTCCTATTTCTATCTGAACCACAGTTTAAGTGCATACATTTTTAATACATAAGGCAACACTTCTTCCCTTTCTTCCGCGTCTGTCCTTCCTGAGCAAGTTTACCATTCTATATCAATATTTCAGCCATGTGTATTATTCCACAGTCTCTGTGATGCAAACTGTGCCATAGTTATGTTTAACAACTAGCATTTCAAATTCTTTCTGAGAAGTGTGATATACTGCACACTGATCTTGAAGGCAGGTGTTCCAAAGCATTAATCCCACTTCCTAATCCCATGGATGACCATGGACCAAGTTTTATAAGCACGTCCACTAAAACAGATTGTCTCAGTTTTAGGGTATCCACCTTCACACACCTAAGGACTTAATTTTAAAACTGTTGTGCACCTGCAATTCCAAATCAAGTTCAAAGGAGCCTGAAGCATCAACAGAACAGGACAGAGCCAAAAATCATGCATTTTTTTTCCTGCTAAAAGTAGTCAAGCTCTTGTCCTAATGTGAGAGAGCTACAATTATGAACATATGACTTTGAAAGGATATCCATCGGGAAATATCATTGTTTTAATATCAAAGACTTCTGCCGTAGCATAGTCAGGCCCTCCCCATGGAGGACTGAGGAACACAACGTCTGCTTTTATATTAGAAGCCAGCAGCATGAAGTCTCCACATACGAAGTCTATTTGATCAGCTACTCCATATACTTCAGCGTTATTGCGGGCAAGACTGAGCTTAACAGGGTCAATGTCAATGGCAATCACTGAAAATGATGTGAAAAGAAGAAGAATTAACACTATGAAACACACAAACTGACAACACTATTAGCATATTGCTTGCCAAAACAAGATGTTCCTTTGGTTAAAGGTACTACATTATAGTTCTTAGATTCAGAATATATTTATAAACCCATTAATTTAGTGTTCTCAATCAAGACTTCTATAAATATGTATGCATTCTGTCATACACCAACAGCCAATTATTGAAATCTTGTTGCTAGTGCACACCAAACTGTAATTCCTTAAAAGGGCAAATTCTCATCCCACCTCCACCCCCCTGCTCTTCAAAGTGGAGGTTCCCAGATGTTACAGAACTAGTATAGTTTCACACTGCATGAAGAAGAAAAAGTGGATGAAATATGGGAAAGCTGGCTGTGGCTGTACAGACACTGTCAGCCATGAAGCACTGCTCTGTAATGGCTCCCTGTGCATTGCTGAGCTAGGGTATTGTGTACTGTGCATCTGCTTCTACATGGATCCACTGGGCTGAGCCCTGGTAGACACTGCATTCTGGGAGGGCAAAGACTTCTTTTCTTGATGCTACCAGAGCCCCGAGGATACAAAGCTCAAACTACTTGGCTAGATGCTGATTTCACCCCAAGAGTAAATCAGAAACAGGCAGCAAGAAATTACTCTAATCAATAACTTTCATGAAAACTAAATTGGAACTATGTGCACCTGACACAGCATGAGAGCAGCTGTGATACAATATAAACATTTCCACAAAACTCAGTCACAAAACAAAGAGTAAAACTAAGTTTAGATGAAAAGAACATTTACAGGAATGAATGAACATGAACTGCCAAATTTAACACAGATCACATCATCACCTGCCCTCCTCAGAAAATATTCAGCAGTAGAACGTAAATCTGCTTTTCACCCATGAATGTTTAGTCAGAGATTCCATGAAGAAGCATATTATGTGTTTTCACTGAAGCTGCTTTCAATCAGTTAGTGCAGCAACAATAAATTATCAATATAAAATTAGGTTATATTTACATTAACATTATTTTGGCTCAGCTGCACCAAAATCTACTGTTATTACTAACATTATTTTATACTTCATATGTAATTCATTTATGAGTGGCAAACAATTGCATATTGCATAGTTGCCAAGGAAACAAGAAGCTGTAGGCTGCTCTTCTGATACTAATACTGATGAGTAGCATAAAAGTGTGTTGGTAACAATATTTTGTGCTTGCATAACATGTACATCTTCAAATCACCATACAGATTAGCTATTTTACTAAAACATGATATAAAAAGTACCTTTGAATAGTATAACAAGTCTCGGGCTAAAATAAACTGATTAAAATATGCATGGCAGAAATACAAGAGCAGTCCTGTTTTTCAAATATATAAACATAAAAGCTGATATTATGCTTATGCTGGAGTAAAAGAACCATCAGCTGAATATGTAACTTTAGTAGAACATATCAAACAAGGTAAAACATAGTGCAGGAAGGCTGTATAAAGACTGCTGGCAGAGAGGATGGAGAGTGTGGGGAAATCCCTATAGACAAACAGGTTACCTCTTTTTGATGCTAAGGCAAACTGAATTGCATTTCCTCCAACTCCACAGAATGCATCCACAACTAACCCACAATGAAAGGACTGCCTGACACGGCTTGCGATATGCTCAGCAATCTTCTCAGGTGTAACAGAAAACCAACCCTCTGACAGAGGAAGCACAGAAAGCAGTGGAGAGAAAAACTGTCAATGGTTTCCAAATTCAATCATTCAAAAGAAGTAAACAGAAGCTGAATGTTACATTAAGATCACGTCTGACATATATGGTAAATCAACATAGCTCTATTGAAATCAATGAGGTATGCTGTTCTGCACCAGTTCTCTGGTCCATGAACTCACTCATAAATTTATTCTTACATGCCATAGTGATGTAATGATGTAAATTATTGACTTCTGTTTTCACAGATGATGAGAGTGGAGGTTTAAATAGTTTTACTCTGTAAAGTTTGCATACTTCAGCTAAAAACATACCTCTATCTAATTTAATCCCCTCATCAAACCGAGAGAACAGTCTGTAACGCTGTGCCCAGTATTTGGCCAGCTCAGGATCAGCAGCAATCTCAGCGGGTAAAGAAGGTGGCGCAGTTCTGGTCTTTTTCTTCTTTTTGTTTCTCTTCTTTTGGGTTTTTGGTTCAGCAACAACTGAAAACACCAAATGTCAAAATTGGCATAGCTACAGAAATCCCTTAGTTCATGGGCTGGAACTGTAGTATGAAGGTAGATATGTGGTAACAATTCTGATGCCCTAGCTATGCTGTACTTCTGGATTCCATATGGGGCCTTTAGCGGAATTGTGCAGGTTGGTGACTTTTTTTATTTACAAAAAAGAACCAGGAGCTTCCCAGAGCTAGAAATACTCCTGATTCTGTTTGTGCAGACTGCAGTGGTGACTACATGGCCCACTACCATTCCTTCTTCCCTACCATAAGGGTGAGTCTGGAATCAAGTTGTCTGGGCCTCAGGGCAGAGCATCACATTTGAATCAACTGAAGCTTTGAGAATTCACAATTTGGAGATTTACATGCTCCAATCTGGAATGCTTCAGCCTAGCTTTAGAATGCAGGGTGTGTGTCTGTCTGTGTTCACCTGCATGTATATAATAAATGGTTCAACTGGGAACTGCCATACCCATTTCTAGTACAGATACAGTTAGGCCACAAACTCATTATTGAGAGAGATAAGGCAACACTGATGAAAAGGAAGATTGTCCTGTGGTTGGTTCAGATTGGCAAGGCAAAGGGAAGAGAATAAGGGCTCAGATGGGCATTATGAACTTGGGGTGACTATACAGTCAGAGCACGACCCACTGGCAAGCATCTCTTATCTGTATCTCCTCCATCGTCAACTCCTCCCTCTGTCCTAATTACCATGACTGCTTGGTTCCTGTACTTCCTGCCCCTGGCTTAGCTGTTAGGTTGACTGGTTAACAGGCAAAGAGGTGAATCTCAGCAGGGGGTTGGACTAGATGACCTCATGGGGTCCCTTCCAACCCCATGATTCTATGATTCTTTGAAATTTACCATTCTTTTCAGTGGATGGCAATAAAGTTGATATTGCATAATTAACAATTATTAATCAAATGAGAGGGCATTTTAATGACCAAGTGTAAACAACTTAATTATACTGTGTATTTAAACCAGGTATTAAAGCTGATCTATACAGGAACTTTGTAATATCAATCACATATTAAAATAATTAAAACTACAAGCACAGGAATAACAATGTATACGGAAGCCTCTGTAATCCTCTTCCTTCACAGTACAAGTAGGCGTTAAATAAAAAATAAGGCTCAAAAAATACTGCATTTCTCCCCTCTAGAAAATAAAGTAACTACACTATCAGCATATCATATGTTATCCTGAGCTTTAAGTGACAACTGACTGTCCAGACATTTGTTTTAATTGAAAGACTCTCCCTCACCATGGAAACAATAGCGCAGCAAAGAAGGGGCTCACTAGCAGTAAAGATTGACAAAACCAAAACAAGTAAGGTCTTCTGTGGCACTCTGAAAGACTAACAAGTCTATTTTAATTGCATGAGTTTATTCAATAAATTTATTAGTCTTTAAAAGTACGAAAAAACTAGTACTTTGTTTTGGTTTTGGGGGACCAAACCGACATGGTTACTCCCCTGAAGATTAACAAATTGCTGTTCATTACAACAAGCCTCAAAGAATCATTATTAAAAATAGAGGCAAGGTAACAATGTAGTCAGAAAAATGTAAAAGTCACACTCATCTCCATTAGCACTGCACTAATCAAATTTCAGTTTGCAAGATTTTGACTGAAAAATTTAAGAATATACTAAGATCCATTAAGAAAACATAAAATGACAAACAGATTGGAAAAAGAAACCTTATAGGATACAATTTTTAATCAGTTAGCCTCTAGTTATTAAAAACTACACACCTTGGTTCACACTTTCTGTTTCTACCTGAAGATAATCTGGAATATCCAGAGCAACTAGCTGTCTTCCAGAACAACAGTCCTGTTTTTCTGGGATATGAGCGGTAGAGACATTTGCTATTGCTTCTGCCTTCTCTTCTTCGAAACTGTTTATGACAGGTTCACAACTGACTGTGCTGGAAGATAGTGGGTCATGCTTTTTAGAATTCAGATGTTTACTTTGTGAACTTTCCTGTTCATCTGAGTCACTGCTTGTTGAGGAGCCCTGCATCTTATCCAGAGCAAAGGATTCCTGTATCATAGTCTCCGCCACAGGTTCACTGATCTGTTTTAGGAACTTCTCTACCTGGAATTGTCAAGTATTACAAAACATCAGATTGCACCATCATCACAAAGAACCAAACTACTGTAATTTAATGGTTAATGTTAATGATAAAATTGAGATTACAGTGAAGTAAGGATAAATAAACACAACAAGAATTCTAAAGTTATCAAAATAATATAACAAGAGAGAAAGTGATGACAAAACACCAACAGCGAACAATCTAATAGCTTGTGTTGAGTCAGACTGAAACCTAAACCAGTGATTTGAGTGATCACAGCAGCAATACAGCAAAAGTCATGGTGATGGACAGAAGAACGGATAACTTTTGTGGGCTGCAGAGGGGTCTTGTTAAATGCAATAAAAAAGTTATGCAGGTTTACACAATTTGGTATAGCATACTCATACAAATACTCTTCCTCATTACTGATGCATGCAATTCAAAGTGCAGCCACAGGAAATTGAAAAAATGAAGGTAATTCTACGGTCAACAGAAACACATACACATTACTGAACAAATGAGGAACCTAGAGGCAAGGAAAATTGTTTACATACATTGGCTGTTAAGTGGACATTCTTAAAAAGTGACATGCTTCAAAACAACTCAGAAAAAGTTTTGATATCCTTCCTTAATAAAGCGCTTTTTACTAAGAAAGATGTGTAAGCAATAGAGAGAGCCAGGCTGATGCTTAATAAAGTGCACTCATTTCATATTTACTGGTCAAAACACTCCAATTTTCACAGTTCATCAACAGTTGTCAGATAACACACAGATACATCAATGGAACTGTGGTTAGAATGCTTCACTTTACCAATGCTAATGATTAAACTTATAAGAAATATTACTACCTTACTCAAAGTTTTACTTTTTTGGCAAGACAACATTTCTGACTCTTCTGTAAAGAAGATGTGTTTGTTTTTGCTCTTGATTGGTTTGCGCATGTCCAAGAACTGGGATTTGAGCTTTGCATTTTTCTCCAGATACCGGACCCTTCTGCAGCTGAAGTTTGAAATTCCCCCATATCTGTAATCAAAAAGAACGGATTAAGTGGACATAACTTTAATTTTAATAAATCTGGAAATATTAAACACGAATGTACACTTCTGGAAGAAGCCAAGTTATAATAAACAAACTAACAAAGGCACAGTTTCACTGCTAATTTTATATAAGCAGTGTTTGCTTCACTTAAAGCTTGCAATGAAACACACCTGACCTGTAGCACCTACCAAATAGACATATCTATTTGAGAAACAGCTTTAAGAAAAGGGTTTCTAAAAATAACTACAAAGTCTTCTTTTTTTTATAGTTCTCTGAAAGTTTAATATGGTCAAGAGGAGAAATATCTTGAGCACTCCTAAATCAAAATGAAAGGGAAAAGAGATCTTGATTATAAAGTTAAATAAAATAGTTTCTCAAAACAGCTGCAAAACACAATGCTACTTAATTATCACCTAGTGAAATTCAATGCAGGCCTTAACACAAATTTAACCATCCAGATCTCACTATAAAATTTAATTACAGTGGGGACCTAATAACGCGCGACCCGTTTGCGCGCAGATCCACTTAACACGTGCTCTGGTCATGTACCCCAAAGCCATTAATTTAACGCGCGGGACTCACTAACACGCGGTGCCTAACGGCGGAAGTTGGCCTGGGCATGGAAACACGTGAAGTGAGTAGCAACTTAAGGAGTCTGGCACGCTAGCTAAAAGGGGAAGTTGGCAAGGGAACAGGTACAGTGAGCCTTCTAACGCCACACTGATTTATTTATTTATTTGCTGCAGTCCCATTTGCGCACGGTCCGTTTAACGCGCAGTTGCGGGTGCTTGTCCCCCGACACCCGCGTGTTAACGGGTCCCTCCACACTGTATTTTCATATTGCATATTATGTGCTAGTGACACCTTGGGGCATCCCCAAAGCCAAGTTAAAATTGACTCCACACTCAATGGAGCCAAACTAAGACAATCCTTTGCTCGCATTTGTAGATCATACCATGGAAAAACTGACCCAATGGAAACTGACAACTGTTTTACTTCATCATCAAAATGCAGTCAACATCTGCATTAACAAGAGAACGGCTCTGTCCTAATATTATGGAGATGCAGTAAGTTACTGTCTGTCTCCTAACTAGACTTCAAACTTAGAAGGTGATTAACTGTCAGAGCCCTCAGGAGAAGAGAACTTAACACACTAATCTATTACTTCAACACTATGATAGCTATAAAACCACAAGCGCTTCAACAAAAACAAGTTATACTTTAGGATCCCAGCTAGTTTAAACCTCAGCAATTAGTTACCTTCACTTTAAAGTACTTTTATTAGTGTCTAATTCACTTTTAGCACTTTGTATCCCTTCTTCATACTCCTCCTACAATCACCCAAGACAAACTTACATTTTATTAAGCATAAACTCTAATTTTCAAAATAATCTTCAAATAACTTAATAATCACATGGAACAGAGATCACTGATACACTTGAAAAAAGCAGTAATGGGGCAACTAAAGAGTAAAAGGAGCTAATTTTCTGAGTAGAAAAATAATGAATGTGCTTCTTAGTCATTACTTTTGTCCTGTTCCATGCTTGAATCCCAGAAGAGAACAGGTTTCCTCAGCATCTGCAACAGGATTTTCATCTGCATCCAGTTCATGGCTAAAAAGAAACCCAAACATCTATTACTTTCTGTAAAAAGTTACCATTTTTATTACGTTTCCTACTAAGAACGGAAAATTCCCATTAACACTGGCAGACTCCACAGCTTGTTCTCTTACCTTCCAGGTTTATTAAGCCTACATCATGAAGAAGCCCAAACAAATATTAATAGTTTAATATACACATCAGTAAGTGTCACTGACAATAACCTTTCCAATTACATTTGCCAGTCTAAAACTAGACAACAGCAATCTATCCACATGAAGACAACTGACTTTTTCTACTTCAACGTGTCAGCACTTTTGTTCTTACGCTACAAAAAATGGCATTAATATATAATCATCATCAGCTAAATCAGTAACTGCCTTGTAATGTTCCCATTTCATCTTTCACCACCCCACAAAAAAAAAAAAAAAAAGCAGGTTTTATGCCAATTACAAATGCACAAGTTGATCCTCAACAGAAGGTGCATCCCATCCAATTTAACTATCAACTTGGTGACCAGTGTGTATATACCTTCCACAGACTTTGGAAGTCAGGGCTCTAAATTTTTTCCTTAGAATAAAGGAGAGAGACCTCTCACCAGCACAGACGCTTGAGTTGTCAGATGGAAAGGAAAAGTAGGAAAGCCAATTACTACTATTTGTATTGTGGAAACAGCTGACAGTTTCAGTCATGATCAGTGCCCCACTGCAAGGAGCCATTTTAATCTGTGGGAACACACAGAAACAGATTTTAAAAATAGAAAAAAAAAAAAGTCTAATTTATTACTTGCCCCCTCTTGAGCTTGACAGGTTTATTTTCAGGTGGCTCTTCTTCTTCATCTTCTTTCTTATCATGGCTGTGTGATCCTCTTTTGTCATTTGAATTTGAGCTAAATGGTGCCTGTGAATCTAAAGAGACATAGAAACTGCACTGTTTTTAAACATTTGTCCAAATCATCTCTTCTCCAGTTTAAAAAAGCCAAATACGTTGGTGGTTTTATTCCTTAAAAAAAAAAAAAAAAAAGTACTGCTACGTATTTGAATCTGACAAATAAATGATCACCAAACCACATATATCTTTTCCTCTCTCCATCTTAAGTCTCAACATACCAACACAAACTTTTATTTATGTACTTATGTTCCCTCCAGTGCTTTTTTTTTTTTTTTTTTTTTTGGGTTTAAAAAAAAAGTGTCAGTACTCAGCCAGGGATCTGGGGCCACCAGCAGTGGCAGCAGGAGCCAGGGCCACATCACTGTGAAAGATAGGGGCTGGTACTCAGCTCTGGTTGCCTCTATTTTACTGGCGTTTTTTGGCAACACCAATTTTACAGACTCAAAACTTTCCATATGTGAAAGTCTATGCAGTACAAACCCCAAATAGCTACACCACCCTTGTAAAGAAATATCTGCAAGTTACTTAACTAGACTTTTCATACCCTGTCTTATCGTAATGTGTGAATGCAATTCTGCCACGACACTGCAGTGACATTGGCTAAAGAACTCATAGCAGCAGTCAAACAACCCACTCACAGTCCCAGGGGTAGGGGCAGCAATTTATGAAGAATAGAGGGCCCTTGGAAAAAGGGGGAGCTGCAGAGAGATGGCTCCAAGCTCCTGCCGCCGGTGTTTCTGTGAAGCTGCCAAGAGAAGGGGGAAAAAAGAGCTGAAGTCTGTCTGCTAACTACAGTCCAGAGCAGTGACTTCTACAGTTTCCTGCATCAGTCTCCTGACACCTCAGCTGCTCTTGCATATTCCATCCCTTCTCTTAAGCAGAAGAAACCACAGCAGTAGGAAAGGGTTCTACAAACTGCCTCTGGAGAGTCCAGGAAGGCAGACATAGCAGCCAAAGAATAAAAGGGCTACTTTCTCTACATTGAAAGACATGTGAAAAATAGAAAATGGGAATCAGCTCTCAGCATTTTGTCCCAGCTGCCAGACAATCTTTCATCTTTCCCGTTGTCAGCAAATCCCTTTTGCAAGCAAACCCCCACAGCATCTACAATAACAAATAGCTTCACTCTCTCCATGAGATAACTTGCCCCAACTTTTGTTGTGGTCCATGACAATATTACAAAATAAACTGGCACATGTACCGGCTTAGTGGTTGGTCAGCTGTAGCCTATATAGTACTACCAACTTGATTTGTTCATAGCTGATAGTTTATAGCCAATAAGCTGATGGCTGCCTTGTGATATTACATATACTGAATCAAACAAAAACAGATTTTTATGTATAGGATTTTGGGGCAAACATGAGAGATGGAGTGAAGAAAGGATTGTGCATCTATAAGGGCTTTCCTTCAAAACTGATCTTTCACAAGCCATATTTACTAAAACATTCATTTCAGTCCTATTTATCCCAACCTACTGAGTCAGAAATATACTAGGAGGAAATTAAAAGGGCTGTATTTTTATAATGAGAGCATAGCAGCTGCATCTCAGAAAGCCTTAAAATGAGGAAGTACTAAGACTGTTAACCTTTCACTTCTCACGTAGGTCTAGAAGATTCTATTAAAACACTTTTTTATTCATAGAACACTTTCAATAATAAGGTATAAGAGGACAGAGATGAAGTTTGGGGTTAACTAGACAGAAATAAATAGAATTAAGTGGTTAAGAAGTCTGCAAAATACTCAGTCCCCATGTTTAAACTGAGTAACAGAGACAGGGTCAAGGTCAGTTCTTACATTATTACTGACTCATCTGAAGGAACATTTCCTGACTCAGTCTTAACTAATCTTATACTGACCTGTCTCATCTGCACTTTTATTTTCAGAAGATGCACTTCTTTTCCTGGTTCCTCCATTGCATGGTTCCCTCTGGCTGGAACCACAAGGACACCGCCTTTCACTACAAGCTGAACTCAGATTTTGATGGCCATTACAAATTACGGTTAAGGCTAATTTGCTCTTCTCCACATCCTCCAAATCCAGGTTTATGTTACTAATCCCAGCAAGGATTTCATTATGATGCTCATCACTTGAGCTAGGGTTTTCCTTACAACTGTTGTTGGAGGGAGGAAAAGAAGAAAATTCTAAGTCCACCACTTGACCAGATACAGCATCTGAACTAACACAGTCTGTGTCACCCAAAGGATCTGCTTCCAGGCTAAACACATTGACTTCTCCACTATCGTTATGTGGGCTGTCAACAGTCCATCCTTGACTTGCCCAGTACTGAAACTGCTCCCAGTAATGCCAGTACTGTTCACTGTAATGCTGTTCCCATTCTTCCTTGGTGTCAGGAGAGTTCCAAGGCTCAGAGTTTGGTGCGTTTTCAACCAATTCTAAATCTGTGTGCCTCGTCAGCCAACTCTGCCACAGAAGACCTTCTCCATACTCACTCCAATATTTTTCCCATTTCTCTTTCAGTTCATTGGGCAAAGCATCACTAACAGGATGATCTTTATTTTCACAGCTGTCATCGTTCAGAATCTGGCAGGTATTTTTCTCTTCAGTTTGCTCTGCAACCAAAGCTGGATCATCTGAAACAGACTGGTTATGGTCTTCACAATCTTCTTCCCAGATTTCCCGCATGATTTCATTCAGTTGCTTTTGGTACAACTTCTTCTTCTTTTTCTTCTTCATTATCTTATTTCTTTTTCTGGAATTTTCTGCTACCTAAAATTCAGAAAGAAATTAAATGTGTTTTCTTTTTCTTAAAGCCCACAACCAAGTAACTCACAAGGGAGAACTAATTCTCTCCTCCTTGTTCCACCTTCAGGGACATTCCTATCCTCCACTCAGTACTCAGAAGGCTAACGAGAGCATTTTTTCTTCATGAGATCACTGGTAAAATATCCTAGGAGAGCTTCTGGAGGAAAGTACAGGAAAAAATGGACTTGTACCGCAGCAAATAACTCTACCATTCACTGCCCAAGATACTAAGTAAACCTCACAAAGCTATCTAATGGCAAAGAGGAGGAGACAGGAAAACAACTAACAGGTGGAAAAAGGTAATAAGATGGTCATATGGGTGTTAAATTCACTACTGGTACCAAAAAAAAAAAAACCTCGATTCACTTTGATGCAGAACATCACTTTACAGAAGCACTGAATTTGCCTTTAACCATTTTTAAAAATCATTGAAAGAGATGAAAAAATTGTTTCATCATTGTCTCACAGTGGATTTTTGGCTCTATCTACAGAACTATTAAATTTGGCAGTAAAATGGAAAGCCTCTGTTACACAGGATACAACTTACCAGAGCCAATAGCTACCAAAGAAAAAAAGTAAATAGCATCATTTTCATGCACAGCAGTGCACCTTCAAATTCATTGCTGAAGCACAGTCCGCTTCACTCAGCTTTGTAGTGCTGAGGGAAGGAGTTTCAAAATCCATTTGAATCAATGGCTGAGATTTTCAAAAGAACGAATAGTGTTCAAGTTGTTAAAGTGGAAGCCGATTTGCAGTTGCTGCCAAAGTACAGCTAGAACTGACTGACTTTACAATGCCATCATCCCAGTTTTGCAAAGAGAACCTTGCTCATTTTCAGTCAATGTCTGACAGATAACAGATGTCCAGAGTTACTTAATGAGTCTGTTACATGCACAAATATCTTTAGAAGTACTTACATATTTTAGAATCAAACTTTTCTATTATGAATCTGAAAAAAGTCAAATGTGAATTACTTAAACTAAACCTTCTCCTCTGATTGTGTGTAGTTAATTCAGAGGCAAATGCTGGACCATCAAGAAGTTAGTTCTAGAGAATCAATACCAGTTTGTCGCTGATGTCCCTACTTCACAGTCCTATGTGCCATCCTTTAACAAGCACTTTGTAAACCACCACTCTTACCAGTGTTTATAAATTAAAAACCATGCGTATTCATGTCCCATTCAATGTCTTTCTAGTATTAATATAAATATTGCATGCTATTTAGGATTGAAATAAGATGGGTTTGTTGCCATTGGTATCCCATAATTTATGTACCATTGTTAGTAAGCTTGTGTTTTGATCAGTTTATTCACAATCAGGTTCATTCAAAAAAATTAACCAGAAATCGGGTCCTAATCCTACAGCGTGTTCTGCACAGGCCAGCTCCTTAACAGGCGGGTGGACACCCACATCACAGACTTTAATTTACTTTCATAGCTCAGATTTTGGAAATACAAAGACACACAAAAAACACAGTAAAGTGGGGTTTACCACAAATTCCTTGTGAGCTGACACTCCTCCAAACTGAAGTGGTAACCCCATACTCCTCATGAGTTCAGCCTCTGAATCCAGTTCTTCCTCTTCCAGGCCCACAGAATGATTGCTGCTTGAGTTTTTTGTCCCACTGTGGGGATGATTCCTTTTCTCTTCTTCCGTTTGCTCCCCTCCTGTTAATAAGTTACATTAATTTACAGTTTCATAACCTGGTTTTAATCCTATCCAGCTCTGCTCTGCATCTTTTCAGTGCAGAGTCAGGAGAGCTGCACCCTCAAACTTTCTTCCCTGGTTACTCCCTATAGTAACATGTGAAACCTGCTTAGTAAATACAGCCTCTTCAATCTCTTGCCTTAGCCTATCATGACAGCAAAACCAATTATTCCCAACCCCTTTGAAGTGACTACATATTTTCCAGAGTTTGTAGGGCTATTTTGTCTTAAAAAACACACACAAACACACCCCTCTCCCCAGCTGAGAAATACATACACAAATTCTGAACTTCTGAAAGATGCAATTATTTCACTTTATTTCCTTATTTTTGATATTTTGTATGCTCAAACCGCTATAACAAAATAAGGGCCTCTATTTTTGCCTCTGAAATGAATTACACCCAAAATAAATTCTAAAGAAAAACAAGAATGGAGTAAGAACACAGAATTGTCGGTGCAATTTATTATAGGCACAATTTTATGACTGCAAAATGGAGACCCAGTTTTAAAATCAACTCCTGGTGGTTTAAATATCTGCAAAATGCACACTGCCTGATAACATCTGGCCAAAAATTTAAAAGTGAAGGATAGAGTACAGCAAGGAAATGTGTCACAGGACTTCTTTTCATTAAAACTATGGAGAACGCATCATTAAGCCACAGGAAATGGTCAGTAACTTTGTAAGTGCATTATAAATGACAAAGCTCATACAATTTTACAAAACATGACATATCAGGAATGTTACTGAATCAGCTCAGAAGGATAAAACCAGTTATCAATTCACCATTTGCGCCTCTATTTTTTTTTTTTTAATTCCTTCAGTTTCCACTTTACTGCTCTTTCTCAGTCTCTTCAGAAAGTTTAACATCCTTTCTAGCCAAGTTCCAAAGGGGCAGCCCTGTTAGTCTAGTAAAGCAAAAAAAGCAAGGAGTCTTGTGGCACTTAAAGACTAACAGATTTATTAATCGTATAAGCTTTCATGGGAGGAAAAAAGTGTCTGACGAAATGCAATTTTCTCTCACGAAAGCTCACGCGATTAATAAATCTGTTAGTCTTTAAGTGCCACAAGACTCCTTGTTATTTTTTCTCTCTAGCCAGAATTCTTTATGAAATGTTTAATATCTGGGCTGGGTAGGAGTGACTTGAGGGAAGAGGGAAATGACATGCCCAGGAATCATGTCCACATTGGCTACCATCCTTAGAACTTCTCATCAAGATGCCTATCAAAGCAGAGAGAGTGATAATTGCTAGAATACAGTGCACACTTAAGGAATAATTACATTATCCATACGCAGGTCAGGTCCTCTTAGCAAAAGCACTGAGAAGTGGATGAGAAATCAATATATGATTATGCATTAGCAATGATACATCACCACCACATCCTGAATATCTAACGCAATCACATGTCTACATGATTATACATATTGCCACAAAGCACACATTTGCTACATAATTAGTAATTATTTTAGTCACTCGAACTAAACTCAACCCTGATATCTTTAATTGTCAATCATACTTTACCTGTACTGTCATTATCTTCTTTATCATAAAACCCTTTTAGTCCCAATTTGTATAGCTTTCGATCCCTATAAAACAAATGAAAAAACCCCCAAACATTATCATCAGTGAGGACATAAAAATAGAGAGAAAAATAACACAACCATCAAGAATAAGCAACATCTCTTATGAATCACAGAATAAATAAACAAGACCAAGATGAACAGGAAATGCAGCTGCTAAGAAGCTATGAAGACTGGCTGAGAAATAAGGGCCACTTCCACTGGCTATGAAAGGGGAAAATCTAATGCTTTGCTCCTGCAACTGCCTTGCACCTTGCTAGATTGAGGGTTACTCGTTGCAGAATCAGGGCCCAAGTGCTCAGATTTCTCTTGAGGAAGTGCTCAGTGGACTATGCCTTGTCACCTCAATGCTGCCTTAATATAGCACCAAGCTCATTATTAGGCTCATTCTGCCTTGCGCACACTTGGCAAGATGGTCAACTGAGCAATCACTTGACTGCCTGCTATTTGACCACAGCCAAATTATTGTCAGATATTCCAGCAAAAATGTCCTGATGTAGGCAGCAGACTTCCCTTTCAATTACCTCATGAAAAGTGTCTTGTTCATTCAGTTTATGTCTTAAGGCCACTTGTTGGTCAACAGATGACCTGTCAGAAGGTTAAGCATCTTAATTGGCTGGAGTCTTCTAGAACAAACATTATATGCATGTATATTTTTACTTGCACAGGAGGCCATCAATTTACATGGTGACTTGGAAAGCACATTAAATAAGTTAAAAGATTTTGCTTCTGCTTCAAAGAGCTTATGATTTTAAATTGACTAGACAGATAAACCAAAGTTCACTAAGAAGCTAGTGGGGGAGAAAGAAATGGGCTTGTAATCAAACCTCCTCTACAACACAAAGAGAAAAGATGCACAGCCATTAAGTCTCTCCCTTAAATATACAAACAAAGAATCCTGTGGTACTTTTAAAAAATAACAAGTTTTTTATTTTTTAATCAGATGAGGTTTTGTAGGTATAACCCCACTTCATCAGATGCGTGAATGGAAAATATATACATGCAGAGAAGGGTAACTGCATGTATATATTCAGCTAACATACTACAGTCTCCATTTCATGTACCCAATGAAGTGGGATTATATTCATGAAAGGTCATGTGATAAATAAACGCGTTAGTCTTTAAGTGCCATAGGAATCCTTGTTTGTTTTGGTGAAATAGATAAGAACAGCTACCCCCGGGGAACTCACACCTTATCCAAAGTGTCATAGCTTAATAGCTTTCCTTCTCTGCAACAAACTCCTCACATTAAATGCCCTTGTAAATCCCCCTCATTCCTCCCACCAATAAAAATCTTTCATAAACCCTCCCACACGAACCTTACTGATAATATAAAGCTTTATGCTAATGAGAAGAGTTGATATCGCTTCTCAAGAGGCTTCTCCGTTCCTGCTCTGTTCCTCCTCCAACTGCTGCTTATATTAATCCATTATGTTTGCTGCAGGAAGGTCACTTACTACCTTCTCCCTCTGTATGATCTGGGACTCTCTGAGGGTCCTAGACGGGAAAGGGCAGCATGCCCAAAAGGATATTGATTGGTTGGAAATGTCTGAAACAGCAGCAGTTAGAAATGGATTTCAGTTCTAAGAGATACTCGATAATCTGGAAACATTCTAGAACTAGTGAAACATTAATAACTGTGATGAAATAAATTATGCAGTGTGGGAGAAAGCTCAAATTGTTTGCATGGATTTGATTCGATTTTTTTTTAACTAGACATGAACATACAAAAACTGCCAGCGTTAAGTGCAATCTTTGGTTTTCTCAGTACATGATATATGTAAGCAAAACAGAGAAACATTTGTTGAATTCTTGTGATTTAGGTCCACCTTCTGTCAATGACAGATTATTGTAGTCAAACATAATTTCGCACAGTACTCAGTCTCATCCACTCTGAGTAAGCCTTGTGGTAACTTATGTGCATTTTCTATTGAAGGTCTCAGAGATTGTCAAATATGCAAGAAGACTCTTCAATCAGCTGTGCTGAAGAAGGGGAGGAGGAATGTTATTCCCAAATTATATGCACCAAAATTCTTAATGACAATGTATTTTGGACGTGAAACTCAAAATTCATTTTATTGATTGAACCCACAGTTCAGTCTAGTTGGAATATAGAAAATAGTTATACATTGTCTGGTGCCAAATGTGAGTTCCTGAACATTAACAGCATATTTTGGAAAACACAGTCCACTTACAAAATGCTGAAGAAAAAAGGATAAAACAAAATATCACAGGAGAGTCAAGTGATCTTTCCCCATAGATAATACAGCCTAGCTTTCTGATTCACACTCACAGGACCAACACCTTTGTTTATACTGGTGATGTCATAGTGGCTGTTCCAAGTTTTAAAGGATACTCAAAGGAATGAACAGTATTAACAAGGTAAGAAATTATAAAGCAAAAAGTAATCCATTCATTCATAAACAAGGGCTATATCTACATTGACAATTAGTGCAAATTATGGAGGCTTAACTCAAACTACATTAGTCCCTGTCTACACAGGACTTACATTAAGCCAAATTCAGAAATTCCTTAATTCAATTTAATGAAAGCTTAGTTTGAATTAATAACAACTGCCTGTTCAGTTGAACTAAACCTTAATTTGACTCCTTAGTTCAAACTAAGCACGGTGTAGACCTGGATTAATGCTTTATCTGACTTTATTAAATTTGAATTAAGGGCAGTTAGGTAGAATTAACAAAGTGGACTAAGTCACTTTAAGTTGACTTAGTCCACTTTTTTTATTTCGACTTAATGAGGTGGAGTTTCATTCAAATTAACAAATTCAAGCTAACTTTTTCTAGTGCAGACACAGTTTGGGTTATCAGATGTCAGGCAAAAGGAGGGCATGCCCTCTAGTCCAGCAGGCATTTTAGAAATACGTGATTTTGTCTGGCCTTTTACTTATGGGATTAAAGTGTGCTGGAACGCCCGGAACACCCTCTTTTTAGGGGGAAGTGTTCCAGGGCCCCCTAAAAACAGGAGAATACTATATTAATACTACATTTTCTCCATGTGTCCTCCAACGTCCTCCTTTTTGTTCTTCCCTT
The DNA here is from genome assembly GCA_007922195.1 of Podocnemis expansa. Lineage (NCBI taxonomy): Eukaryota > Metazoa > Chordata > Testudines > Podocnemididae > Podocnemis > Podocnemis expansa. The sequence continues at coordinate 624,352 of ML682005.1, forward strand.
TCCATGCTTTGATATCTGGCAACCGTAGACATAGCCCACGAGTGCAATCTGAACAGCAGAATCAAAACAGCTTGTTTTCTCCTTGTGATGGAAAGACCAGTAGCCCCTAGCCAGAGCCGTAACGCTGTTTTGCCACGCGGGACGTGTTCCCATCTGAACCGCACCCCTTGCCATTAGCGAAGCTTGGAGCCGGTGCTGCGAATCCCACCCTCTAACACAGCGGCTCTATTGAGCCGCTCTGGCGTGCCCGGGGTAAAGCCCCGTTGGCCCCGCTGTAGTTACAGCTCCGCTCCTAGCCACAGAGGCAGATTTTCTCAGTGCAGTTAAAATGATGCGAACAAGGCCACGCATCCCCAATGTGCGTGCAGCGCTGCCACCCAAAAGCGGTGTCCTTACTGCAGTGGCAGTACGCCGACACAACTCAGATCAGTTTAATGGGGGAGGCTTGCCCTTGCTCTCCTAACGCGCTAGTGGCTTGCAACGCTTGACAATTTTGGGCCGAAGTCTGCCGGCCCAGCGACCGATTCTTTGGCCGGCGGCAACGCTCCGCCCTGCCCTGGAGCAGGCCCCGTTGCGGTGACAGGCCCCGGGCAAGCGCCGCGCCGGCTCCCCGGGAGCTGAGGGCCCCTCCCCGGACTCACTCCACGAAGGCCCGCGAGCAGAGGCACAGGATGGCGCGCGCTCCTCCGCCCGCCTGCAGCACCAGCTCGGCCACCAGGCGGCCGCGCGGCTGGCAGGGCATCTCGCGGGCGCGAAAGGCGAGGCTGGCACGCGCCGTCCCACCAGGCTCGGCTTCTCCGCGCGCCGCCTTCCTTCCGCCGGAAGTGAACCCCGGCGGAGTCGGGGTGTCGCGCCCAATGGGGTCCGGGCGGAGTAGCGCGAACGGCGGGTCTCCCTCGGGGCGCGGCAGCCGCCGCTGCGGTTCCGGTTCCGGTTCCGGTCGGCGCGATGAGGGAGGGGAGCGCCCCTGAGACTTGCGGGGGTTGAAGGATGCTGGCAAGCCCCGGAACACCCTATTTTTGGGGGGAAGCGTTCCAGGGCCCCCTAAAGACAGAAGAGTAGGGTATTAATACGTCATTTTCTCCATGCGTCCTCCTTTTCGGACTTCCAAGCTTTGGGATGTGGTGGGCCTAAGCCTGGCTCCTTTCTGGCTGGCGCTGAGAGGGTGATGCCAGGTCCCGGGCGGAGAAGAGCGGGTGCTGCAGTCTTACAAGGCACAGGCAGCCTCTCGTGCATCTAGGAGCCCTGGCAGAGAGATGCACGCTCGGCTTGTGTCCTCAGTCAGATCTTCTGTAGCTGGCGCTTTCCTAGCAGGCATGGGAAGCCATCTACTCAAGGCAACAGAGAAGCTAGGTCAGTGGTTTTAAGATTTAGAGTCGGGGTCCAGTACTGGGGCGCGGCGCCCCCTAATGGTGCTGCCGAAAGCTTGGAGTGTATTACTCAAAAAGATGTAAATGTTGGGTCACCGGCATAAATGATTCCCCCCCCCCCCATCGGGTCCTGAGGGTGGAAGCTACTGAGCTAGATCACTTTCATCTGTCCTGGCCCATAAGGGTCACACAGACCAGCTTTTGCATCATTGTTCTGTCCCTGGAGGGTGGCTGCCAGCTGTCTACTTCTCCCTTGTTGCTCACAGCTGGACAGAAACACACCATTTAGAGGAGGAAATAAAGCAGCTAAAGGACAGACTATACCAGTGGTTCTCAATATTTTCACTGCCATGGCACACCTTGCTACCTTTAATTAGTATGAGGCACACCACCCTATAGTTTCCAAATGAAGTCATGAACATTCATGAGCCAGTGAGCCAATCCAGAGCTCTATGAGTAGTTTTTCAAAAAATATTGTGGCACACCCGCTTAGACCTGATGGCACACCTGTGTGCCATGGCCCACTGGTTGGGAAACACGACTATACCTCTGAGCTGAGTGAGGGAAAGGAAAATTAGGAAGATTAGCAACTCACATTTTCATATGGGCTAGCCCAACTCTTCAAATTTCTAAGGCCTTATCCCCACTTGGAAAAAAGGTGTATTCTTAACCTGAGTTAGTTAACTTTGGGTAAAATCATTGTGAAGATAAGGCAGTTTTCACATGAGTTAGCAGGTTGACTTGAAGAGAGGCTATGGTAACTCACTTCTAGTGTCTTTGTAGTGTAAACAGAACTCTACTTACTCTTGACCACTCAGAGGTACTCAAGATGTTCAGTACCCACGATTAGTTCAAAACTTCACTTAATCCACAGTCTACTGAAATCAAAGAAAAGACTTCTGACTTCACTGGGCTTTGGCTCAGACTTTTTAGTGGAAAAATGAGTGATCACTGGGGGATGACATTTTGTAAATAGCAGTGTTATGGATCTAAAGAAGTCATCCACACAATGTAAAATCAGTTCAATGGCAAAGAACCAATCCTGGCTCCAGCTGAAACTTTATTTGTATTAAGGCTTTATCATACATAAAAATACAATATTGTTTGAATGACTAAAACAAGTACATTTAACATTGAGGGAAGAGTTATTTTGTTTTATTTTGATACCAGAATACTGCCTGGCTTCTGCAGTTTAAAAATCAGATTTTTGAAGAAGACAAACGATCTAAAAACTTCTGAAATGCATTTGTTTTCATGCAAAGTGACGGTTGAGTTTTCAAGACCTCAGTGTTCCATTTTAAATACTAAATGAACAACTACTAAAAGACAGATTGAAATTATGTCTGCAGATCTAATTTTGCATGATAAGAGTTTACTCTTGCCATTTTCAGCAAGTGGCTATTTCAGGAAAATTGAAATTTAAAGAGAAATAGGACAAACATTTGGTCTAACTTTTGGGGGCATACAAATTAATAGATACTAAATGGCAATGGCCATGTAGAATAAGTCTTTATTGGAGAAGTAATACTGCCATCACATGACACTAGAAATTGAGAAAAAAGATTTTTAAGTCAGGCTGATTAAAACATTGGAGCAAGGTTGTGTAGCTGTTTGTTCTTACTAGCGTCTATAATATGAGATGGGAACACCCTAAGCTTTCAATGAAGAACTTAAATATGCACCTTGATATGCTCAAAAAATTCTCTAGCAAAATGAGAACTGACATTTTACTGCTTTTCTAAGGAAAAAGCAAATGAGAGCCAAATCCTTTTTGGTAAATAACCATTCCAAATTGACTATGATATGTCAAAGAATAAAAAAGGGACATAAGTCCCATTATTTGAAAATGCCTTGCATGTCATCTTTTTTAGGAATTGCACGTTGTTTTGCGATTGAAACAATTTGAATGGCTAAGCATTTGATTTGCTGTACACAAAAGGAGATTAGGAGAATGTAAATGATTTGCACATTTAAGTTAGATAATTAGAAACTGGAATGAAACACTGTAAATCACCTTGTTTTAAATACATTACAAAGGAACAGCAAGGCCTTGATACTGCCTTGCTTCTTTTCCAAGTCAGATACATTCACTCGTGAATATGCGGGACTGAGCCAGAAGAAGATAATCACCTTTGTGGTGACTAACATTTAAAAATTAATGTTCAAAATCGAAAGTCTAGTTTTAATAATTGTTTTGGCAGATTGTGGAAGGTGCAGCTGTCATTCCTTTTTGTTTGAGTAAAATCTCCATAAAGCAATAGGATAACTGGATATCTTCTATACATACTTTCTCTCTTTATATAGGTACTCTCTTTCCTTGATTAGAAACAGACGAGACCCGTGCAGTTAATATTGTGATTTCATCCTAAAAATATTGCTCTTCACTAGTTAAAATCTGACCCTTCAAGTTTAAGTCTTTGGTAAAAACAAAAAATTCACAGTAAGGAAAATATTCAGCAACATAAATTACATCATCATGTTAAAAGGCATTACAACAGTAGTAATGGACAAATATGGGCAGTGGGAAAAAAAAGCACCAGCAAACCTAATGCTGATAAAACATTCTTGCTAAGTTTAGTTAGTCAGACTTATTTAGCACACAAATTATTCTGAAACTAAGTGACTTTTGTTCTAAAATAGACCATCAACATGTAGAGCTAGTCTGGAATAGCTATCCTAGAAAGTTTCCTTGTGTAGACAAGGCCTTAGCAAAATGAGAAAACCAACTACAGCTGGAAGTGATCTACTTTATATGGAGAAATTAACATCAATCAAAACCTTTTTTAGTCTGTTTCTGCTGGCAAGGAAGGTACTATTCATGTCTGAAGCACATGAAATGAGACAGCAATAATTATTGAAGAATTAATTATGTCTTTAAAAATACATCAACTTACAGTAACATGTAGTTTTAAAGATATTTTATTGCTACCAAATGTGTAACTGTTTCAATATATTTAAACATACTAGTCATCCGTCTGATACTTATCAAATTGTTCCAATAGAGCTCTTAGTACATTTCCTGGTGTTTTTTGGTGCCTGTCTCTTGGAGATTGGATTTCTGTCTTTGCTTGTTAAGGGAAAGAGAGGGGAAGAAACAGTTAACTCCTTTATATGAACACTGCTGTTCACAGAATTATTCTCATGCTAAAAGATCATATGTTTAATAGTCCATGAAAATGCTCTTAGATGGGGAAGGAAGGGAGGAGAGGAATTCCCCCCTCAAGGTCCTTTAAAACCCATGCTGAGAAAGTATTTCATATTTAGCTGCTAAGAACCCAGTATATTTGACTGTGCGCCAGTCCTGGAGTGGAATCTGGCCTGACGGGAACTCACAGGATTGGGGCTATACCCTGTTCATTCCCAGTGTTAGCTACGTATGTGAAGTCATCCTCAGGACAGACAAGCAAGCAACACAAGGAGAAAATAGAGAAAGAAACTAAATAAAGGGAGGCTATGAAAGCCTGGAGTGGAGAAGACCATGCCTGTACTGAATTCACTGACTATGTAAAAGAACAATAAAATAATGAATATCTGGAGTATTTGTTGTATGAAAGTAAAAACTGTTAGAGCCATCTTTTATAGTAGTAAATAAAGTTGTACGCAAAGGCCCCAATTATTATTGAGCCCGTTGTAAACAGAAGAAGAGACAACTCTTGCTCTGGCTTACCATCTAAAGAGACAAACAGATGAAAAGTAGGGGATGAGGGTATGCCACAAGGCCAAATGAATAACATAAAGAATTGGCTCATGTTTGCTTACAGTTTTGTGCATTATATGATAAAATTGCTTTTCTAGGAAGGATGTGTAGAGAAAGGACAGGAGAAGAGGTAAGTCATAGTGTGTCACCTGACTACCCATGATTAGCAGGCTGGCTTTTATAAGCATTGTGGCAGTGGTGAGGTTTGGGGGGACCAGATGAAGTATTGCCTGTTCAGATTTTATCAGGGAATTTTATCCCATGCAAAAGAAGCACACTTGAATTAAAAACCAGATATTTAAGGAAGAAATTTACTGATGGACAGTGAAGATTGAGAACTTCGGAATTTATTACAGACACTGAAAAATGTTTATCATTTTCAGAGATGTGACACTGTATATATTTGAAAGCAAAAATGACCATGGATTGTGGTCCTATGCTACACAGTTTGAATGACTCTATTACATATTCATGAGGTTTAGAGGTTGGATTTAAATACAATATGTGCCATACAGACTGAGTTACCTATTTCTGCTCTGTGTAGTTCAGTTCCCAGACTCATGTCTCTCAGTCCTTTTATAAGGCCCAGGCATTTAGCAAAGCTGACTTCCTTATCTCCACCCTTAAGTCTGGGAAGCAGCTAATTCATCATTAAGGGGAGGCAGGCCAGCCCCACTTACATTAAGTATTCAAGTTATGAAAACCAACTGCCTTTGTATCACATTTCTCATTCCACTGAAAAATGCAAAATACGTTCCCCAAACCCTTTCATAGAGTGGATCGTATGCTAATAGATGCTTCAAAAAACAGTTTCACTCTGAGTCATCATTATGTGAATCTCCTCCCTTCTCTTTTGCAACTGGATAATTCACTTTGTGGAACAGAAATTGGGAAAGTTTTTAATGTAATGTTTACTACTTTTGATGCAATTTAGAAGCTGGTAACAAGTCCAACCAGCACATGCAACTAGTTCGCTCTCCATAACTAACCACCAAATACGTCAGGCATCACTATTTGGAAACCTTTGGTGGAAATTACTGAGAGACAGTAGCTAGGAGGAGGGTTATGAGATTACAATTCGAGCTGATTGAAACTCAGAATTTCCAACCCACAGGAAATCATGGCATTTCAGAATTGCCTTTTGTCTCAAAATGAAGTGATAAAAAAAAGTTTTAAAATTTCCTGTAAAACAAAAATTTCCAGAAACTTTTTTTCAGAAATGTCAGCATAGCTGTACTGAAATGTTTACGTATATAAATAATGAAATCAAAATGAAGAGCCTTTATATTTTTATAAAAAATTTTGATAGAATCAATTACATTTCCACACAACTTTTTGATTTAGTTGAATCGGCATCTTTTCCATCAATTTTTTTACCAGCTCTGATTAAAACAATGAATGAATCTATGAAGAATTATGACAGTTTAAGAAAATGAGGTCAGGAGCCTATGGCAGCAGCAGATTACCAAGCACAGCTGCGGGTATCTGTTAAGGTGCAGCAGTTCACTATGAAACTGATGTCTATAAAACAGTTTACTTTATAAATACCAACAGATGTGTTATTTTTGCATTTTACCTTTGAAAAGCAACAATTTAAATATAGAATCCTGGAGATTTGATTATTCAGAATATCAAATTACTTTCTCAGATAGCTCTGCAGCCCTTATATTTGGATCATATGGAATGGGATCTCCAATGCACGTGCGAAATTTGACCAGGAACCCTCCGTATAGAGAAATGACTGGTAATCGAGAACATTCATAAAGCCACCTAAATGACCCTCAGAGAGAAGTTAGCAGCTAGCTCAGTCCCTGAATCCAAATGGGTCTTGGGTTGAAAAGTGATGTGCATTTCACCAAGGACATGAAAAAATAAGCAAGACAGTTTGCAGGGCATAGTTTTTTGGGGATGGGGAACAAACCACTTACCCTTGCTTTACCTCATGCATGTTTGGTATGCATGGACCTTAATTTATATAATAAAAATCAGTTAACAGAACAGAAGTCTACATAGACTTACAAGTGTATGTCAGAAATACAGCAGATATTACACATCTAAAAAAATAAATCTTGAGGGGATACATATGGATTATATCTTATGTATTTTTCTGGGTGAACATAGGGATGATGGGCTAAGAAAAAAGAAATAAGGATTTAGAAATTTCAGACTTTTTTTTTTTAAATTCTTCATCATCTCTGAACTAGAGAGTGGCTTTCCATGTATATCACATGATCATTGCAAATGTCACCATCTCACTAAATTGAAATGAAGCTGGTAAGTTTTGAACAGAAAATGAAAAGAGTCATGTGTTTGCTTAGAAAAATTACAACTATTTATGTACCATGGGCCTGGTTTAATTCTCACTCAGGTAAATGGGGAAATGCCTAATAAGAATCATTACATTGGCTAGGGGTCTCAAACATGTGGCCCATGGGCCGCACGTGGCCCCTAAAGCTATTTCCTATGGCCTGTAATGACACGATCGTTACCGATATTTGCAATATCATTGTATGAAAAGGTTTCAGTGGTGTGGCCCTCAGGCTATCATACTAATCCTCATGTGGCCCTCTACTAGTCCTCATGTGGCCCTCATGATTTGAGTTTGAGACCCCTGGCTTAAGAGGTGTTTGACAGGGTCCCAAAGTACATGTCAAACACTAAAAATAATTGGTATCAGCATAAAATTTAGAAGAAGAAATAACAGGTTGCAAAAATAGTGCAGAACCATTTCCAAAGAGGTTGCTTCAGAAACACAATCCTAACAGGTTTTGTTTTTCTGCTTGCTTTTTATCATTTTGCTTAAAACGTTAAGACTAGTAAACTGGAAAAAAAATGTGTGTATTATTGGCTGCAGAAGCTTACAGATTGGCAAACCAGATAAACAAAAAGACTTAAAGGAAACCTGTACAGACTCTGCAATTTCAGAAGAGACAATATAGGACAGGTGGAAAGAAATAATGAGAACTCTGTCATAATTACTTTCATCCACTATTCTCTGCCCTTGGTTGGTGAAACAAACAAGGAGTCCTGTGGCACTTTTAGGCTATGTCTACGCTGCCAAATTAGTCTGCACCAAGCTTAGTTAGAAATTTCTTAGTTTGGACTAGCCAAAGGCTAGTCCAAGCTAGCAAGACCCCTTGCTTAGTCTGGACTAGTTGGCTTAGTTCGAACTAAGCACATGCAAGCCACAAAATAATGGCTAGTTCAAACTAAAAAAGTTCAAACTAAGCCATTAGTTTGAACTAGATGCACTTTCTAGTTCGAACTAAAAAGTTAGTTCAAACTAGGATGTGTGGCTAGTTCGAACTAAAAAGCAGGCTCGTTTGGATTAGCAAGTTCAAACTAAAAAAGGAGATGTAGGCATAACTTTAAAGACTAGCAACTTATTTATTGCATAAGCTTTCAGGGAAGAAAATTCCACTTCAACAGATGCTTTTTTCCCACAAAAGCTCATGCGATAAATAAATTTGTTAGTCTTTAAAAGTGCCACAGGACTCCTTGTTTGTTTTCCTAACTGGACTGACATGGCTACCCCTTAGGAACTTCATTGGTTGGTCTCTCTAGTGACTGTGTGCTTTTTAGAGGGTGTGAATTGGAGAGGTTGGGAATATCCATTTCAATGTACATTTGACAAGGATCTATGAGTCCACAGTGATTGGGGAAGGGACCTGATTCCTGTAGGACAGAAGTCTCTGTTGAGGTATCTGGGGCTGGAGATGTTTGCTTGGAGATCATCCCTAAAGTGGCCAGAGGGTTCACACCCACCGCCTGGGACAGATTATACTCAGGAGGCTTGTGTGGACTGACTCAGGAATGAGTGATTACCTCACAAACCGGGGTAAGCAGGGGTTCAGGAGTGCAGATGGAGGGTGTGGGGGAGTGTCACAATGGGACACTAGACTGGATTTTGGGAGGGGACTGTCACAGTTACAAAGGTGTTTGTTCAATGAAGTCTTGCTTTTCTGATGTAGTGAAGTGGGGAAAAAATAAACGTGAAGATGACTTTGAGAACGCTGGAATAGAAAAGATATCTGATGAGAGATCTAGAGTTCTGGAAAGCATGAACAAGCTCTAGGGGTTTAACCATTCATTGGTGGGTACAACAAGATCTGTTGATGGAAGACCTTTTAGGTGGATATTGTCTCCCTTTTTTACAGAAGCGGTGGTTTGGTGGAGTTACCCAGGTCCAAGAACACCTTTTTTGGAGGGCCCAGAGAGTTTATACCACCTATTGCATATACCTCTACTTGGAGTATTTTCTCCTTATAAGCAGGATCACTAAGATATACCTTTCATGTGCAGGCATGTATACAACTGCAAAGCTACCTACTATCAGATCACTCAAGAACTGGCATGCTTTGTAATATTAAGCTAATGCAGCAGGGCACGATCTGTAAAAGTTGTCCTTCAAAGATAGTCCTGGAAGAATACCATTGCCTTACAATTGTTAAATGTTCCTTCTCAATTCAGTAATGTTTAGTTTCTCAAGGAAAGAGATTTCTGTTCAACTATAGGAGGTGTTTAACCCAAAAAGTTTAAGACAAGAGATCTCCAAGGTCTAGCACGGAAGCATCGATCTAGAAGGTTCTGAGTGAATGGCAGGGCACTGATGCAGGCCTTTTTTTCCCAATCATAACAAAAGGCCTGTTCCCAATGAATCAGCCAGTGAACTTGTTCTGGAATAATTAAAAGAATTGCTGGCATGGCAAAATGGGGTGTGACACATGCAGATACGGTTTTGCTTGGGGAACCAAGGTCTCCTGTACTGCCTTAATTTTATCTAAAAGGGCTTGGATTCATGTTTTAAAAAAATCTTGCTTACCATGCCAGAACTTTCCATATGAGTCCAAGAGGCTTGCCACCATTTGCCTGCTGTTGTCCCAAAATTTACAGGAATAATCTCCATTTAGGTCATGTTTTCTCTTGTAAATGTGAAGGAGAAGACTGGAAAGGTAGAGAATGTCAAACAGAACTATATGAAGTGTAAACAGCATTATATGTGGAATTAACAGTAACACAAAGTAGAACACGTAATCCAGATAGTCAGAGTACTCCAGATCATTCAGTTCTTCCAATATGTCAGATAGGCCATATAATTTACAAATTTCTGCTCTGTGGTACTGGATTTACTTCTGTTTAGCATCTCCTGTTAAAAAGAGAATGAAATAAACTCAGCCAAAACTCAAGAGCCAAGGCAGCTTTCTTAGCTTTTCTGCTAGGAAAAGATGACATTATTCTGACTGCTAGCAGAGAAGTTACAAACATTTTAATTTCATTCAAATGATGTTCTTAACATTAACTGACTGCCCTATATAAACTAGGAGTTTGTTATCTGGCTAATATTATGGTTACACATAAATATGTGTTATTTTTTATTTATGTCATGGTAATAACATTCAGAAACACCCATCCATATACCAGGTATTGTAAAAATACAAAACAAAACAAAGACAACAATCACCTGCCCCCCCACCCATACATTAATACTGTTTCTGTCTCAAGCAGGTTTCAGTTGAAGGTTCTAAACCCATAAATATATGCTTGACTTCAAAAGGAATGCAGATGTGCTTAAAATTAAGGCTGTGCATAAGTGTTGTCAGGATTAGAGCCTAAGACTACAAGTGATGATAAAAGGATGAAGGAAGAGAGACTATCAAAATATGTTCCATTTTTATATATATTAAATTTTGCTATTTAAAAATAATAGGTAAATACACATCAACTGCACTCTAATCAGGCAGTTCAGCTTATCCTTAATTGGTAATTTCTTGTAGCTTTCATAGAAGAGGGTCTTAAAGAAAGTTTTGAAAGAGAAAGTAATGAACAGCCTTAAGATTCATTTTTGGGGATGGAGACACATGCATAGGAAATGTGGGAGACAGTTGTGAAAAAAGCAAATAAAAGAAGACAATGCTAGGATCACTGGAAGTTTGAAGGAGCAGTTGGCTGGAGTGAGAATGCCTGGCAATAGCCTGGCTGGGAGAATTTTGGGGCAGTTTAGTGGCAGGGGAGGTTAGTGGGCTAAATGGGAAAATGCTGCAGCAGTTGTGTGGGTAATGGGACAGTTGGGTGTGGTTGGATAGTGAGGTGGAGGCTTATCAGTCATGGGCTAGATGACAGATGAAAGGCATTTGGGTGGGGTGGGTGTTGGGAAACACCGGGTGGGAGGGTGCCTGGGGCAACTGGCAGAATGAATGTGTGGGGGGTTAGCGCTGTAGGGCAGGTGGGTGTGGGATCCTGGCAGAGGTCGCTTTAGCTATAGCCAAACTAGGCATCTGCGTAGGACAGCGGATTTCTGGGCAGTTGCTTAGGGCGGCTTATTTGGTACTAACACCATTTCATGATGATGGAGGGATGCCCATGCCAAATTTGAATAGTACTGAGACTCCCATTAGTCAAGTTGTAATGCTACTCACTCAAATTTGGCTCTGTTATGAAGGAAGGGTGGCCAGGCCAAATCTGCTGCCATAGACCTATGGAGAAGGAAGGGAGGGAGTAGGCACACAGTGAAGTTTTGCATAGGGTGCCAGATTGTCTTGAATGGTCTCTGGGTGTGGTTGGAGTTAGGCAGCTGGGTGTGGGTTGTTGGGGCAGGCTGTCAGAGCAGTTGGATGGGAGGTATCAGGTTAGTTGGGTAGGGGAGCCAGGACAGTTGGGTGCTGTGGTGGTGGGATGTACAAGCAGCTGAGTGAGACTGCTGGGACAGTTGGATGTTAGGATACTAGGGTGGGGTTGTCAGGGCATTGGGTATCCAGGCAGTTGTGCTGAGTTGTTAGAGCAGTTGAGCATCAGGGCAGTTAGATGCCAGGACAGTTGGGTGAGGGTCTCAGAAAGTTGGGTGCCAGGGTAGTTGGCTGTTGAGGGAGCCGGGTGTTGTGGCAGTTGGGTGGCATGTTAGGGCAGTTGGGTGCCAGGAATATTGCTTCAGGGTGTCAGGAAGCTTGGTGCCAGGGTAGGTGCCTATTGAGGCAGTTGGGTGCTAGGACACTTGAGTGGGGTGTTGGAGCAGTTGGGTGGGGGTGTTGGGGCACTTGGGTTACCTACACAGTTGGGTGAGGATTTCAGGGCAGTTGGGTGCCAGGGTAGTTGGCTGTTGAGACAGTTGGGTGCAATAGTAAAGATAGTAAAGTGCTGGTCCTGGCAAGGCCTGCACTGCCCTCACTGTCACTGGCCATCACTATGCAGATGCCTCTCTCCACACTGACTGCTGGCTGGGTGCAATCCACTAGAAAACACAACATCAGCATTAGGGGAAACAAAGAGGGCACATGACTACCTGTACCTGTTCACTGCCAAAGCATCCCCTGGTGCATGGGATGAAATACTGAAGCGGAAATTCCATAGAACTGCAAGACATGAGTGACATCCCAGCAGGACTGCAGGAAGGTGTGACAAGATGGCTAAATATGTGAGTGTTATGTGATGGTCATGAGACTTGGGAGTCCTACTCATCAGCCCTCCTTGAAGTCCTTGTTGACCCTGCCAGCAGGTTCGAAGATTTGAGGATCTTGGGGGGCAACCACTGCACCCGTGGGGTACGGGGTGGATCTGGGGTACACTTTATTAAAATGAGTATAGGGTAAGGTGAGCGGTGGTTGGTGTATGTCGTGTTTGTCACAGTGGTTTCTGTAAAGTGTTGGGGGGTACCTAACTTTCGGGAGTGGGGACAGGTTGGGGAACAATGGGGTTCTTCAACTAACCTACTAACACTATAGCCCTACTCACTATAACCTAAAGGCTACCTTAACACATTATAGGAAAAGGGGGGGGTACAATGCAAATTAGTGTGCCGCAGTGGCAGAGAAGATAAGTAGCAGGGAAGCTGGGGCCTGAAGAGGAGCAAAGGCAAGTGGGGGGGGGTGTTGAAAGGCAGCGGGGTGAGGAGGTGCTTGGGGGTTGGGGTAAGGGGACAGAGGCAGGAGACGGGCTGTAGGTGTGTGGGAGTGTGGGCAATGGGGAGAAGCACGAGGGGCTGAAAGGGGATTCAGGGGTTTGTGAGGGAGGCAGAGGAGGGCAAAATGGTAGGGAAGGCAGAAGGGGTTCGGGGAAGCGGCCGGCCGGGAAGTCAGAAGGGGTTCGGGGAAGCGGCTGGCCGGGAAGGCAGAAGGGGTTCGGGGAAGCGGCTGGCGGGGAAGGCAGAAGGGGTTTGGGGGAAGTGGCTGGCCGGGAAGGCAGAAGGGGTTTGGGGGAAGTGGCTGGCCGGGAAGGCAGAAGGGGTTCGGGGGAAGCGGCTGTGGCCGCGGGAGCGGCTCGGGAACAGCAAAGAAAGCGGGAGCGCCGCCGGAGAGCCCGGCACGCCGCAGAAAAGCGGCTGGGACCCGGGGTGCCGCGGAAAGCGGCGGAGGAGCCGCAGCAAGGGCGGGGAGCCCGCGGGAAGCCGCAGGAAAGCGGCGGCTAGGGCGGGGAGCCGGCGGGGAGCCACAGGAGAGCGGGAGCGGCTCGGGAGCCGGGAGCCACAGGAACGCGGCAGATACGGGAGCGGCTCAGGAGCCGGGGGCAGGAGGTGGCAAGGGTAGCGGGGCGGGGAGAGCGGCTCGGGGGCTGGGAGCCACAGGGACAGGGACAGAAGGAAAGTTGAGGCGCACGGGGGATCCCAGAAATGAAGAGGGAACAAGTAAAGTTAAAGGGAAAAAGGTTTATTTACGTCGGGGAGGTTACAGAGGGGAGGGCAAAGGCAAGTTAACCAAACAATTCTAAAGGCTAGGAACTAAAGGAAACAATCTTAACAGCTAACTTAAGACTTCTAATTAACTCTATACAATGTTGCAAAACACAATACTCTTAAAGCAAGTTCAAACAACCCAGGAGGAAAAGAGATACACTGGGTGATACAAAGTAGCAAGAAGCAATTGCAGACACGGGGAGCTCCTAACACAAACTGGAGCTGCAAGCAAACAGAAAGGTACACACGCAAGCCTGTAAAGCTGGGGAAAGCAGTTTTAAAGCAGCCCTAAAGGAATAGCTTAAAGAAAGGTTGCAGGGCAGACTCTTACCACTCCTAGAACAGCATCACAGGCTGGAGGAGACTCGTAGTCGGAACTCATGGGGGTAACTCGTGGATACGCTCTAGGGGGAACTCGTGAGCGGAGGAGGCAGCTTCTGGTTGATCAGGCCAGGAGAGATGTTGAAGACCGTCCTGCCTGAGCACCCCAGAACCTCAGCTTTTAAAGACTATTTCCCGCCTTTCCCTGATTACAGGGAATGTGGGGAACAATGGGGGTATGAGTCATGCCCTGCAGAACCTTGCAGTTAGGCAGAGCCCACCTACACCAAGCCCTGCAAAACAATGAGCCCCCCGGGGTGTTAATGGCCATCCAGTTGAGTTCAAGGGGGCCATCTAGTTAAGGTGAAGGAGCCATTGTTCACTTCACACGTTCTATGTACTTTAGTGATGGCCCAGGAGGGGCGGCCATCAAAGTAACTGCTATGAGTCACAGACACTTGTAAGCTCAGTGCAGAGGAGTGTGGTCAGAATGGACAGGTGTTGGTTATATTGAGTGGTGCACAGCTCAAATTTGGTCAGGTTGCAGTTTTTAAATTAGGTTTATCTTCAAAATATACTTTCCTAGCAGTTAGAAAGGTAAGTGAAATAGGAGATATCCTTCTATAAATATATCAGTGTTGAACAATCCCCTTATTTCTCATGAAATAAAGGCCTTTTCTAAGCACAGGCTTGCACTGATTCAGGCCTAGGCTCCACTAGGTGATCTGGGTAGTATGACTACATTGCTTACTTGCAGGAAATATCCACGTCCCTGAGGAGTACATCAACAGTTCTGATCCTTGTACTAGAAATGCTTCTCCTCCGGAGCTGTAATCCCTGCCTCTTTGGAGCAGTAGGCTGGGTGTTTCGTGTACTCTTGGGGAACAAAGGGTATGTCTACACTGCAAAGAAAAATGGGCAGTGCTGAGTCTCAGAATCTGCGTCAACTGACTTGGAACAATTTGATAAAACGTCAGAAAGATGACCAGTATATTTATATGTATTGTTTACATTTATGTATTTTGTTGTAAAATATTAAAAACAACATAATTTACTGTAACTTTTACTTTAAAAATTACAATTTTTCTTCCCAGAAGTTATTACAGAATACATGCATCAAATAATTATATCAATACCTTAAAACAAATCTATGTCTTATCTTGTGTGGACATGGGCTGTTTTTCCCCCACCAGCAAGATGAAACAAATGAAAAACCGATTTTGTGATGCTGAGTGTCTCTATAAGGTAGATCACTTTCAGCTATGGTCAGCTTTCCACAGTGTGTTCTTAAAGTTACATAAGCTCTAACTTTTTTATGGCAGAATAAATTGTCTGCTATCATGTGGTTTAAGTATTTTCAGTGGTTTGACTAACTTTTCCAATTTCTTTTATTTGGATTGAAATTGCCTACTGGTGGGCTTTGCTTCTTTTTGACTTGTTTAGTTTGGAGTGGAGTGGTTTGGAGGGCAAGTGGTTCTTTTCCTGTGCTCCTCACTGCCTCCTTCCCCCCTTGGATGATTTTGTTATGGAAGTCTAGAACAAGAGAGGACCTGCCTGATCTAACAAACCTTAGTTTTATGGCCTGTCTCTGCCTGCTGCTCCCAACCACCTCAATAATATATATAAAAGAAAAACAACTTGATAGAGCAAAACAAACAAGGAGTCCTGTGGCACTTTTAAAGTCTAACATTATTTTTCTTGTGAGCTTTCATGGGAGAAAATCTCACTTCATCAGATGTTTTGAAGATGGGGGAACTTACAGGATAGGAGGAAAACAAATGCAGGGGAAGTGTAAGTCATAGGATCAGGTAATACCATAACAGCAAATCAAGTCAATTGTTAAGATTCAAACACTGGGAACCAGGACATAGAGGAAGGTGAGGTAAAATCACCTGTTGTAATGGGAAAAGAATCCATAGTCCCTATTCTGTCCTAATGTCACACAGTTGAATTTGCATATGAATTCCAATTCTGCAGCTTCTCTTTGAAGGATTGATTTGTCATTCATTTGTTTGAGTATAGCTAATAGCAAATCATCAATGGAGTGATCAGGAAGGTTAAAATGTTCACTTACTGTATTCCTAACTGTCAGGGTGATTAACTACTGAAATCAGTTGCTTCAGCAGGTTGTGGAATCTCCGTCATTGGAAGTTTTTAAGAGCAGGTTAGACAAACATCTGTTAGAGATGGTTTAAGTGGGTATTTGCTCCTGCCATGAGTGCAGGGGACTGGACTCAATGACTTCTCATGGTCCTTTCCAGTTTCTATGGCTGTATTCGCACAGCACTTTTGTTTCAGAACAACCTCGTTGTTTCGAAACAAAAAAAAAACCATGTTCACACGACGCACCGTTGTTTCGAAACAAGTTAAACCCCATTTGGGGGCGAAACAACCTTGTTTCGAAACAACTCACGTGAACATGTTGTTTCGGAACAAGGTGTTCCGAAACAAGAGGTCAAGGGCTGCCCTCTCAGCACCCTGGCCAGGGAACACTCAGCACCCTGTCCAGGGTGCTGAGGGGTGTCCCCTGGCCAGTGCCTGCAAAGGGGGCCTGCGGGCACCAGCGGGGTTCAGCGCTGGGCTGTGCTGAACCCCGCCAGTGCCCGCAGCCCCCTGAGGAAGCGAAATAGCAGGTTCACAGTGTGAACCTGCTATTTCGTTTCCCGCCTTTTTCCTTATTTCGAAATAACTATATGTTAATTCGAAATAAATTATTTCGAAATAAGGCGTTATTTCAAAACAAGTTGTTTCGACACAACTTGTTTCGAAATAACCATCTGTGTGTGAATACAGCCTATGATTCTATGAGCTACCAGCAGAAATGTGGTAGTTAATTTGTTTTTAGGCAATTAAAGGTGTGGGCATCTGTTTTAGGGAATTAGCAAATGGGATAAAAGCACTTGAAATCTAGCTTTCAATTTGATTCCAGTGCAGGTGGATAACAGCTGAAAGTGGTTATCATCTGATGGTTATTTGGCCTAAGTGAAAATAGTTTGGGTTCAGACCAGTTCCCAGCACCCAGGCTGTCTATCTTACAAAAACTACCATCATTACAAACAGGAATCCATGACAACAGTCTCAGCAGAGGCAAAGCAGTTAATGGGTCTGGAGAATAAATTACCCATCTATCTATCCTAGGGGAAGTATCACCTTGTCAGTTTGAGGCAGTTTAAATCTTTAAACATGTGCCTGGTGTATCATATGTCATCCATCTTCCATCGTCGATGGAGAACCTCATAAGTTGATGTCTTCTTGCAGAGCTGATTCTCTTAGTCAGAGTCTTATACCCATTCTTCGATCAAAGTTAAGCAATCCTATATCCCCATGTCAGGGTGGTAACATTATACAGTTATTTGTTTGCCGCACTGTAGCAATGGCGTGTGATCTCCCTCACAGAGGGACTGGGAGAGATCACCACTCAGCCTGAGAAGTCAACACTGACCACACTGAAAGCAGTGGGGTGGGACACAGAGAGGAACCAGAAGTATAAAAGGCAGGACCTACAGCTCCAACAGGAGGCAGCCGTGGCAAGGGAAGGACGTCTTCAGGCTGCCACTGGAGAGGAGTCCAGTTACTCACCTGACCTGCCTAAGCCAATGGATGACCCAGCTACCAATGGTTTGATGGGACTATTGCCGGCAGTGAACCTCAGAGAAGCGGATGACAACCCTGTGTGGCAGGTATCCGTGTACAGGGGTGGAGTAAGTAGCCCAGGGGTTGCTGACTTCAGACTGGCTGGGCTTGCACTCAACCTTTATCAGTGAGTTTCTGCTAAAGCCCCTCTGACTCAGTGGTGGGACACCTACCACTACTAGGGCCCTGGGCTGGGGTTGCACTGGAGTTGGGAGGGCCTGTGTCCCCCTCACACCTTCTCATCCCAACCCTGGAGTGATTGCCCATTGACTGGTGCGACCACAGTGGCCTGAGACTATTTGCTTGCCCTCCCTTTTTACACTGGTTGCCACATCCTGCCTGAGGGCTGGGCCAACAGATGCTTGTTCACCCTACAGAAGGCTAGAAACTGCTCCTCTTTGCCTGCCCACCCTGTTTGAAGGCTGGGCCTAAGGACTTCTGAGTCACTCTGCCTAGGGCTAGAGACTACTTGTTTGCCTACACCCGGCATAAGGGCTGGGTAATAGAGACTACTGAGTCAGCTGTGATCTACAAAAGGAGTCAAGACCCCGGTCCAAATGCTAACTCCCTATGTTTAATTTGCTTCCACAGGAACACAGTAGTGCAGGAGTGTGGCCTCACTCTCAGATGGACAGGGAGGGACAGACTGACACCTACATACTGTAGGCCTTTTGAACCAAGTCAAACCAGTATATGCAATTTCCCCTTCCAGGTGAAACTTCCCCAGACTTGTTACTTGAATTAGTGATTTGCATAACTACTCCTCCTGTAAATTTAGTTCCTGTAGTGAACTAGGAATACCAGCACTAGCTGTCAGTGACTGAGATGCGGCCACAGTGGGCTTTTATTAAGTTGACTTACGGTAAGTGCTTCCTTAAGTTGACTTAATAACACCACCTTTTAAGGTCAACTTAAGGCTTAAGTAAACATTATTAAATTGACCTAAGCCAGTGTAGATGGGGAATACTCCTTAAGTTGACTTAATTGGCCTCCAGGCCCCCTCCCAGAGTTCCTGGTCACCAGGAAGGGTCCACCTAGCACCTGCCAGTGTGGACACAGGCAGTTGACAGGCATTTTCAGTGTGGATGCTCTAAGTCAACTTAACAAGGTCAACTTTAAGTCAACCTAAAGTCGATCTTGTTAGGTTGACTTAACAGAGCCTCCAGTGTAGACATGGCCCAGGTTATGAGCTATGATGAGATGACTGGCTCTGTGGATGTGGGGAAAAGAGTGGACATGATATATCCTGACTTTAGTGAAGCTTTTGATACAGCTCCTCACAGTATTCCTATCAGCAAGTTAATGAAGTATGGATTGAATGAATGGACTGTAAGATGGATAGAAAGCTGGCTAGATCATCAGGCTCAACAGGTAGTGAGCAATGACTCAACATCTGTTTGGTAGCTAGTAACAAGAGAAATGCCCAAGGGATCAGCACTGGGGCCAGTTTTGTTCAACATCTTCATTAATAATTTGTGACACACTTGGTCACAATATGCTGCCCTATAGCACACACCAACCCACCACCCCCAAGTGAAATCCAGTCATCTCCCCAGCTCTCTGTGATGCACTTACCACTGTGTGGTGACAAGGTAATTTGTCCCAACACAGTGCTTAAGAATCACTGATCTGGAGGATGGGATGGATTGCATTCTCAGCAAATTCGCAGATAACACAAAGCTGGGCATGGCTGTTGCTGGTGCTGGGCACAATGGGCACAAGCCCCTAGTCCAAGCACTAGTGCCTCAAGTTGCAGCCCTGACCCCAGTTGGGGACACGGGGCTGGGCTGCTGTGGCGGCAGCCTGATTCAGCCCTGACCCTGGCTGTGGAACTGGGGCTGGGCTGCCATGGGAGCAGGAGCCTAATCTGGCCCTGACCCTGGCCAGGGACACGGATCTGGGCCACTGCCACAGTTGCAGTCCAATCCAGCCCTGACCCCGCCCAAGGAGGCAAGGCCAGGCCACTGCAGTGGTGGCAGCCCGGTCTGGCTCCAATCCTGGCCCCAGCTGGGAACTCAGGGCTGCCGGAGCTGTATCAGGGTTAGGGAGCAGGGCTGGTGCTGCAGGGGGTGGGGCTGGCATGGGTGAGGAGCCTGGGTCCAGGCCCTGAGAGTTTTCTGGGGCCAGTGATGCCCCTGAAGCAGGGGGAAGTGGCAGATACCCTAGAAGGCAGGGATAGAATACAAAGTCACTTAGACAAATTGGACAATTGGGCCAGAAAAAACCTGCTGAGATTCACTGAGGACAAATGCAGAGTCCTGCACTTAAGACAGAAGAATTCCATATACTGCTACAGACTGGGGATGGATTGGCTAGGCAGCTGTTCTGAAGAAAAAGATCTGGGGGTTACAATGAATAAGAAGCTGAATGAGTCAATAGTATGCCCTTACTGGCAAGAAGACTAGCGATACATATGGCTGCATTAGTAAGAACATTGACAGTAGATTGAGGGAAGTAATTACTTCCATTTATTCAGCATTGGTGAAGCCACATTTGAAGTATTGTGTCCATTTTTGGGCCCCCCACTATGGAAAATGCACAAATTGGAGAGAGTCCAGAGGAAGTCAAGAAAAATCATTAGGGGGCTGGAGCACATGATTTAATGAGAAGAGGCTGGGAGAACTAGGACTGTTTAGTCTGCAGAAGAGAAGAATGAGTGGGGATATGATAGCAGCCTTTGACTATCTGAAAGAGGGCTCCAGGGAAGATGAAGCTAGGCTGGTAAAAGGTGACAGAACTAGGACTAATAGTCTCAAGTTGCAGTGGGGGCAGTGTCGGTTGGATATTAGGAAAAACTTTTTCACTAGGAGGGTGATGAAACTCTGGAATGGGTTACCTAAGGAGATGGTGGAACATCCATAATTAGAGGTTTTTAAGGTGCATTTTGACAAAGCCCTGGCTGGGATGATTTAGTTGGGCTTGGCTCTACCTTGAGCAGGGGTTTGGATTAGATGACTTCCTGAGGTTCCTTCCAACCCTAATTGTCTATTATTCTGTAATTCTATATGATTCATCCCATCCACCATTCCCAGAAACCCTTCCCCGCAACCAGTGAGTGATACAAGAGTGTGAAAAGCTCCCCACACGCATTTCAGGCAAGATTATCCATGTATAGAATGCAACTGTGGACAAGTTTGGCTGGCTGATGCCCAAGCACTCAGAAGGCCCCAGAGAAATTAATTATGCCCATACAGATCAAAGGGATAGAAGTCAGTGGCCTGATATATTCAGGGTGCAGCCAAACCTTAGTAAGGAAAAGCTTAGTAGGCTGAATTTCAGACCCGGCAGGTACTATTTATTTTCAAAGCATCCAGGGGACATACACCTGTATTCAACCAGGAAGGTACTGATGAGGGTGGAGAACAGACTGAAGTATGGTGAAGCAATGAAGATGAGGAATCTCACCCAAAGATGGAGAGGAGAAGCTGTATCCCCAAGGCTGGGAGGACCGCAGTCAGCAGTCCCACAAGGAAACACAGAGGGGTGGTGGTCAGTGACTTCCTTCTAAGCGGGGGCAGAGGTATCCATCTGTTGGCCTGACCTGGCATCCTGGGAGATATGTTTCCTGATGGGGGCCCATACACAAGATGTGATGGGAAGATTGCTGAGGATCATCCAGTTGGGACTACTACCCTATGCTGCTCATCCATGTGGGTATTAATGATTCTGCAGGTAGATACCAAGCAAATGAGAAGTGACAAGGTTCTGGGACTGAGGATGAAAAGATTGTGATCCAAGGTGATGTTCTCATTGATCCCTCTGGTCAAAAGTAGGGGCCAAGGATTAATGTAAGGGGGAGAGCACCTGAATGCTGTTCCAGGGCCCACAATTTTAGCGGCCAGAGTTCTGGGGCCTCCAAAAATAAAATAATGGGGCAGAATGCAGTGTTCTGGTGTGTTCTGCCTTACTAGCCCTGCGCAATGTCTCCCACATGGCTGGCAGCTGCAGCCCCTACTCGGCCGGAAGATAGTCTTCTGCTGGCAAGAAGCTTCCCCCAGGCTGGGCCAGGGTGTTTTTAAATCACCCACCCTGAGCCTTCTCTGAGCATGCTCAGAGCAAGCTCAGGGTGGGAGCCTCAGACTGTGGCACGGCCGCTCCACTCTGGCAGCCAGGTAAGGGGGCTGTGGGTGGGGGTGCCAGGGATAGGCAGCCGCTGGGGAAAGGGACCAGGCATGCCGGTGGCAGGGTGGGTGGTTTAGGGTCTATGTTCCCTTCCCCTGACCTGATCCAGCGTCTCTTCCCTTCTCAGCCCAACCACCATGCCTCTCCCCTTCTCAGCCTGACCCATGTCTCTGCCCTTTTCATCTCTCCCCTTCTCAGCCCAACCCCCGTGTCTCCCCTTCTCCAGACAGACCTCATGTCTCTCCGCTTTTCGTCCCTCCCCTTCTCAACCTGAACCCATCTCCCTCCCCTTCTTTGGCCTGACCCCGCATCTCTCCCCTTCTTGTCTCTCCCCTTCTCAGCCTGAGTGGTAACCCTGTCCCTGGGGGCAGCGCTACATTAATGCAGGAGCTGTAAGGGTTTCAGTCCCAGGCCCTGACCTGAAGGGAGGGGTCTGGACTGCAACCCCTAAAACCCCTGCTTATCTGTCCCTTCTGGCACAGCACTCCTGCCCCACCTGCGTGCCAGCTAGTCTACCCCTAGGGCGGGGGCAGGGTTGGCTTGTGCTTGGGCCACGGCCACTGTGCTCTGGCCAGCACACAGAGTGGCTGCTGGTTTGGCACTCAAGGCCCTGCAGTGCTATTGGACTGCACCAGGGGCCCCAGGGTAGAGAAGTGGTTACAAATGCCTACCTGGGCTGGGGCCTGCAATGCATAAAGCGGGCCTAGATAATATGGGAAGGGGCCTTGGAGATTAGGAGGTTTCTGGGTCCCACCAAATTATACTTTAACCACTAGTAGGGGTCCAGGAAGAGACCAACACATCCGGGAGGTGAATTCATAACTGTGTGAGTGATT
Organism: Podocnemis expansa; assembly: GCA_007922195.1. Classification (NCBI taxonomy): domain Eukaryota; kingdom Metazoa; phylum Chordata; order Testudines; family Podocnemididae; genus Podocnemis; species Podocnemis expansa. The sequence goes on from ML682005.1 coordinate 646,993, forward strand.
TTGCCCTGAGGACTTTGGCTAGCTTGACCATAGGATGTTGTTGCAAGGAGAAGGACTGCTGGGCAGAGATGGAGTTCACTTAACAAGGAAGGGGAACAGTAGCTTCAGATACAGATTGGCTAACATAGTGAGATGGGCTTTAAACAATATTCAAAGGGGACAGGAGACAAAAACCAAGAGGTAAGACATGGGAAAAGGGTTGGAATCTGGGGGGAGCATGGGCAATCATAAAGGAGGAATCACAAGATAGAATACAGAGGGGAAACCTAATGAACATCTTAGATGTCTGTATATAATGCAAGTATAATGAAAAATAAACAGGCAGAACAAGAAATACTACAATAATTACAATTATGGCATAATTGGCATGTTATATCTGTATATAAAGCAATAGTATGGGGAAGAAACAGGAAGCACTAGAAATACCAGTGAATAATCACATTTATGACCTAGATGGCATCAGAAACTTGGTGAGATAATTCACATGATGAATATGGTTAAGAAAAACACAACTTGCTCAGAAAGGATAGGCAGGGAGAAAAAGGGAGCGTTGACTTGTATATCAAAGATGTATACACTTGCTCTGAGGTTAAGATAGAAGTGGGAGAAAGTAAGGATAAAGAGAAAAAAAATCAACTTTGGTTGATATCAGGGTGGGGGATTACTGCACCACTTAACCACAAAGAAAAGTTGGTTTCTTTTAAACTAACAAAATCAACCAAAGAAGAGGATTTGGTAGTGAATGGGGACTTGTTGTTAAAGATGTCTGTTGGGAAAGTAACAGAACAAGGCATAGATTATCTACTGGATTCTTGGAATGCTGTGAAGATAACTTTTTATTATGTAAGACAGAAAAAGTAACTAGGGGAGAGGCTGTCCTAGATTTGATTGGAGGGAACTGATCAAGAATCTGAAGGTGGAAGGCAGCTTGACTGAAAGTGATCATGGAATGATAAGTGTTTGTGAATCTAATGAATGGCAGAATGGAAATCAGCAGAATAAAGACAATGGACTTCAAGAATATAAACTTTATCAAATTCAGAGAATCAGTAGAAAAAAATCCTATAGAAAGTAAGTCTAAGGCAAAGAAGAGTTCAGGAGAGTTTGTAGTTTTTTAAAGAAACTTTTATTAAGGGCATAAGAACAAACTATCACAATGGGTAAGAAACATAGCAAGTATGGTAAAAAAACAAAAACAAAAACAAAAAACACCACCCTAGCATAACCAGGAGATATTCAAGAACATGAAGCTCAAAAAGAGTCATACAACAAGTGGAAACTAGGTCAAATTACAGAGGACGAATCTAAAATATAACACAAGCATGTACAGACAAATTTAGAAAAGCCAAGGCACAAAACAAGATTAAACTAGTATAAAGAATAAGAAGAAAACATTGTACAAATAATTTACAAGCAAGAAGCATACCAAGGACAGGGTAGGCCCATTCCTTAATGAGGAGGGAAAGGAATAACACAAATGCAGCAGTGGTTGAAGAATTTGATGACTTTATTGTTTCAGTTTTCACCAAAAAATGTAGTAGTGAATAGACAACGAACACAGTGAACATCAATGTAAACAGGGTACAATCTGAGATTATTAGGCCATGTCTACACTACAGTTTTTGTCAGTGTAACTTACATCATTTGGGGGTGTAAAAAACACACTCAAAACCATACAAGTAATACTGCAGAAGTGCTAAGTGTTTCTTCCTGCTTATATAGCTATTGCCACGCATGGAAGGAGATTTTATTACACCAACAGGAGAGGTCTCTCCTGCTGGCATAGAGAAGCTACACTAGTGATTAGGGTGGTGTAGCTGCATCCGTATACCGGCACCTCTGTAAACTCTCTAGTGTAGACATGGCCATAGACAAGTTAAATGTCTTCTAGTGGGCAGGGTCTGATGAAATGCATCCTAGAATACTTAAGGAACTGGCTAAAGAAATCTGAGTCATTATCGATTATTGTTGAGAGACTGTTGTAGATACAAGAGATTAAAGAGATGAGGAAAAGGAAAATATAGTACCTTTCTATAAAAAGGGGAAGTAGGAATACTCAGGGAATTATAGATCTTTCAGCTTTACTTTGGTATTCAGAAAGATAATGGAGCAAAAAAAAAAAAATCAAACGATCTATAAGCACTTAGAAGATAATAAGGTGATAAAGTAACAGTCAGCATGGATTTGTCAAGAACAAATCATGAAAAATCAACCTTAAAGTCTTCTTTAATGGGATAACCAGGTTTGCAGACAGCTGGAAAGTTGAAAACATGATATATCTCAACTCTGGTAAGGTTTTTGATGCTGTCTCACATGACCTTCTCATAAACAAACTAAGGAAATATATCCTGGACTCACCTTCTATAAGGTAGGTGCATAATGAGTTGGAAACCCATACTCAGTAGTTATCAGTGGTTCACAGGCAAGTGGGATGGAGTAGGGTACCATAAGGATCTGTCCTGTTCAGTAGCTTTATGAATTATTTGAATAATAACATAGAGAGTTCACTTTATACAGTTTGCAGGCAATCCAACCCAAGGGGTTGTACTTGCAAGTGCTTTAGAAGAAAGGACTAGAATTTAAAGTGATCTTGACAAACTGGAGGAATGATCTGAAATAAATAGGGTGAAAATCAATATAGAAAAATGCAAAGTACTACACTGAGGAAGGAATAATCAGTTGCATGAATACCAAATGGAAAATAAATGCCTAAGAGGTACTGCAGAAAAGGATCTGTGGGCTATAGTAGATCACAAACTAAATATGAGTCAACAATGTAATACTGTTGCAAAAAAAAGTGAACATCATTCTGGGATATATTACCAGGTGTGATGTAAGCAAGACACAAGAAGTAATTTGGAATCTATTCAGCACTGATAAGGCCCCAGCTGCAATACTGTGCACAGTACTGGGCACCACACTTCAAGAAGGATGTGGACAAACTGGAGAGACAATGCCTCTCACTGTGCCCCGGTGAGACTGGGGGGGGCCGACTAAGGGCTGGGTGAGTCCCTGGCATGGCTACAGTGGGGGAGGTGACTAGGCGGTGGTCTGATGAGGTTGGGGGGGCAGTGGGGTGGTGGTGGGGCAGTGAGGTCACTGGGGACCCTGGCCAGGTAACAGTGATGAAGACCCAGAGCCCTGGAGAGATGAGGATCAGGCTGGGGGGGGGGG
>ML682005.1:650266-664558 GCA_007922195.1 Podocnemis expansa
ATGAGGATCAGGCTGGGGGGGGGGGGTTAGATCACAGGGGACATGAGATATTAGCAAGGGGGGAGAGCGAGGCCCAGCTGAGGTCCTGGGGGGTGGCCTGGTGAGGCGCTGTGGAGACCACCAGAGGGGGCAACAAGATGGTGGTCAGGTCTGTGGGAAGTCAGAGGGGTGGTGAGTTGGGGGGGTCAGGGGTGTAGCAGAGCCAGGGAAGAGGGCCAGGGACGGGGGTTGTGAAGGCAGAGGGGGTGGGAAAGAAGGTTGGGGAGCCCTGGGGAGTGGGGGAAGGAGAATTGCAGGGTCCCATTGCCTGTGCTACCCATGCTCCCCAGTCACCCCAATTGACTCCTGCCAAGCTCTTCTGCCACCCCTACTTTGCTATCCCTGTCCTGACAACCCATCCCTCCCCAGTCCCTACCATCCTTCTCTGCCCTGCCACACTCCCTTGCTACCCCATCACTGCCCTCCCTGCCACCCCACTCTTCCCCACCACCCTTTCCCTGCCCTACTATGCTCCCCTGCCATCGCACCCCTTTCCCCTACCCCGTCATAATCCCCATACTCTCCCTGACCATCCCACATGGCCATCCCTGCCCTCCCTTACCCTGCCATGTTCCCTGCCCTGCTATGCTGCCCTGCCATCCGACCCCTCCTGAGTCCCTACCACTCTTCCCTCGCCTTCCTACCCCTGCCCTGCCCTGCCATTCTTCCCATGCTCTCCTTTACCACTGCAAACAGCCACCTCTGCCTCTGCTTCCAACACTCCCTTCCAACAGCTTGAATTCTACTAGGCAGGATATGGCAAGATGAGGACGGCTGCCCTGTTGCATCACTGAGCTTCCTGCCTAATCTCTTAATCACCTACCATAGTCTGGCACATGTAGGCAAGGAAGCCATGGCCACTTTGCTGGCCAAAGATTGGTATGTTCCAAATTTGCACAGTTGTGTCAGCTCATTCTGTGCCTCTTGCCCCACCTGCTTGGCTCACAATGTAGGAAAACCTGTAAAGAGCAAGAGAGCAGCTCAGCCTCCACCTTGGGGTCCTTTTGTAAATATGCACATTGATTTTGTTCAATTGCCTAGATGTTATGGGTTTCAGTATCTTTTAGTGATTATTTGTATGTTTTCAGGATCAGTGGAAGCTTACCCCTGTCATAGAACTGATGTTGCTGCAGTAGTAAAATGTCTGTTGAAAGAGTTCATTCCAAGGTTTGGGATACCTTTGGGCCTAACTTCTGACAGAAGCCCTCATTTTACTGGGAAGGTTTTGGCTGAAGTATTTAGGGTTCTTAGGATCCAACAATGATTTCACTGCCCTTACTACCCTCAAGCCTCCGGGAAGGTGGAAAGAAGTAATGGGAACGTTAGCTAAAGTTTGTGCCTCCATAGGATTAAAATGGGTTGACGCTTTACCCAGTGTACTGATGTCCCTGAAGGCAACTCCCAACCAGAAAACTGGCTTGTCACCAATGTTCCCTCTAAGGGGAGAGGGCAGCTGAGCAACTCCGGTTGCTCGCTGCGCTCTCCCCGCCCCCCCCCCGCAGGGCCCGTGGAGCAGGACTGGCGCCAGAGGGCCCAGCCATAACTCCTGGGCCAGAGGAGCTCTACGGAGCATGCCCAGATTTTCTGGGCATGCTCCGTTGGAGCTTCTCTGGGCGGGAGTTTTCAAAACTTCCAGCCCCAGAGGAGTTCTGTGGAGGCTGCCGGCAGTGCGCTGCCAGCAGCTTTCGCTGCGCTGGCGGCTGTGGCGGGCTGCGCCACAGCGCGCCAGCGCAGCTTAGAGGGAACATTGCTTGTCACCACATGAGATACTGATGGGAAGACCAATGCCCCTCCTATGGGGACCGTGTAGGACACCTAAAGATTTGTAATTCACTCATGAGGAAGTTCTTCAGTACTGTTTAAAACTTACAAAAGTTTAAGCAAGTTGTCTTTACAGGTAAAAGAGGCCTTGCCAACTTCCCCAGATCAAAAATGTCATACCTTAGAACCAGGAGACTGGGTGTATCTAAAATCTTATCAAAGGAAAAGTGCCTTAGAACCCCAGTGGAAAGGACCTTTTCAAGTGCTTCTGACCACCCATACTGCAGTGAAACTAGAGGGAAGAGGCACTTGGGTGCATGCTTCACAGTGCAAGAAGATTCCACCTCCACAGGGGGAGGTGTACAAAACTGAAGAAGGACTGGTGACCATGTGGCCAGAATAACTAACAACCTTGCTTTGTGTGAAGCCTTAACTCTATCAGAAAGTCCTTCAGAATTTAATCCATATTTACATATGTTAGATTTAGTATTTTTGGTATTGCTCTGGTAACTGTCAATTTTAGTTTAAATATGCATTTATTGAATAGGATAGCAGTTATAGCTTGCCTTTTATGCATGATATCTATAAGTAGATCTAATGTGTTCCTTAAAGTCCTGCTCCAATACCACGATTTAAATATTTCTAATTGTTGAGTTTGTCCCACCTTCCCATTCACGCACAAAGGGGGAGTTCCTATGATTCCTATTCCAGTAACCTCTAACAACACAGACTGGTGGGACACTACCTGGAGAGAAGGGGCTACTTGGAAGGATGTAGGGCAAAACCTATCAGAGTACATAAGGTTCTTAGATACCCCTTTCCCAAAAAAAGGGTATGCTATCTTTGTAATGCAACTGCAAACCCATCTTTAGGTCGTCGCCCCCCCATTGCAATCAACCCATTTATGACACCCCAGGAAATTGATCTCATTGGTGGCTAAAAGGTTGGTATTTAACAGCAGCTAGCAGAATTGTCCATTGTGAATATGGTGCTACTGCCCTAGCCAGACGATATTAGGTTTGTGGAAATAAGCCATATAAGGACTGGCCAGCTAATTGGAATGGTGTCTGTTATCCTGCTTATTCGAAGCCCACCATTCGGCATACCCTTAATTCTTTATGTTCCTTGTTTCCTACCTGCTCTAAACAGGAAATAACTGAAACACTAAGATTTTTTGGAATTGCTTTTCTCCTCTATGGTGCCAGTACTGCCATTCAGGAAATTAGGCATGTTTCTTGAATCCTAGAAGAGTAGCAAATGAAACAATCACAGCCTTAAGTGCCATCAATCAGGAAGTAAAACAGATTCATCATATGACTCTTCAAAACCGAATGGCTTTAGATTTTATATTGGCTTCTAAGGGTGGAACTTGTGCTTTAATTGGTAAAGAATGTTATACTTACATCCCAGATAATGATGATCAAATACCTTTGGTCTTAAGCAAAATCCAAAGGGCTGCTAGTACGCTGCACCAAGAAGAACCATAGGGATTATGGGCCTGGTTTGGAGCCTTAGGATCCAAAATATTTTGTAGAGTTTTAGTCATAATAGTGGCCCTGATTTGTGGTTATGTACGCTGTTCAAAAAAGTTTAAGTCCAAGGCACTGTGAGGAGGTGTATACTTTGTATGCTGGAATTATTAAAAGACATCAGGAACAAGATAATGAAATCCAATGGATAATAAATTTAGAAATATAAGTGATTAATGAGACTTTTGGAGAAGTCTCAAATGGGGGAATTGTTAAAGAATGCTGTTGTTAAAGAATGCTGTGATAAATTGCAGGCCTAAGGGATTTTAGCTGGTGCCTCTCTGTCCCTCCCTGCTCCAGACACCAAGCATCCATGACACATACCATCCTGCCTTATCATACCAGTATGGCTGCCTCAGTCCGGTCACTGTCAATTTTTTATGTGAGATTCTCTTCCCCTCTGACCTTGGTCCCTTTTAAGGAATAATGATGGTCTGCACCAATGTTACTTGGTAGCTCTGTGTTCTTGGAGAATCAGGGCATAGTATCCAGCCACTGAGACTCACCCCCCTCCCAGCACCTTCAGCCTCTGCTTGAACCAGAAACCAGAAACAGTGAAAGGCAGTGGGAGACATAACTAAAACCCCTTTGAAGTAGGGTGCTGGAATTAGGGCAACTCCTCTAGCCTCTACCTGGAAGACGTGAGCCATTAGCACACTGAATGGACAGCAGAAACTTCATTTGCATCAAGGATGGAACCAGAATTAGCATGCTGAATGGAGAATCAAGCTCCAAGGCAGGAGTTGCACTGAACTCTGGGACTGGCAAAGCAGAGAGGCACTGCATGTTTAGATTTTATTAATAGTAAGATCAATTTTTAAGCTTTATTTTTATCCAAAATTTTCTCACTGGCCTCGTGAGTGAGAAAAGAATTAAGTGCGGCCCACTTACCCAAAAAGTTTAGATACCTCTGTTATAAACAGTAGGGTGATAAATTGTTCTCCTTATCCATGAACACAGGACAAGAAGTAATGGCCTTAAGTTACAGCAAAGGAGATCTAGGCTAGACATGAGGAAAACCTTCAAAACTGTTAGGCTGGTTAAGCACTGGAACAAATTACCTATGGAAATTCTGCAATCACCATCACTGGTGATTTTTAAGACAGGTTAGACAAACACGTGTCAGGATGGTTTAGATAAGACTCATTTCTACCTCAGTGCAGGAGACTGAACTAGATGACTTACCAAGGTCCCGTTGTGGCCTACATTTCTATGATTCCATGGAAAGGTTTGCATGAGGATAGACATGAACCTTGCATACCTGATCATGGTAGGCTGAGATTGGAAACTCTCTGAGAACCCATTACAATCTGAAGGGTATAGCCACAGTGATGAGGAAGATAAAGAGCCAGAAGCATGGGGAATGGGGATGTGTGAAGTCCAGGATCCTGAGGAAGGGGCTTCTCACCCCCTGAACAGTCTTCCACAGTTGCAAAAGGAGCCCTGATCAAGGGAGTCAGGGACCAAAAGCAGCAGTGCTCATGCCCAAGGCAGACCTGGAGACTAACCTTGTAGACTTGTGGCTGCACAAAGGGATGTCCTGATGCCAAAGCTAGTCTTTGAGTAGGTCACCCAGGTTGAAGAAGAGGCAACTGAATCTTGATTACTTAAACTGTGACCCCACTTTGACCTAGAGGGGGACATCTCAGGCAGAAGGTGGCACTGGGTGGAGTCACACAGTGTTTGTATTGGCTGGGCCTGCATAAGGACGTCTGGAACTACTGTGTCATGCCCAGAATGCTGGTGGACCAGACAGAAAAAGTCTCTTCAGGCCCCACTGGTAGTAAGCACCCTGTTCAAGAAGATTAGCGTTGATCTGGTAGGTCTCTAAGGAAAGCGTGCGCCAGTGCACCAATATATATTAGTGGCAGTGAATTATATCACAAGATATCCAGAGGTGATTTCACTATAGTCCATGAAAACCTCCACTCTGGCTCCAGAACTATTAAAAGTTTTCACCTGCACCCCAAGAGATTGTCACTGACCAACAAACCAATTTTGTATCTGTAACATTATGGGATGTAAATCCCACACTGGTGAGGGAGAGTGTCACCACCTGCCCTGTAACCATGGGTGCCTCTCAGTGTTTTGCTGCTGTAGTTCGCAACCTAGGCTACTCACAATCAGCCTACCAACACGCAGGTGACACCCTGAATGTCTTTCTTAGGCAAGAACCTGACACCCAATGAACTGAATTATTCTGTCATACAGAAAGAATGTTTTGCTCTAGTGTGGGCAGTCATGCAAGTTACACAACCCTATCTTTTTAATAGATAGTCTGCGGTACAAACTAAGTATCGTTTGTTTGTCTGCTTACACAAAATGAAGGCTCTAATTTCAAACTACTATGAGGGAACATCAAACTCCAAGAATATGATATGGAAATTGTATATAGAGGGAAAGGAAAAGATGGTGGCAGATATCCTGCACAAGAAAGAGGTTGCTAACCTTCTGCCTCAGTCAGTGACTAACCCTTCTCCAGTTTTGTAAGGGGGAGGCGTGACCCTAACCACACCTATATTCACACCACGCACACTTTTGTAATAATCTTCTAAGGTGTCAATGAAAAGCATATGATTAACTGGTTATTATCATCATGATGCACTGTAGATAGAAGCAACTGATGCAAAGTTTTGGACATAAACTGAAATTATGATTCAAGCAAGAGCTATCACACCCTAGACAAAGGAACATAGCTTTTCAACCTAGGAGCCACTGCCAAAGTGCTTTGAAAGGAGATGAAAATAACTTTAAACAGAGCCACACTGAGCTCACATGGGGTGTGTCTACACTGGAGGCTCAGTTAAGTTGACTTAACAAGGTTGACTTTAAGTTGACTTAAAGTCGACCTTGTTAAGTGGACTTAGAGTGTCCACATTCCTGTTAAGTCGACTGCCTGCACCCACACTGGTACACACTAGTTTAAGTCAACTTGATAAAGTCAACTTAAGCATTTATATTGCCTTAGTTCTACTTAATAAGGATGACTTAACTGTTAAGCCGACCTTAAGAGGTGGTGTTATTAAGTCAATTTAAGGAAGCCCTTAAGTTGACTTAATAAATTCCAAATGTGGCCAGAGTGTTCCTTAGGTCAAACGAATGTTAAATTGACCTAAGGCTCCAGTACGGACATACCCAAGGGGTGCAAGCAAACCTCACACTATCATGGCAGGGTACAAGATTGACAAATCACATGTCAAATATTAATTCAATTGCACTAAAGGAGGCAGGAACTAATTATTTGCATTCCAGAAGACCATACCAGTGGGGTAAAAAGCAACAGACCACCTCCTTCAAGAAACACTCCATACTGTAACTCACAGCTGGAAATAAACTTTTGTCTGGAAATAACCTTTAGAATCCATTTCAAAGGTTCCTTGGACTGTAAAATGAAGGTGCAAGGAAAGGCCAAGTTATCTGTCTTTTCCCTAAGAAGAAAAGTATACCAACCCTTTGACTTTGGGGGATAGATCCCGATGCAGGAGCAGAGGCGTCGCTGCCCCAGGGAAGCACGCGGGGCACAGGCCCAGGCCACGACCCCTGTCAAGAGGCCAAGCCCCCTGGCCGCAGGCCATGCCTCTGGCCGGGGATGGGGCCAGGAGCCGCCAGGGACTGGGATGGCAACAGGAGCTGCCTCCGCAGTTGCGGGCAGCTGAACCCCAGATCCCCAGCCAGGGACGGAGCCAACACGGCCATGGGTGGCTGGGCCCTGGATCCCCAGCTGGGGACGAGGCTGCCATGGCTGTGGGCAGCTGAGCCCCAGATCCCTAGCCAGGGATGAGACTGCCGCAGCTGCGGGCGGCTGAGCCCCGGATCCCCTGCCAGGGACGGGGCTGCCGCGGCCATGGGCAGCTGGGCCCCGGATCCCTGGCCAGGGACTGGTGCAGGAGTGGCTTCTGCGGCTGCAGGTAGCTGAGCCCCAGATTCCCGGTCAGGGACCGGGCTGCAGCCCCAGATCTCCGGCCCAATCAGGCCAGAGACCGGGAGAGCGGGGTGCCCGCCAGACTTGGGGCACTGGTGCTGGGATTTGGGGCACGTGCCCCATGTGCCCAGCACCAGCGACACCCCTGTGCAGGAGTTTGGTCAGCATCTTGATGGAAACATGTGATAAGGATTTTACCTTGAACCAAGGGGGTAGCCATGTTAGTCTGTGTACAGCAAAAACACTGAGAGTCCTGTGGCACCTTAAAGACTAATAGCTTTCTCTGGGCATATGCTTTTGTAGGCTCCAACCCACTTCGTCTTTAAGGTGCCACAGGACTCTTGTTTTAGCTGGATTGAACCAAGTCTAGCTTGTTAAGTTTTAGGTGTAGAACATGTTTTATCATTATTTCTCTTGTAGCCACTTCTTACTTTAATTCTTATGTTTGTCTTCCTTTAAAATCTTTCTCTTTGTAATTAAACAAACTTGTTTTATTTTTAATTGAAACCAATCCAGTGCTGTTTTTAAATTGAAATATTTGATAACCCCAGTTTAAGGAGTCAATATCCACCCATTTATTACTTTTAGGGGCAATAAACTTTATCATTCCTCAGATTGTTCCAGGACAGTTCTTGACGTTTCACAACACACATTTCTGGGAGAGTGTGAAAACATAAAATCATCACTGATAAGTTTTCAGATGACAGAAAATCTGGGGGACTGGTAAATACAGATGAGGACTGGTCACTAGTACAGACCAATCTCAATTTCTTGGTAATCTGGGCTCAAGCAAACAATAGGTGGTTTAATACAGCTATATGTGAACAGATACATCTAGGAAAAAAGGATGAAGGCCATACTTATGGGATGGGTAAGGGTCTCTATTTTGGGAAGTATTGACTTTGAGGACCATAGTAGAAAGTCAGATGAACATGAACCCTCAGTGTGTGCTGTGGCCAAAAAGGTTAATGTGATCCTGAGATGCATAAACAGGGTAATCTTGACTAGGACTTGAGAGATTATTTTATATCTATTTTTGGCACTGGTGTGCCTGCTGCTGGAATACTGTGTCCAGTTGTGGTGGCTACAATCATAGAAGGATCATGCTGATAAATTGGAGAGGTTCTGGAGAAGAACCACAGTTTTATCTATGAGCTCTTCAATCTAGCACAGAAAGGTTTTACACAATCCAGTGCCTGGAAGCTGTAGCTAGACAAATGCAGACTGGAAATAATGTGTAAATATTTAACAGTGATAGTAATTAACCATTGGAACTATTTATCAGGAGTCATGATATATTCACTGTCACTGATAATTTTTAAATAAAGATGGGATATTTACTTCAGAAATTACTTTGAGTTAGTTCTGTAGCTTGTGTTACACAAACATCGGACTGTGTGGTTCCTTTTAGAATCTATGAAAAGAAGAGTGGAGTAACCTGAAAGCTCAGAAACCAGAAAGAAGGGTGGAGGGAAAGAAGGGAGGGAGAGAGAAGGAACTCACAATGCCTTATGTTTTTAAAATCTCGTAGATTTTTAAACCAATCATGATTTCAGTATTGCCAACCCCAAATATTCAAAGAATCATGAATCAGGCTCATCAAAAGTCATGAGATTAACTTTAAAATCATGAGGTTCTATTTAAAAAAAACAATAGATTTGGTGTTCTTTTTATTTGCTTTCTGCTTTTTGAGCCTTTAGGGTATACTGGAGTCACCTTTAAAGCTTTCTCCACACCCACAAGGGCTAGGAATTTACTTAATTTTTCCTTTATCAATGAAGGCTGAAATCATCACATATGCACTTGACTCTGGGAACAGGGATTTTAAGGAAAACAATTGTTATCATGAGACTCATAACAAAATCCCAAGAATTAGTAACACTGATTTTTGGGGTGTCTGATTTGTTATTTTGAATGCTTGGGGACAGCAAGACAGGGGGTCACATTTTTATTCTAACAGTTCATTAGCACTTTTCAAGAAAACCTAAAGAAAGCTATTTGGGTGTCAGAGCTTCCTCATTACATAACTGTATGCAATTAAAAATCATGCCTAATAAATAATATATGTGTATAGTCACCCACACCTTGGAAAATCATCTAGCCAAGCAAGGAAGATTTTTCTCTAGTCACTCAGGAAGACCTTTGTAATAAAGATTTAAAGAAATATTTTGTTTTCGTCTGTGAGCAGAGCAAGGGCAGAAAAGCAGCTAAACCCCTGCATTTTAGCTTCATCTTCTAAGTCAACAAAGTTTCTTTCTAAGAGTTTTATAAAATGGAAAGTGCATTTCTCCTAGGCCATTTCCAGTCATAGAATCCAGTTGGCCAAAGAAACCATTGAGCAGGTTTTTCTTTGGTTTCTCAGGCCTTCTTTTCAATGATAAGGTTTTAGTCCAAGTTTGTCAAACCTATGGCCCCGCCCCCTGGGCCAGAATCCAACCCACCAATAGCTGGAATCTGTCCTGTGAGATGCCTGAGAGCTTTGCCTAGGCTTGGGTCTTTTCAGATCTCTTACTCTGAGCACATTTAGACACATGGCTCAGGGTGGGAGCAACCAGGCCAGGGAGAACTCTCACCCCCATTCAGTGCCTGCCAGATAGGCAGTGAAGGAGTAAGTAGGTCAGGGAGGTGTGGAGTGGAGGAAGCCGAGACTGCTAAAGGGGACTGGGGCGGTGGCAAAGGGTGGAGTTCCTGGGGCTTGGGCCAGAGGTGAAGAGACGGAGGGAGGGGGAGCAAGTAAGGCCCCAGCTAGGTTGCAGGGACCAAGGCGCAGAGGTCTTGGTGTGGCGGAGGGGGCGGCTGGCATGCCAGGCCACCCAGCAAAGCTGTGGGGGGCCCAGCAGGGCCACAGTGGAGGCCGCAGGGAACCTGATGCGGTCACGGCAGTGCGGTAGTCCCAGCAGTGAAGTGCAGGGGTTTCTGGTGGGGCTGCAGAGGCACCAGGCCCCCAGCAAGCCGTAGGGGCCCCAGCATGGCAGCCATGAGACATCAGAGACCACATGGGTTCCTGGTGGCAAGAAGCAAGGGGCTCTGCAGAGCAGCAGCTAAGGCCCTGGGGGTCCAGTGGGGCTCTGGCATGGTGGCAGAGGCCGTGGGGGTCCCAGCAAGGCCTGGGGGTGGCTGGGCAAAGCCAGAGGGTGGGGAGCAGTGGGAAGACTGGGTGGCCTTACAACACCCAGGGAAAGCCACAGGGGGCTGGCAAGGCAACAGGGGTTGGGAATGGTGAGACGGTGGCAAGGCCTATGGGAGGCTGCAGTGGGGGCCAAAGAGGCAGAAGTGGGGCTTGGAGGATAAGAAGGTAGGAAAGGAGGTTGGGGAGCATGGGGCCCCAATGGTGAAGGAAGGCGGGTTACAGGATCCTGCCACCGCACCTCACCCATGCCCTGCCAAGCTCCCCTTCTGCCTCTCCTTTGCCACCCCTGTCCTGCCACACCCTCTTGCCATCCCACCCCCCAGTTCCCACCATCTTTCCCCATCCTGCCACTTCCCTGCCACCCCACTCCTCCTCACCATCCCTTCCCTGCTGTCATGCTCCCCTGCTACCCCACACCTTCCCTGCCCTGCCCTGCTCCCCTTCCATCCTACTCCTGCCCCCCACCTATCATGTGCCTCACAATCTCCCTTATCACCGCACAGGGCCATGTCCCTTGCTACCCCTGCCCTGCCACACTCACTTGCCATCCTACCCCTCCTGAATCCCCACCATCTCTACCCTGCTCCCAACCATCCCTGCCCTGCTCCCCAGCCATTCTTCCCATGGTCTCCTGTACCACCCCGCATAGCCAGCCCTGGCCTTGCTCCCCACACACCCATGTCCTGCTCCCCATAATTTCCTCTGCCATCCAGCATGACCATGTTCAGCCTCCTTTACCCTGCCATGCTTCCCTGCCACCTGGACATCGAAAATTTGCTCATCAGCCCTGAGCAAGAAAAGAATTGCAAACTAGCCACTCACCCCAAAAAGTTGGACAGTTTTGTTTCAGTCAATGACAAGGTTTTAGACATTCTTTGGTTTAGCCCGTCTCTGAAAAAGAGTAATATATTGTGATTATTTTCGTCCATCTCCATACTTCAGCTAGAGCTGTGCCCTAGGACAGTGGTTTTCAACCTTTTTTTCCTCAGGACTCGCTGAAAAAAATCATTTATACCCACGACCCAACAGTTATATCTTTGAGCAAAGCAGCCCCTTGAGCAGCAGCAACAAGGCGCATTGCAACCCAGCACCTGAGGGTCTGCAACAAGGGGTTAAAGTAAGCCAGAACGCTCCAAAACAGTGTTCCAGGGCCCACCATTTTTATGGGGCAGCATTCCGGGGCCCCTAAAAATAGAAGAACGTACCAGAACGCAGCATTCTGGTGTGTATCCCCAGGGCTGGCTCAAGGCGCTGCAGGCAAGAGCGAGTCTGGCCACCCAGCCCCTTGTTTCTTGGCACCTGCAGTTGCCCCGCCCCACCTGCTGAGCCAGGGCAGCGCACACAGCCCAGAACAAGTCTTGTGCCCATGCCTCCTCTCGCTGGTCAGCTGGCGCCGCAGCCACAGTCTCCCTCCCCTGCCCAAGCCTGGCCCGGCTCCTCAGCCACCTTGGTGGTGGCTATGAGTCCCTGTGTGCCCCTTGCCTGCCCCACGGGGTAAAGGGGCTGGGGTGGTTGGGGACAGTTGGGCAGCTGGTGGGGAAGGGTGGTGGGTGGTGGGGTGGAAAGAAGGGGTCAGGATGGAGGGCTGGGGAGGACATGGGAAAAGAGGAGTCTGATGGAGTAGGTGTTTTAGGGGCAGTAGCTGTGGTGGGTGGCAGTAGCCAGGGGAGCAGGTGTTTTGGGGGGCAGTATCTGGGTGGGGGCAGTAGCTGGGGTGGGGGGACAGGAGTTTGGGGGCAGTAGCTGGGGTTTGGGGGCAGGTGTTTGGGGGACAGTAGCTGGGGTGGGGGGACAAGCATTTGGGGCAGTAGCTGGGGTGTGGCGGCAGGTATGTGAGGAGCAGTAACTGGGTGAGGGCAGTAGGTGGGGTTGGGAAATGTTCCCTCTAAGACAATGATGCAGCTGAGCAAGGTCTGGATGCAGCTGAACAAGTTCCCTGCTGGTTCCCCAACTCCCACTGGGCCCCTTCCCTGCTGCCTGCCAGCTCCCCCAGTGCATCCAACAACTTGCTCAGCTGCATCATCAGCTTAGAGGGAACACTGCTCCTTCTCCACCCATTTCCTGGAGTCCTGGGTGCTTTCCCAGCTGACCCCCCCACCCTTTGGCCCGCTCCCCACTCCGACCCCCTAAAGCCCCGCCTTCCTCCCAGAGCCGTAACTAGGCCAGGGTGAAGGGGCCAAAGCCCCGGGTGGAGAATTTTAGAGGGTGGAGGGGATGGATCTGGCTTCCCACAGCAGCTGTCGATAGATCCAGATCTGTTCCCAGCTGCCACAGGGAGCCAGATCAGTCCCCTGAGCCCCCTAAAAATTCCACTGGCAGCAATCCAGATCCTCCCCCCTCCCCCCTGTGTCACGGTGGTGGCAGCAGAAGCTGCCCAGCTTGTCTGGTGTCAGCTGGGGATGGATCTGGATTCCCCTGGCCTGCCGTGGTGGTGGAAAGCTTCTGACACTGCTAGGCCGCCCAGATACCAAAGCCTGGAAAGGAGGACAGGGGAGTACCAGAAGGAGGACATTGGAGGACACATGGAGAAAATGTAGCATTAATGTAATATTCTTCTGTTTTTAGGGGGCCCTGGAATGCTTTCCCCTAAAAACAAGGTATTCCATGGCATTCCAGCATACTTTAATCCCTGTAAGTGAAAAGCCAGACAAAATCATGTATTTTAAAATGCCTGCCAGACAGAGGGCGTGAAGGTAAAAAGGAGGACATGAAGGTAAAAAAGAGGACATGTCCTCCTTTTGCCTGACATCTGGTAACCCTAGGGTTACCAGATACCAAAGCAAGGAAAGGACAGGGAGTACCAAAAGGAGGACATTGGCAGACACATGGAGGAAGGGTAGTATTAATGTAATATTCTTCTGTTTTTAGGGGGCCCTGGAATGCTTTCCCCTAAAAACAAGGTATTCCATGGCATTCCAGCATACTTTAACCCCTGTAAGTAAAAAGCCAGACAAAATCATGTGTTTTAAAATGCCTGCCAGACAGAGGGCGTGAAGGTAAAAAGGAGGACATGAAGATAAAAAAAGAGGATGTGTCCTCCTTTTGCCTGATATTTGATAGCCTTAGGGTTAGAGGGATACTTTAACCCCTGTATGTAAAAAGCCAGACAAAATCATGTATTTTAAAATGCCTGTTGGATGGAAGACGTGAAGGTAAAAAGGAGGACATAGCCTCCTTATGCCTGACATCTGGTAACCCTAGCCACCACCGGCAGGCTGTGGGGATCCAGATCCGTCCTCAGCTGCTTGTGGATGAGCTGGGAAGCTTCCGCCATAGGGGCCATCCAGATCCACTCCCTCCCCCCCTGTGGCTTGCTGGTGCAGTGGAAGCTCCTCTGCTTGTCCAGTGGCAGATGGGGATGGATCCAGATCCTCGCAGGCTGCCAGTGGTGGTGCAAAGACTGTGTCTTCGGGCTGGCTAGGGTCCCTGGCTGCTGGCTCTGCACTGTTGGTGAAGATTTGTGTGCAGCCAGCACTTGTTGCTGCGCGTGTGTGCACAGGCACTGCTTAGGGGGAACCCTGGTTGGGGGGGGGGCAGGAGTTTGGGGGCAGTAGCTGGGGTGGAGGCAGTAAGTGGAGTGAAGGTAGTAGGTGGGCTGTGGGGGCAGGAGGTGGGTGGGGGCAGGAGGTGGGGTGTGGCAGAGGCGTTTGGGGACAGTAGCTGGGGGGGGCAGTAGCTGGAGTGAAGGCAGTAGGTGGGGTGTGGGGGCAGATGTTTGGGGGCAGTATGTGAGTGGGGGCAGTAGCTGGGGTTTGGTGGCAGGTGTTTTGGGGCAGTAGGTGGGGTGTGGCAGCAGGCATTTGGGGGCAGTAGGTGGGGTGTGGGGGCAGGCGTTTGGGGGCAGTAGCTGGGGTGGAGACAGTAGGTGGGGTGTGGGGACAGGCGTTTGGGGGCAGTAACTGGAGTTTGGG
>ML682005.1:666528-714918 GCA_007922195.1 Podocnemis expansa
GGTGCCTGCAGCCCCCTGAGGAAGCGAAATAGCAGGTTCACAGTGTGAACCTGCTATTTCGTTTCCTGCTTTTTTTCTTATTTCGAAATAACATTTTGTTAATTCGAAGTATGTTATTTCGAAATAAGGCGTTATTTCAAAACAAGTTGTTTCGACACAACTTGTTTCGAAATAACCGTGTGTGTGTGAACACAGCCCATGTGTCCTCCAATATCCTCTTTTTTGTACTTCCCCATCCTCCTTTCCATGCTTTGGTATTTGGTGACCCTACTTTTGGTAGAAGTGGATGGTGCTCAGCCCTGGGCCACAAACAAAATTGATGCGGAGAAAGTGTGTGTTGGAAGAGGTCGAAAAGATTGGGACTGTTTTAAAGACAAGGGAGGGGAGGAAGAGGAGGTGGGGTTGAGAGAAGCAAGCTCTCCTGTCTGGTAAAACAACAGTGCGACTTTCAAGGCAAGTGAAAGTTTCACATTTAAAACTGACAACAGGAGTTTGTAGGTGCTGCATAATCAGTGTGTGGAAACTGCCCTAACAAATCATTTAGGAGAGACTTTAGTAGGATTTTAAAAAATATATATATATATCCACCTCTTCACCCCTCTCAAAAAACCAAGATACTTGGAACATCTGAAGTAACATCTGGATATATTTAAACTTTTTTGGAAGTGATCAACTTTTATTCTTCAGAAATTAACTAATTTCTAATTGATGGATATTAGAATGAAGGGTGTGTTCTGGAATATAAAGGGAACAGAACAGGAACAGGTTATTCCATAGATGACCCTTCAGGAATATTTTCATCCTGTAATGGCCACCAATAGGGATGGAACCCTCCACCAGCTGCAACATTGGTTTGTCTGGCAATACCTATGTGCACATACTAACATCCCATCTATAGACAGTTTCACCAGTTTGCCTTTGGGGCCAGTCAGACTTTCTTGGTTGAGTTTTCAAAGGAAGGAGAAAAATACAATTGAATAGTAAAATGTAGTTGTAAATCTGCAAAAACTAGCACATGGGTTCAGACAGAGACATATCTAGGAGCTGAAACTATTTCTAACTCACTATTTTAAAACTTGATTCCATTTAAAGATGACAGGGTACATATAAGAATATTTATCATGTAGTATGGCCGGTTTCCATTTTAAGAGTTGTGGGAGCTGGTTTTGTATAAGTTTATTTGGCTTATTTGTTTTTCAGTCATTAGCATGAGCATTTGCAGAAACTTCTGACCACCAAGTATTAGCTTAGAAATATTTCCTGTGATGACACTTTTAAAGATTACCAACCCCAAATTGTAGGGGGAGTCCTGCTCAGCTATCTAGGAGCATTCATAGTACTGGCATTATATTAGGTGAATTTAGCTGCTAAAATATCCACAGTTGGATAAGGTTTCTAAACTGTGATTTTTCAAAGGTTTGTAACTTTCTCAGATTTTGGTGGATTTTCACAGGGACAGCAAAAGGCACATTATTGACACAAAGACCTATCCTTCCACATTTGAAGCCCTAGCTCCAAAGCTGGGGGCGGGGGTGGGGGGGGAGGGGAGGGCTAGAGCTTTTCAATAGAAAGGCTCACCAGATTTTTTCTTTTTTTTGGCGGGCAAAATCATCTTCTAACCTCATTCGCAGCTAAACTGTGTTGGCTGAGGTTTTCTCAAAACAGTTTTGCCTGAGGTAGTTACATGGTATGAAATATTTCATCTCAAAATGTTTAAACTTGGCCAAGTTATGAACAACTTAAAACAGGATCTTATAATGGAAAGTGTAGGGCAAACATCAAAGATAGTGCTAGCAGCCCCACCTTTAATAAACAAAGAATGTCTGGAGTTCTAATCTGGTCTTCACAATCATGGGTATATTCATCCAACGAAACTACAAGCCACCTTGTTTTTTTATCCTGTTATTTGTTACCAGTGTACTGACACAGGAGAAAGATGACAAAATACCTGGCATATTAGGCTAGGTTTGGTATGATAATTACTATTATACTGGACCTGCCACTTAATCTAGGATTTTTTGATTTTGGGTTTGTTTTTTTAGTACCACTTCATGTCAAAGTTCGTTGCAAAAATTTACTAGTCAGTCCTCACAATACCTAAAACAACTGTAGAATAAACACCACTGAAAATTGATGTGTAAAGCAAAACCTCAAAAATGGTTGTATTGACAGCTATATAGTATTTCTTTAAGTATAGCAGCACTGTGCACTATTGTTAAGGTTTCATAATGGCTTCCAGTGAGGGGGAGAGAAGCAAGTGGGGAGAGGACCATCTAGGGAAGAGCAGGTTCCTTATTTTGGTCCCTTGATCATATTTCTGATTGTTAGCTTTTCTTTTACCTGTGTGCACAATCCTCCTCCTTGATCCTCGTTGAATGCATCTACTGTGTTCATATGGTTTCTGATCCATTACTTGCTGCCGCCTTAGCCCCAGTTCTGTATCCACTCCTCTTCATTAGATCTTCAGCCTTCAAACAGCTCTCTTGCTCACCAAGATGACCCACTCATTGAATCTTGTATGAGTAAAAACTCTTGCATCTCTGATCTATTATTTCAGTGCTGCCTTTCTCTGACCGTCACCTAGACTCCATTACTGTTGCTCCCTTGTACAGATGTTGCATGACGTGTCAGTCCATCAGTGGCCAGGACTCCTACTCCTGGCAGATCTCGCCTTTGCTGATGCTCCTCTGGTACTGCTGCACTGCGTTAACAATAGTTGTGTATGCATCCCTAACTGTGTGTTAAAAGACCTACTCACATGAGGAAAACAAGATATTAAGAATAGCATTTAAATACAATAAAAGTGTGTCTCTGGAAGTATTAGGAATAAACAATTTGCTCTCTTTCTAGGGGCAGGATGAAGAAGCTGCTTTGACTATGAAGAGTGTTCAGTTTGCCTAATTCTGTACAAGGAAGATGATAACTACAAGTGAATCCTATACTCAAGGGCAGGAATCTGTGATTAACTTGGCCTGGCTGACTTACATGTTAGAAAAATGGACTTGTCTGGACTACCACTATTTACAGTATATTGGCTTTTTCCTGTGTATGTTATCCATGGTAGCCTTTGTACCTCATTTAATTTTCATGACCCATATTAACTGTTTTAATCTTCTCCTGCACATTTACAAGCGAAAGAATGGCCTAGATGAGGATCTTTCGAGTAAGTCATGGGACAAAGGAAGGTTCATGGTGGCATCCATCGTTAGTATGCTTGGAAAACTATGGCACGGTAAGACATTTTTCCCTCTAAATACTATTGTGTTGTGAGATGCTATCGTCTGGTTATTAAAAACTGGTGTCCTGAACTTTTTGTGCCTCAACTATAGTTACAGATGTGATTCACTAATAGATCCAAGAATTTGCTGATATTTCCTAGGCATTTTGAGCCACCATAGCTAATAGGATGATGGAGGCTTACAGCTCTAAGCAAACAGTTCTTATCCACCCTAGTTGGTAGTTACAAAAGCTCTTATCATCTGAAGCAGTTTATCACTCCCTGATTATATCTACATTTGACTTTTATGTAGAAATGTCTCATTGTTCTTACTAGCTATGTGGTTCCTCCTGTTGTAGCAGTGATAGGAAATTTTTTAAGAGAAAGCCTACTATAGAAAAGAAACAGAAATACTGGCATGGGTTTATAAATATTAGAACTACAAGATGCATGATGGGTTGTTTCTGTTTTAAAAAAAAATTATGAGCATAGTGGGTGAAGTTAATGCAGAAGATACAGAGCTTGAAAAAGTTTTAAATTTCTATGATTCCTGCTGTCTAGAGGCTGATAAAAAGGTGGAACAAGTCTGCTGCAGTAGGTGCAATGGGAATCAAATTCTGCAGCAACAACCCACAAATTCTGTGCCAGTAGTAACAACTTATTGACTGTTAGGAAATACCCTTCATTCTCCATGTCTCCGCCTGCCATGAATACACGCAAACAGATCCTGTCATTTATAGCGGAATATATTCCTTGATGTTGAATTGAATAGTTGTCATCTTAAGTTGGGTTTTTGATTAAGCTCTCCAAGTGACTCAGTTCGACTGCCAGTGTTTAGTTCCTGTCATGTTGCTCAGGCAATCTGAGTCAGAATGCCCCTCCTGTACCCTCAATGCATATCAGGGAAAGTGTAGCATGTAGGGGTCCTCAGTGGGCCTTGGCTTCTGTGCTTTCGCAGCCCAGTCCACCAACCCGTATTTCTGGCTCCTGCTGCTCCTGGCCACACTGTGGTCCTTATTGAGATGAAGAGAACAGTTTACGTCTCTTACAGGTATTATCTCAGACTCTGTAGACTCAAGACAATGTTACTGCATTGATTTAACCACTCCTAATTTCAAGGTTATCTTTGTAACCATAAAGGCTAGAAACAATTAAAATAGAGAGCCGAGATTCTGGAGCACAATTCTGTGCCAAGGAACAAATTTTGCAACAGTGGAATACGCTGAACTCTGCTTGAGAGTGAAAGTAGACAGCATATTTTGGATGTATAATATGGCAGTACACAAGACCAATGCATCATGTCTGAAACAGCGATTTGTTAATAATTCCTCTCCTGTACAGTTTGGTGAGACTATTTATCCTACTACTTGCTGCTCAAAATACACAAGTTGCAATGTGAATGGGAAGGAAGTGCTGAAGCTTCCAGGAATTTCCAAAAATATATTATTTTGAGAGGTCAGATTAATACACACAGGCCTCAGAGTATGATGTTCCCCTAGTGCAGTCTGGAATGGTATATTGCTGCATCACTCCAGTCTCCCACTCCTGGAACCTGTCTTACTCTGCTCTGCCGTGAGAATACCCGTTCTTGGGCTGTTCATGCACAGCATGTAAACTGCTCTCAGCTAAGTGAGTGAGTGCTTTTAGATAGGAACTCTGGATTATGCCACAGACTGATCCCAGCCAATAATTCCAGTCCCAAATGCAAGCCTAGGAACCTCCATCTTAAAATGTTCAATTATGCCCACTCAGTGGAAGATCATGTAAGTTCATCAGTTTAACAAAGAAACTGATATGCACCAGCAGTCTTCCTCCAAGTGAAATCTCCAACACACTTCAAACCAAATGCACTATGTTAGGTAAAACAAACAAATGTATTAACTACAGAAAGACTTTACGTGATTATAAATCAAAGCATAACAAGTCAGATTTGGTCAAGAGCAACAAAAGTAAAGCGTATTCTTAATGAAGCTTAACACTTTCAGCAACCTTGCAAACTTAGGTGATTCTCACAACAGGCTGGCTGGTTTCCTTTCAGTCACGCTCTCACCTGTGGTCAGCACTTCAGTTGCTTGGTGGTGTTTATAGATGGAGGTGGAAGAGAGGGAGCAGGGGAAGTATCTCCGCTTCTTACAATGTTCTTTCTCTCCTCTGGGCCTTTGTCATCCCCAGTTCCCCCCAGGGTTAGGTGAGAAACAACATCCTTATATGGACTCAGTTACATACTGAGTTAGGCCTTGTCTACACTAGGAAGTTTTGTCCACAAAAGTCAGCCTTTGTTGGCAAAACAGTCCTAGTGTAGACACTAGACTCCCCTCTTTGCTGACAAAACTGCCCTGTTTTGCCAACAAAATAATACTACCAAAACAAGCGGTATAAGGCTCTTGTCAGCAAAGTTAAGGTGGCAGAGTGTCAGCGTGGACACTCTGTCTCCTTATACCCCTGGAGAACTATCATACTTGTTGATTTCATTGCTCTAACTTCTCTGTTAGAACAGTGAAATTGACAAGGAGGGAGACCCCAGCATCAGGGCTTTAGCTGCCTGGGGCTCCCTAGGTGCTGGGTGGGAGCTGCCCTCTGTTACTGGGGTGGAGGATCCCTGGTAGCTTCAGCTCCTGCCTCCCACACCCCCATCCCCCACCAGTGTGGATGGAGAAATCCTGGTAGCTTCAGTCCCCTGCCATCAGGCTCCTGAAACCCTGGCGGCTTCAGCCCCCACTGCTGCTGGAGATAGAGGAGCCCTGGAGTCTTCAGTGTGGAGCTGAAACCACTGGGGCACCTTTGTCCCCACTGGCAGCATGCCTGGGGCTGCCAGGGCTCCTCTGTCTTCAGCGGCAGGGAAAGTGGCTGCCTGGGCTGCCAGGTTTCGGGTGACAGCGGAGGCAACTGCTGGTTCTTGTGAGTCCCTGGTGGCAGAGTGGGGTTGCCTCATTGAGGGATGAGCCCCTTTGCTGCTGGGATGGGGACCTGGAAGCCAGAGATGGCTGCAATGCTGCTGCTGGGGCTTGGGTCCCCAGCAAGGGTGGGGGGCAACAGGGAACCTGCCTCTTTTATCAGTGGACGTGGTCCTAGTGAGGATTATATTTATAGCAGTGGCTGTCTGTCAGAAAAACGTCTCCTGGCAGAACTCTGTAGTGCAGACACAGCCTTAGCAAGTATTCCCGTGTCCTGATGAGAGGCTGCCCAAGGGAAGGAAAGTGACTCACTGGAGAGTCCAATTCATCCATTCATCTTCTTTGTTCCTGGAAGGCTGAGCTGGATTTGTCCTATACGTGACTTGGGCTACGTCTACACTTACAAGTTATTTCGAATTAAGGAGGCTTAATCTGAAATAACTTATTCCCTGGCCAAGAAGGCATTTTATTATATCAAATTAAGTGGTTCCTTAATTTGAAGTAAGGAAATGCTAATTTGATATAATAAACCCTCCTTTTACTTCAAAGTGTCACTTATTTTGAAGTTATTAGTTCAAAGTAAGCCATTTTAAGCAGCGGAATAGGCTTAACTTGAACTAATTTGCCTATTCTTTTGCCTGCCTTCCCCTATTTAGAATTAAAGTCTAGTGAAGACTAGCCAAAAAAAACAAGGAGTCGTGTGGCAGTTAAAGAGTAACAGATTTATTTTTCGCATGAGCTTTCTTGGGAGAAAATCCCACTTCATCACATGCTTCAAAGATGTGAAAAATAAATGTTAGTCTTTAAGTGCCACACGACTCCTTGGGTTTTTTTTCTGGACTAGATTAACATGGCTATCCTTTTGAAAATAGTGAAGACTATCTACTTTGAATTAATAAAGCCTACTTTATTTTGAATTAGAGAGTCTTCACTGGAGTCCTAATTCGAAATAATAACTTCAAAGTACTGCTAATTTGAACTAATAACTTTGATTTAAATTTGAAGTAGTTATTTCAAATTAATTATTTCAAATTAATTTTGTATGTGTAGACATAGCCTTGGTGAGGTGCAAACTACCCCTCTTCACTCTGCTCCTGGAGAGTTTTGCCTGGGCACATTTCAAGCCATGAGGACATATCTTTGGGAATATTACAAAGTGAATCCTCGGAACTATATACATAATATTATAACAAAACGTATTATTGTAACAATAATGATCAATATATTATGAGCATTCCAAAGACAGCTGGCATGACATACTTTGCATTAGATAATGCACCATTATACTATATTACACAATAAGTATGTGGTTGACCATGGGGGTGCAGGGTGTCATGGAGGATTAACACTCTAGTTAAATGAAAGAGTTCACTCCTTTCAGCCTTGAATTCTTCCCTCTACTTGCCCATGAATGTGTAAGGCCGTTGGCACAGAATCAGTGTGTTTCAGCTTGTCAGAGCATGTCTACACTATAGTTAAAAAACCTTTGGCTGGCCTGTGTCACATGACACAGGTGTCTGTATAAGTGTGATGTAGACATTTAGATTTACACTGGAGCCCAGGCTTTAGGACTCCGTGAGTGGGGAACCAGGACTTAGATGGAAAAGACATTTGTTTCTTTTTCCTAGTTTTAATTTGTGAGTAGGCTGCTAATTTTACATAGCATTTTTAGACTAGAATTCCACATTAGGATGAACTGAGATGCTTTTAAAACAAATATAAGAAAATAGTTAAGATCCTAAATCCATAACTAAAGTATATGTACAAATACACTGTAATATAGCGTGACTGAAAAATCACTTATCTCATTTACTGATCAGGAATTCTGCTCAGTGTTGTTATTTTGTGGTATTAGGAACACTTGCAAATAAATTAAAAGTCTGAAGCAGAAAAAGGAACTGAAATATTTAAAGAACACTTGTTGTGTCACTGTGCTCTTACAGGAGAAATGCAGGACTCTGATCCTACTCTTGATATGTTAAAACAAACAAGGAGTCCTGTGGCACTTAAAGACTAACAAATGTATTTATTGCATGAGCTTTGGTGGGAGAAAATCCCACTTTGTCGCTTTGAAGATGGATGAACTTCCAACTTCCAGCTCCGAGTGCATTCCTTTATTAGGCAGCCTCCTGTCTCCAGCATATTGCCACACTTGGAGTATTTCTTTCGTTAAACCAACCAACTTTTGTCAGATATTTGACTGATCTCTGTAGTTTTAAACATGCACTTAAAGTGGTATATGTCTTTTGCCAGTAGTTCTTAAACAATATTTTTTAAAAGGTTTGGTTCATATTTTTAAAACCAAAGATCACTTCTGAAAGCAAGCAACCCTGATGCCTATTAGTAATAAAATCTGAAGACGTATTCCTTGGCTAACAGTATTTCTCGTACACAAGGGATCTACTACTATGGCCGTTTTAGTTGGGTTATCCTGCCTGCTCCCTATCATTTGGGAGCAGCTGAGTGTTTCTCATGAATACTGTTTCTCAGTGATTGGTCCCTGGACTGGTGCTGGTCCCTGAGATCTCAGTGACACAGTTTAGGAAGGCAGCAAATAGGCCTTTGGTATTAAAAAGACTGAGAAACACTGCAAGTCTAGAATATTTATTTTTGTAAAGTGGCTGCACACTATAGCTATGTCTACACTAAGGGCTTAAGTTGACTTAAGCAGATATAAGCAAAGCCAGGGCTATATTTAGAATTTATTAAGTTGACTTAAGCACTTGCTTAAATTGACTTAGTAACTCCTGCCCTGTAACTTGACTTAAGCTTTTAAGTTGACTTTACAGGGTAGGAAGCCCTGGGCCCCGCCCCCTGACCCGCCCCTGGTACTGATCAGGCTCCCGGAGCCCAATCTGACTCCGGGGCCCAACCAGTCCCAGCTGCTGCTGGCAAGTGGTTGGGAGTCGAATCCTGGGCATGTAACTCCAGCACAACAATAAGACTTGTGGAGCATGCTCAATGTGCTCCCATACCCTCTTACCAGAAGGTTCTGGTTTCTGGGCTGCAAGATCTGCCCAGCAATGTAACCCAGCCGTAAGGGCTCCTTAAAAGAGATTGCACCTTTTTAGGCACATGGGTTACACTAGCACTTGGCGTGTACCACCTACATGATGTGCTATTGGAATTGGTTCTTTACGGGCTCAGTTTTCCCAGGCAGTCTGAGCAGATCACTGAATCTATTACTATTTGTATGCAAGGCCTATTGGAACATGACACAGGACAAACCAGATCTTCAGTAAGAGTTAGGTAACAGATTCAAGCCATGGGAAGCCAAAACAAAGTAATAAAATGGACATCCTTTCAAGAAGGCCACTTGTATTGCTGCATAACTTGAGAAGAGATGGGTTAAATAATCAAAGGTCCAACAACTGAACTTGACTGAAGTGATAAGTCCTACACACAGGACTTGAAGGTTACACGTTTCCCACAGTTCCAAAGACTGACTTTTGCTTCCTGTACATCAGCTACTGCAGCAGGAAATCCACTGGAGTTCCTGATTCATGAACTCAAATAAGAGTTTGGATCCTCTCCTCTTGATCTGAGAGCTACCATTCCATTCATAGCCATGGTTTACCCTGTCCTCTGTTTCATTCCTCAGCCCTGGCCCCAGAAGAAGTAATCAGCTGGGAAACACAACTCCAGAAAAATAAGAGAAGCCTATCAAAGACAACCGCTAGTATTGTTACATGTTGGGCAGTGCTGTTCCCAGCTTCTTGGCTAACTCTCTCCTGTGCAAAATTCTGCAAGCTGAAAACTCACAGCAGGCAGATTAAGACCCTACTATAATAAAGAACCTCATCCAAGCAGCCCTTGATGTCACTTCATTATTTGGAACATCTCTAGATGGAGCTTTAAACTGTTTCTTGGATCTCAGAAAAACAGTCTTCCCATTTCTGTCTTCTAGAGAGTCAAGAGAGGAGTATAGACCCTTACCAAAACAAAGAAAATTAATGCACATAAATAAAGATTTTGACAATTTTAAATTTTTGAGATGGAAAATATTTTATTTTAGGATTATTTTTGTTTTCAGGTTCTTTTTTCCTCTGGCTCTGCATCTCTGAATTGTACAGTGAATTCGTTATTTGGTTTCTTCCTTTCCTCTAAGGGAACATTTGTGCGGTTTTTGTTGCTGGTGTTTGCCTATGCCACGTATAAAATTTAGTTTGAATATACTTCTAGTGTGTGTGTGTGTGTGTGTGTGTGTGTGTGTGTGTGTGTGATCCAACCCTTCCTTTTGCTCCTTTGTGCCGCTTATACAAGATGTTGAGCACACCTCTCATCCTTTTTGTCTGCTCTACACTCCAGTACCATTATCCCTTAGGCACTGACCCATGACCAGCATCCAGAACTCTGCATAGAAAAATGAATAAAGGAATGATCTGAACTATGTGGCTTATTCACGTGAATGGTTACAGCCAATTTAGAAATCAATCAGGAAAAAGATTTAGGTGCGACTGTAGACAGTTGAATAGAAATATCTGTGAAGTATACACAAGTTGGATGGAATGGTCTAATTTTAACTCTTAGGTTAAATTCTGATTGCTCCTACTTCTAACAATGATTTAGCAGAACTAGAAAAAGCACAGAGGAGGATACTGCAGATGACTAGATGCACTGAAATCTTCAACATGATGAAAGATTACTAATAAGGACCCTGGTGGCACTTATATGATAACTTTGTTAGTCTTTTGTGGAAGAAAATCCCACTTAGTTCAAGTGGCTCTGTATATTCTCACTTATGCAAATTGTGTCGACTAGTGATGCATAAATGGTAGAACCTTCTTCTAGCGGTGTACTTTAGAGCATTCTCACATGCCTCTCCTACAACATCCCCAGATGATCTGTGAGTGAGGGGGTAGCTGAACTCTCCTCTACCTCAGTTCCTTCAAACTGCATGCCTGGATGGAAGTGAACCATTTCAATCTATTCAGACCTAGAGCCCTTTTTGCTTGAAGCGTTCTTTCTTGTAGCTAGTTAGTGTAAGTATAGGTATAGTCAGTGAGTAGCGCTGTTCCAGGTTATGGTGGAACCAAAGAAGAAGTTGGGATTCAAGGGGTGCACTTCATAACCTCTCCTGTCCTTCCGGTGTCTAATTACCACATGCAGTGCCTCAAGTGATCAGGAGAAAGCCACTCTCCTTCTAGGGGTTCTGTTTGTCAGACTTTTAGACTCAGAGTCTGCAAGGACAGACATGATTACAACTTCTCCTCAAGGAAGCCTGTGAGGTTACACTGTCTGGATCCTCCAGTGTAGCCCCTGGAACTACCTTTGTCAGAATGAAAAGCCATGTAGTTGGTTCAGCTATCTTGAGTCTAGAAAAAAAAGTCCAGGGATAAGATGGCCACTCTCAGCTATGCCATATCACATGCATCAGACTTCTTGGATTCATCCAATTCCAACAGCACTTCCATGGCTTTGAAATACTGGTTGGTTCATCTTTTCTTCAGGAACTGGCAGGATGGATTGGTGTCTTGCATTGGATCCACTGCTGTCTACATCTATGGTATCAGTTATTTCAGTTCCAATCAAAAGAGGCCTAAGGGCAAATCAGCCACTGTTAGCAGGTTCAGATCCCAAGCCTCAGATTTATCAGACCCAGTCAATGTTATAGTGCTAATATTTTTAAAAATCTGTATCTCCTCTTTCAGCAGCTTGGGAGATAGATTTGTACCCTGTGTTAGATTTGGTGCTATCTAAGTCTTTGACCACTGTTCCAGCCCCATTTTTGGTGCCAAAGGATGCAGGGGTAGCCATAGCTGCAGTTCACTGTTCAGCTTTTGATTTATTCCTTGTATCCAACTGTAAAACAAAAGGTCTCTAGAAAGAGGCATGCTTTATGGATTTAGATTGGCTATTTCTTCATCTGAAAGAAAGAAAAAAAGGATATTGTTAGTCTTTTCCCAGAATCATCTATATTTCTCCCTCTTTGATCTCTATAGGATCTTCACAGAGGGTATTTTCATTGTACCTTCCATATCCATTGTTGTCTTTGGTGGCTTCTGTGGTGGATCTGGGGCTGGATCCATAACAGGAGGAAGAATGAAAAGACCCATTTCTTCCTAGTTCACTCCTTCCTTTCATCCTCCTACTGTGGGAATGTCCCTGAAGCCCATCTGCTGGGAAGACTTGAAATTCATGGTTCCATGGCCTTAGTGGGGTTCACTGCAGGTTTTTTTTTAAGTTATCCTCCACATGGCTGGAGACGTGATGTGTCATCTGCTGTGGTTGGGTGGTGGAGAAATCCTCTGCTCCAGTTCCACTGGATCCATCTACTTTGCAGACAGTGGTACCTGATAAGTTATGTGACAAAGAGGATGAGGAGATTGCTCCCCTTTTTGAACAGGAACATATTGATGTAGGCTGTGATGCTGATTTGTCACCAGATGAGCATGATATGGGAGTGGATGCTGCTTCCTACTCTTTTGAGAGTGATATGCAATGTCACAATTTATTGAATTGAATGGTATCTCCTTTGAATCTGCCTTCAGTGCTTGTGGAGTGGACATCTCATTTGGGTGTTTTGTGTCCTTGGTGCTCCTTCTAAGAACAGGATCTCCCTACCAGTCCTGGGTAGTTTGCTGCAGCCAGCTTAGTTGGTATGGTCCACTTCTGCCTCTTCTCAGTCTTTGTCTAAAAAGACTGAGATGTTATTTCAGATACCTCAGAAAGGTTTTCATACTTCAGATGCACCTTGTACCTAATTTGGTGGTGGTGACTGCTGCCACTAACTAGGCAAGATCTAGACAACCACACTTCACCCTACTGATAGAGAAAGAAAGGCGACTTAGTTTTTGGGGAGAAAGCTGTTCTTTTCTTTGTCCCTTCATTTCAAGGTGGCAAAATATCAACCTGCCATGAAGTGATTTCAATACCACTTGACTGAAAAGATGGCATGGTTGTGCAGGACTTACCAGATAATTGAAAGAGTTTGACAAACACCATTTAAATGGATGGTCGAAATGGTTAAGGATTTAGAATTTCCCTTGTTGCCCAGGACTTGGCTGCTAGAACATTGGCTCCTGCTATGGGGAGACATGCTTGGCCATGATGCTTTTCCTCAGCCCTGGATGCTAGACTTAGACTATCTGTCCTGCATGGGGGATGGTCTTTTCAGAGAAAAGATGTATGAGTTGTTGGAATAACTAAAGGAGCTGAGATCAATGGCCCACATTCTGAGTTTGAGTTCTTCTGACAAGGGGAAGCCTTCTATTCCTTGTTTTTTGTTATCAGAGGCAGTTCTATCCCTGGTATTTGTCAGCTTATTTCATCAATACTAAGACATCAGTGTTACTGTTATAACTCCAGTTTGTTGAGGGACCTGTCAAGAAAGGCAGGAAGTTGAGACAAAATTAAGAGAATTATCAATGAATTTAGTGCCGTTTGCAAATCTCAGCAGTGCCCAGTGCAGATCAGTGGGTGGTGTGCATATAGCTAGTGGGCTGCATACATAAAACTAGCGTAAGATGTACCAGCTCTCACAGGCACGAAAAACTAAGCCCCTGATTGGTCAGTGAAGTCTATAAAGGATTTGTGGAGACTTCCACCAGGTACTGTCCATCCAGATGGCAACCTGTATTCTCCTTCATCTCTACAGTTCAAGACTAACCATGTTCCTGTATTCCTCTTTAGTACACCTGTGTGTGTATGATGCCTTTATCGACCTCTTGTGTGATCCATCTGCTAGTGAGTTAGAAACTCTAGTTCGTGTTCATCTTTATTATTTACCTCCTCCTCTCACACTGTTATTTGTGGCGTTCTTGGGCTCCAGGCCAGTAGAGCTGTTGGTTTTGTGCTATCTTGTTATTCCTTTTTAATAAAGCATTTAATTCATTTAAATAATTTTTTCCTGAATGTGATCATTTCAGTTGATGTGGATCAAATAAAGGAACCACAGTGGGTGAGGTGAGTTGTTACTTGGGGGCCTATCTGCGCTTTCCTCTTTCATCTCTTTCAATTTTCCTGTTACATCAGCAGCACCACAAGTTGATCTATTTCAGGAATCAGAATAAGTAGAGGTCACTTAAGTCAAAGCTTAAATCTAAGCAACCTGCTGCCTCCATGACCTCTTTGACTCAAAACACCAGGCCTCAGATTTGTTGGGATGATAGTTGGAATAATTTTTTGTGGAGGGTATTACCATGATATTAATTTAACAATGAATTCCTGTCTTAAATTCAGAGGCCAAATGGTATGAATACAGTTGCTCTAAACCTGCCCTAAAAGCCTAAATAATAAGCAATTTACTACTGCCAAACGGTAACAAAACATTTGTAAGATTTTAGTCAAGATATTTACCAATAGGCTAAACTCAGGGATGCTTGGATCCATATTGGTTGGTCTCATTGTTGTCAGGCAGGTATTGGCAATGAACCCTTTAAGAGTTTACTTTTTTATTTGCTTTCACAAACAAGGGATGTCATTGCCAATGATGTCAGCTAAAAACCAGTTTGAGACAGTTTGCCCCTATTTTCATTTTTAATCCAGATCCTGTTTACAACCCCCTTTCTCCCTGAGGACTTTCCTTCTTATCTCTTCCCCTCCTTCTTGCTGACCAACAGTTTTTTCCATTGCACCTGTGTTCACATATATAACAGCGATATGTGGGGTAGGAAGCCCCATGCTGTCTCCTTTTAAGACAGATTCTCTTTGTTTTATTTAAAACCATCTGCAACCACCCTTATTGGTAGGAAACCATTTTAGAAGCTTCCCTTAATTTCATTAGTTATTCTTTGAACCAGGCATTCTCCTTACTTCATTCCTTCTGGCTTTTATAACTTTATTTTCATAGCCTCCTTTTTTTTTTTTTTTTACAACACATTTGCTTCTGATAGGGGACAGCTGAGGAAATGTTCAAATACCTGAGGAGTCAGCAGTTTTACTCCTAGTATTTTCTGGTTGTCCAGGCTGGGACCTGGTACAGAGCTAGAGCTTGGCATAAGAACACTAAACAATTACTTAGAGCCCCAAACAGCTCAAGGTGGCCCCCTATTCACTTTGTATTATAAGTACTTGCCTGATGTAGTACTGTGTATGTGAGGGGACCTAAAAATATTCCTATTTAGGGCCCCCCAGTGGGCTAGCCCTGGCATTGTGGTGTCTTGGCCTAGGGGATGGCATTAAGTGCAGGCTAAGGGTGCAGGGATCTGGAAACAGTTACCAGGAGTCAGGCTGGAGTTTAATTCAGGAATTTAGAATTGACAAACCAGGGGACAAGGATCAAAGGACAGTTATTGAGATTCCAGCCGAAGGAAGTTGGGATCAGGTGAAGAAGCCAGAGGGCGGGAAACAGGAGTAGTCATCAAGAGTCCAGGCAAATCCAGAGGTCAGGGTCAGAAGGCAGGAACAGATAAATGCTAGACCAGTAGTCCATGGCAGGATGAAGCCCAATGGTACTTCCTGTTCCCTCCCCTCATCTTAAATAGGGAATGTGGCCTAATCAGGAGCCTTGGAGCCCTCCTAATCAGAGCATAGGGGATGTGGCCTGTACCTCAATTAGGCGTCATGCCTCTCGTCCCCAGAGCTGTCTGTGAACTGCTAGATGGTGGACTGGAGCAAGATTACTCCTATGACCCCTGATTTCAGTATGTTGACTGACAGAAAGCTGGTATTAAAACTATTGTACTTGTACTCCTGACAGGTTATGAAGTTCATGGTATGGAAAAAATACCGGAAGGACCAGGGCTTATAGTTTATTACCATGGACCCCTTCCTGTAGATTACAGCTGCTTTATTAGTAATCTCTATATACAGAGAGGAAGACTCTGCTACTCAACAATTGATCACTTCCTATTTAAGTATCCAGGTAAAGTATTTTTACTGTAAATGAGTGAGTAATATGTTAAACTGAGAGATACTAATTCCTACCATGTTAAAGGTAAATACATTATTACAAATCAAATATTAAGACTAAAACAAAATGCTTGCCACATATGCACTATGGAAAACAATATCATTTCGTGCACTGGAGAAGCTTTGTTGTGTTTTGAATTTCATTATAGCTAAAGGTTTCTAGATTTCAAAAAAACTTTACTGGTAGCTTTAACATAAAAAATGAACTATGTTCTTTCTGTTCACTTATTATGACTGACTGTTGTAAATTGGAAGAATGTATCATTTCACTGGTTTTATTATTGGCATTAACTGAAAAATACAAAGCCCATTTATCCTGCTTGCAGAAACTCCTCTGATTTTATTCCATCTGCTTTGTCTGTTCTTTATCCAAAGTTGGGTAAAGTTCTCTTCACACCTTCCATGCCCATCATATTGATTATTATGGCTGAAACACTGCCAGAATTGGAACGTGCAAATGTATTTCCATGCTACTGTGATTGAAACTGTAACACCTAATTACATCTGAGTATTTATATCAGACTTACTGTTGATCACTAGGACATCCCCAGTTTTATCGGACATGTAATATGTAGGCACTTAAAAATGCTGCAGGGATATGTGAACATGTGTGTTAGAGTTTTTGGTTTTATTTTCAATATGTATAAGTAACAATCATGTAAGAGGTTTAGTGTACCATATTGATCTCTGCTGGGTATGTTTATTGCAGGCGTACAACTGGTTTTAAAACTGTTTCATGCTGTGCATGGTGACAGAGATGAAAGTATAGAAATTCTGAAGAATGGCAACTTATTGGGTGTTGCACCAGGTGGAGCTCGAGAAGCATTCTTTAGTGATGGACGTTACAACCTCATATGGTGTAACCGTAAAGGCTTTGCTCAAGTGGCCATAGATGCAAAAGTGGTGAGTGGTTTCTTGTATTTATACATAAATGCGTGTAACTTACTGCTGGTTTCCAGTTAAGTAGACTCATATTTATTTTTTAAAAAGCTATTGCCTTATTTTGTAGTATGTGTTAACTTGAGTCCTTTTTAGTTTTGTTTAACTTTCTCACCACAGAATTAAACTGGAAATATCAGAATCCTTTTAAACAAAACCAACAGTAAAACACTTAACCTATTGTAATCCCATGACAGTGTGAAACTTTATCAAAAGACATTTTCTGTAAACCAGATTATTATATATAAAAGAAATATAATGAATCTACCTCTAGAAAAAATATTATTGAGGAAAGAGTGACTTTGTTTCAAGCAGTGTTTCCTCACGATTTCAGAATAGGACACAGCTAAGTCATTGAATTGCTTCATTGCATGTTCTGAGGGCTTTATGTGATCCAAAATGGAGCATCTGATCCTGCAGTGTCCTGAGTATCTGAACTGGCATCTACTTCACAGGTTCCTATGCCATAGTTCACATAAAGCTAGCAAGTCATGGGCAGGGTCAGATTAACCAGCCTGGGCGCCCCCCCCCCCCAACTGCAGGGGACCCAGCTGCTCCCAGCTGTGGGCCCCCCACACCTGGGCCACACCAGGTGCCAGAGAGCGCTCCCACCCCAGACCCACTGTGGGCATTCTGCCTCATGGGTGGGGGGGCCTGCTGGTGCGTGGCAGGCCCTAAAAGGCCAGGGTGGGAGTGGTGGAGGCCTCATTGGCTGCAAGCCAGCTGGCCCTGCCCCTCCCATGGAGCAAGCAAGTGCTGGCCTGCCCCACCCTGCCCCCAAGGGGAGCAGCCGGCCCAGGAGCAGGGCGAAGTGCATTACCCAACCTTTGGCCCAGGACCCTGCCCCCCCTTCCCTGCCATGGCACAGCACTAGCGGCACTGCTGGCAGGGTCAGACTGCTCTCAGCACTTCTGCTCTGCTGGCACTGAGCTGTGTGTGGGGTGGGGGCAGATTATCAAGGGTTGAGGGGCCAGACTTCAGAGCTTAAAAGCCCCTTTGATAATCCACCCTGGCCATGTGGTGCAGACTTTTTCGTCTTCCAGTTGCTTCTACAGGGATCCAGACTTTCCATTTAAAAAAACAAGGAGTCGTGTGGCACTTAAAGACTAACAGATTTATTTTTTGCATGAGCTTTTGTGGGAGAAAATCCCACTTCGTCAGATGCTTCAAAGATGGGTTAACTTACAGAATGGAATAAAAATAAATGCAAGGGGGTATAAAACATAGGATCAGGTCATACAGTAACAGCAAATCAGAGCATGCTTTTGAAGCATATGAAGCAGGTCTCTTGTCCCAAGAAAGCAGAGAGGGGATTGTTCTGCAACTTGGGACCAGACATTTACATCCAAGACTGATTTTAATTCCTGCCATCTCTTCGAAAGCATAAACATGTCAACCCAAGAACGTAGACTTGGAATAAGAACAAAGGTAAAATTTCCAGATTTTATCAGGGTTCACCTAACTGCTCTGATGTGGAAAACTGTTTCTCAGCCCAGACAGACTCAAGGCAAGACATTCTGTGCAGGGGAAACTCAGAAGCACCAAACCAAATTGCTAAATCATATGGATAAAGTCATACATGTTCCTACTTAGCAAGTGAGAACTGTGCATAAACAGTAAATGATATAAAAAGTTGTATGGTGCTCTTCCAAGTAAGAATTTCAGAAGCAGAGTACCGAACTGGGGTGCTGCTTGCACAACTTGCTGCCCCATCTCTCAGATAAGCAAAAATAAGACTGAAATCGCTCAAATAAATAAAATGGAAAACTCAAAAGACAAGAAGATTAATTACAAGGTTAATAATAATAGGATTTCCTAGACCAGAGGTGGGCAAAGTACAGCCTGCAGGCCAGATACGGCCCACCTGAGCTGGATCTGACTGGAGGCCCATAATAAAGTGGGAGCAGCAGCGTGCTGGGCACAGCCTGGCCACAGCATGGCAGCCACTCCCCCCCACCCAGCTCTACCCCTTCCTTTTGTGGGCCCAGCAGCACCCTGATTGGAGCACAGTGGCCACTGCCTCAGGGCACAATGGCATTGGAAATTTAATTTTCCCTTGATTTTATTTTATAAATAAAATGTTTTGTTTGTTAGTTTTTTTAATATGCCCTGCCTCTCTGCCCATGTATGTGACCTGCCATACACTAGATGTGACCTTCAGGCCACAAAGTTTGCCTACCTCTGCCCTACAGAATGAGGAGATATACTTAAACCCCTTTAATATACTGCCTTCCCACCCCACAAAAATCACTACCAAGAGCAGTGTTAA
Source organism: Podocnemis expansa (assembly GCA_007922195.1). NCBI lineage: Eukaryota > Metazoa > Chordata > Testudines > Podocnemididae > Podocnemis > Podocnemis expansa. Next base: position 685,700 of record ML682005.1, read on the forward strand.
TATCCCTCCAAAAGAATGAAAAGTTAAGGTATCCAGGGAAGTGGATGCAATTATCTATAAAGTTTAAAAAATAAAGGTCTTCTTTGGGATCTCTGGTGCTACTAGGAGGGGAGGAATATGCTATTTATTCTTGTAAAGAGAAGAATGGGGATAAAAAGGGGACATTCTTGGCTCACTGGAATCTTGACAAAGTCTCTCTGTCTTCTCTGTAACTCCACCATGCCTTGGGTAGGCATCCCCAACCTATCTGTAGTCTAGCTAGCATGGCTAAAAGCAGAAGTGAAGATGTGATGGCAGGGACTCCAGCGCAGGCTGTACTGGCCTAACTGGAATTCTTGGTGTGTATTTGTGTATCTGGTCTGCACTTGGGCTCATGTCTTGCGTACTATTTTTAATTGTGCTAACCAGATTTAATCTAGGGTAGGTGTCCTTATATTGCTGCAGTCCTACTTCTGAGTACAATCTAGACTATGTCTACACTAGGGGCTTAAGTCGACTTAAGCTAAGCCAGGCCTATATTTAGAATTTAGTACATTGACTTAAGCACTTGCTTAAGTTGACTTAATAACTCCTGCCCTGTAAGTCCACTTAAGATTTTAAGATGACTTTACAGGGCAGGAAGCCCTGGGCCCTGCCTTCTGCCCCACCCCTGTTCCTGATCGGGCTCCTGGAGCCCGATCCAGCCCTGGGGGCCCAATCCAGCCCCAGCCGCTGCTGGCAAGCAGCTGGGAACCAGATCTAACTTCCAGTCCCTTACAGCAGGTGTCACAGGATGGGAACTGGCTTCTGCCGCCTGCGGAAAAGGGTTGGGAACCAGATCTGGCTCTGAGCCCCTTGCTGGTGGTGGCAGGACACTCCGAGCCTGATCTGGCCCTGAGCTGCTTGCTGCTATGGACAAGCAGCTTGGTGCCTAGTCAGTTTCACAGGCTATGAGACTACAAAAGAGACCAGGCAGCTTGGAGCTCCCAGCCCCTCTCTGCAGACTGCAGGAACCGGCTGTCAAACCCTGCTGCCTTGGAGAGGGGCTGGGAACCTGATCAGGCTCCCAGCCCCCACTGCCTGATGTGTCCATTGCAGAAATACCCTGAAGTCGACTTAAAGTCAACCTTGTTAAGTCAACTTCCAAGAGCCCCCCAATGTAAACATAGTCCTAGAGATTATAATTTTATTCAAAATGTCTACATTCATGATCCAGAATAGATTTTGTGTGTGTATACATATACTGTAAGAGTGAGTGTGTCTGTGTATAAAAATATTAATAAAGTTGATATTGACAGTATTATTGTATCAAAACATGCCCTTGTGTCTTCTGTAGAAGCAGTGGAGAAAGCTCCAATATTGAAAATTCTTGTTTTCCATCCAGAAGATTAGAGGCTATGTCTACACTGAGAATCTTAGTTTGAATTAACTGAATTCAAACTAATTAAGTCAAACTAATAATGATTAGTTTGAATTCAGTCAGTTCAAACTAACGTGGCCACACTAAGAAAACCAACTTGAACTAGCATGTCCATGGACAAGACTTGCTAGTTTGAATTGAAAGAGTGGCATCATGGCCCCCAAGAAGGGCCATGTCACCACCCAATCCTCTGCTGGGCTCTAGCCTTCTGAGCCCTGGACAAGGGAAAGCATCCTCTGCCCAGCTCCAGCCACAGTACTAGAGCTGAGCAGGAGATGTTTTTCCCCACGCCAGGCTCAGAAGGCTAGAGCCTGGCAGGGGATGTTTTCCCCTCCATGGGCTCTGTGGATCCAGGGCACCCCCCGCAACCCTGGGCAGGTGGGGAGAGAAGGCACCTCCCCGCCCAGCTCCAGCAGCGCTGGGGGGGTGGGGTGGGGCAGAAGGGATCCCTGAGCAGCTCCTGCTGTGCTCACTGGGGATGGGGATGGGGCCTACCCCCGCCCAGCTGATGCCCTGCTCCCCAGGCAGGGAGAAGGGATGCCCCCATGGGGCTGCAGCCATGCACACTGGGTGCGGGCATGGGACCCCTTCACTGAGCTGGAGCCTCACTTGATGGTGTGGGGACGGGATCCCTGCATGTGGCCAGCGGGACTTCCATCCCTGCACCGGGAAGCAGGGTTCCAGCCACATGTGGGGTCCTGTCCCCATGCGCAGGGATCCCTTCCCCACACCGGCTAGGGGGGCTCCAGCCACATGCGGGGGTCCTGTCTCTGTGTGTGGCCAATCGGGCTCCAGCTGCGAGTGGGGATCCCTTCCACGTGCCGGTAAGCATAGCTAGAGCTGTGCATGGGGATCCCTTCCCTGTGTGCAGGCAGCGGGGCTCCAGCGTCGCATGGGGGTTCCTTCCCCAGCCCAGTGAGCATCACTCCAGCCTGGTGCGGGGATCCCTTCACCAGCTGGCAGGCAGGGCTGGAGCCACACGTGGGGGTCCCTTTCCCCAACTAGAGGTCAGGAACCCCATTGCCCCCCAGCCTGATCTGGGTGGGTGGTAGTGGAGGCACTTTTGGGGCTGCTGGCCCCAGGTGTTGGTCTTCCTTCCAGAGTGCTATGCAGCCTGGGAGGAAGGTCAACCCATGTCAATTTGAACTAACAGTGAGTTTGAATTGACATGGCCACATTGGGTCATTTCAAATTTATGGGTTCAAATTGACTGTGACTTTGAAGTCAATCTTTAGTCATAAATTATGCTGTAAATATGGGTGTTCTTCCTAAAAAACAAACAAGTTGAATCCCTGCTTTAAGTGGAAAACTGAGTAGATGTCCAGCTGTGTCTGTCTTGCCATAATAAAGATTTTATCCTACCTCTCTGAGACTTGCTCCCTGAAATTACTGCACCCTAGGTGTACAGGGTGGAAGGAGACTTGAAAAATATGATTTTACTAAAACATAGAATTTTTGGCAGAAAATGATGAATGATCCCAAAAAATATTAATGGACTTGGCAATGCTAAATTCTCCTGGCAGGAGGCAATTTGGGGAATAAACTATAGGAACATAGACCAAAATAGACAGATTTTGGATTTGTTTGTAATCTGTGGTCAGTGCTTCTCAAGATGGCAGTGCAAAGGTAATTTGTCCCTTTGCACTCTCCTGATCTTGGGGCTATTAGGTCTCAGCATTGATGAAATTTTGAGAATGCTTTACTAAGCAGGCAGCCCATGACATCAAGGAACCATAATGTCAACCATGAATCTCCCAGGTGTGTACTCATTGATGATGCTTTCTTATTCTCAGCTACATCCCCATGCTGAGGGCTGAGGAAAATAGAAGAGAGTATCTCTGATGGCTTGCTGTCGCTCAAGGACTCCATTTAGGCAGAGGAAATCTGTATGCAATTGATTAAGTCAGCTTTAGGAAGAAGGGGTGCAAAAGAGGATTTAGCCTGTTCTTTCTAGCAGGCAAATGTACTATAGTAAGAACATGGAAGTTGTGAGTCTTTCCCCACCTTGTAGTGACTGGTTGGGCAGCACAAGGCATGTGATGGAAATGAGACATTAGATTTCTAACTTTCAATATGAAAAGAATATAGATTCTCTTCTTAAATTATATGGCAGAAAATCTCCAAAGCCCAAGAGAAGGAGTGGGAGTGACAGTTTTAAACAGAAATTGGATTCATTTAAGTTCAATATTAAGTCAATAGAGTAAAATGAAAAATTCTTTAGGTGAATGGTTGTTTTGTAATGTACAATAAGAGAGAGTCACAGTGTGCTTGTTCCTCTACCCTGTGGGCAGTGCTGCCCAGTTTGTTTTTGTGGTCTGTCAGAGATTCACCCTGTTTTCCTTTCATCATGTGTACCGTATATCATCACGTATAAGCTGAAAAACTTGTGCCTGAAAATTGGCTTCAAAACAGGCTCTCAGCTTATACTCAAGAGAATACGGTAGACAGCCCCTCCCAAGAGTTTCCCAGACTATGTGGCAGGCCAGAGCCCTGGTGTTGCCGGGCGGCCATCTTGGGCAGTCAGCGGGGGCTGGGGCTGGAGTGAGGAGGGGACCCTGGCATCTGGAGCAGCCAACTAAGGGCGTCGGGGGGGGGTCGGCCTGGACATTGAAGGGGGGATTCAGGGAGGCCAGGGAAGTGGCAGCAGGGACCGGGGGTTGGGGAGAGGGTTGGGGAGTTGGTGAAAGTGATGGGATGGCCGGGAGGGGTTTTGGGGGGGGTTCAGGGAGGCCAGGGAAGTGGCGGCAGGGACCGGGGGTTGGGGAGAGGGTTGGGGAGTTGGTGAAAGTGATGGGATGGCTGGGAGGGGTTGGAGGGTTCAGGGAGGGCAGGGAAGGGGCGGCAGGGACCGGAGGTTGGGGGGGTCAGGGAGTCCAGGAAAGCAGCAGGAGGACGTAGGGTTTTTGGGGAGCCCAGGGAAGCAGCGACAGGGACTGGGGATTGGGGGGGTGCCTGGCAGGCTGGGAAGAGCGGCAGCAGGGTTGTGGGGTGACAGGGAAAGGGTGTTGGGGAACAGGGGAGCAACAGCAGGGCACTGAGAAGGGAGTAAGGGGGTGGCAGGGAAGAGCAGTGGGGCACCAGTGGGGAAGAGGCAGAGAAGGGGGGCAGCAGTGAGGAACCAGGGGGCAGCAGTGAAGAGCCAGGGGGGCAGCAATGAGGAAAGGGCAGAGCAGGGGGACAGGAGTGGGGAAGTGGCAGAGCAGGGGGGCAGCAGGTAGCAGTGAGGGAAGGGTGGAGTAGGGGGTGGCAGTGAGGAGGGGGCAGTAGGAGGAGCAGGGGGCAGCAGCAGGAAACAGAGAAGTGAGCAGGGAGCTAGCAGTGAGGAAAGGGCAGAGCAGGGGGCAGCAGGGGGCAACAGTGAGGAAAGGGTGGCGCAGGGGGCAGCAGCAGGAAACAGAGAAGTGAGCAGGGGTGTAGCAGTGAGGAAAGGGCAGAGCAGGAGTGAGGAATGGACAGCAAGGGGGCAAGGGAAAAGCAGCAGCAGAGATTTTGGGGTAGGGAAGCTGTCAGAAACTCCAGAGGAAGCCAGCATCAGTGGGTGGGGGGTTAGGCGCCAAGGTCAAAAGGGGACCTGGGCTTATATCTGGGTCACCAATTTTAGCTTCTTTTTGGGGCTCAGAATTGGGGGGGTCAGCTTGTGCCCGGATTGGCTTATACCCGATTATATACGGTACATATTTTCTTCAGTTTCCAAGCAAAACAGAACATGAGACAATAGGGGGAGACTTACACACAGCCTTCTCTTCTGTCCAAAATCACTGTCTCAGCTTCCATGCTTCTAGCTCCTTCCAGTTACTGAACCAGTTGTCTTATTAACCCAGCAGTTACCACACCATTGTCAGCAGTCCCTCCAACAGAAACTGGTTCATTCTCTCCAATTAAGTCAGCAGCCTTCTTTGTGCTGTAGCAGCCACTGTGACCATGGTGGTGCAGAAAGCACTCTGTCACGTAGGTATTGTGATATTACACATGTAGTATTCTGTCTTATATTTTTCCTTTGGTTTTGTCTGACTGATGAAGAGCAGGGATAAGATGGCAGAAGAAAAGAGATGACCAGGGTTAGTGCACAAATTCAATGTGCTTTGGAAATACAAAACACAGTTTAGCGAACAGCATCTTTCTCCCCTATCATTAATCAGATCTCTATAAGCTTTATGGATATATCTTGAAAGAAACATTTAAAACAAGTAAATTAAAGCAGAAGAAAAAGGCAGAGCAGAGTTAACTGTAGATTGCAAAGAAGAGGAGAGGAAATGAGAGCTGATTTCCAGGACCACCAGCAGGACTGGAGCTGTTGGCAGGAGAGGACCTGTGAACTGGTAAATAGAACTCAAGCCTTCAGTGTTAGAATGGAGCCAGGCAGTATTTGCATGAGAGAGGGGAGCAAGATGTTATGCAGAAGAAGAGAAAGAGATGACCCAATATGAGAGAAGTCTGAGTCAGGATTGAAGAGAGAATTGGAACAAATGGCATGAAGATGAAATTAAATGAAAAGCAAATTCAGACAATGTAACTCTTTAAAAATGATAATAGTTTAAAAATAACTAATTTTCTAATGAGACTTTTCCCTGTAAGCAGTTACTGTAGTAATTATAGAGATGTTTCACATGACATACACTCTGTGAAAGTGTGGTCAGCACCATAAAAAAAATTTAAGAACCCCCTGCTCTAACTCATATTGTTGTTAAACCTTTTGGAATAGGAACTGAAAGGAAGCAAAGCTCTACACAAGGCTACATATATTGTTAGCACTTAATCTATATCAACAATAACAAAGAATGAGTCACAACATAAAATTTAGGAAGACTATCTATCATGAGGTGATGTGACATGTAATTCAAAGAGAGATGATAGCTGCATCGTATTTTAGGGGAAAGGAAGCATTCATTTAGGCAAAGATCCTTTCTCTTCCCCTGCTCCACATTTGTAGGAGTTTCATAGTAAAAGTGGGACTCCTAAATTCCATGGTCTGTTTTCTATAGAACTTTTGCATGATTTTGTTGCCAAAATAATATATGTCTGGATGATTTTTCAGCTAATTCACAAGTGTTCTAGCTTCTTAAGCACTGGAAAAAAAACTGCCGAACAAGACATGAAACTGATGATTCTGATATCTGTGGAATTATTTTTGCTGCTTGTACATGTTGTTCTTTCGGTGTTGTTTACATGGCATTCACTGTGATAATGTCAACATGTGATGTAGGTTCTAAGAATCCTCAGGAATGGAGTCTCCCCTCTGACATAACTAGACATAGTTTTTCCTGATATATGACTCCTTTTGAATGTCTAGTCATGATAATTTATCAATTTCATTTTCATTTAATGGAATGGTAAATTTGACTATAACCACATAACATAGATGCAAAATGTCTATACAGAGGGTTTGTAATATTTAAAGGGAAAAAAAAATTGAGGCTAAACTATTGTCCAAAGTCTTATCACTTCTTTTCCTTCATTTCTTAGCCCATCATTCCTTTGTTTACACAAAATATTCGGGAAGGATATAGAGTATTTGGAAAAATACGTAAGTTTTACTTCATATTCATCTTTTAAATTCTTACAGTTTCTCCTTTATTTATAGTTCCAAAATCAACTGTTTCTGGGAAATTGTCTTCTTGTGAATTTCTTATACTCTTATACTTTAAATCTGCTAATTGTTTCTTCATGATGTAAACTTAACTGCATACAGTTATCTAATTTGAACATGCATTTATTAGAATAAGTATAAACTGTGTTGTACATGGCAACACATCATAACCTGACACTGAATTTAGAAGACATAATGCAAGAGTATGTTATTTTTTTTCAGGATTACATGCACCACATATTGTCTCACCTGCTTTATGTTGCCTTTGATTAAGCACCAGTACCAAGATTTGTTAGTTGCACTCCAGATATCATTGTGATTCAAGGACCCTGCTAACTCTAAGGCAGTGGTTTTCAAACTAAATGTCAGGACTCAGCACTGGGTCACAGACCCTCCAGTACCGAGTTGTGGTGTTCCTTGCTGCTACTGCTGAAAGACTGAAATGCATTGCTGAAAGATGTAATTGTTGGGTTGTGGGCATAAATGATTTTTATCAACTGGGTTGTGAGAAAAAAAAGTTTGAAAACCACAGTTCTAAGGTCCTCTCTCAAAATTACCCCCCCCCGCCTTTTTTCTTTTTCTTTTAAATTCACAGGGTTGTTTCGGTGGTGCTACGAACGTTACCGAATGCTACTTTTTCCTGCATATGGAGGGTTCCCAGTCAAACTCCGCACATATGTTGGAGATCCCATTCCATATGATCCAAATATAACAGCTGCAGAACTAGCTGAAAAGGTAAATTGGCTTTTCTCTTTGAAACTTCAAGAAACCTACAATCTTAGTTTAAATGATGTTAGTTAGGTCAGAAGTATTTGACATCAAATTGCATCTACTAGTTTCTTATGAAGTAAAACTTTTGTACAGTACATCAATCATCTCACATAGTGCACTGCTACTCAATAACACATCTCTGGCTGAAATTTTATTATCTTACACTAGATTCTGCCATAGCTTTTTGGACAGAATGATGCCATACTCAATCTGACCGCCTCAGTGTTCTGTTGTAGCATTACTCTACAAAAGCTTTTAGTGTGTGGCACACTGTAATAATCTAATCTTGGCGTAAAAAGGGTGTAGATGATAGAGGTGAGATTTGAAAGGACACAAGAGAAGATGAGATGGGACAGTAAAAGTTGGGGGAAATAATGGCTTCCATTGATGTGCTCAGGATACGAAGAGGCTAGCCAGGGATATCATCTGATTTGTCTGTTCAGGTCCCTTATCTTTACCAGTCCTTGACTGGCTGGGAGAGCTGGATATCTCATCTGGTTATGTTGGTGCCAGGTGGTGCTTTTGATCTCAGGATTAGAGCAAGAGAGAGGACAGGAGGTAGATGGTGGGGTACAGGCAGTGACACAAGGGAAAGGAGGACAGACTTGTATCAGGTGGAATCTTTCCTGGGGCATTGATAATGGTGAGGCGTCCCCAGTGGTTTGCCAGAGTCTAGGTGTCAGAATGCAATTCACCATCAGCAGCTGCTGTAATGCTAATGGGTTTTCTTTTCCCCCATAAAGCCTCTTTTCAAAAAGACACTAAAAGGGTGATGGACAGTACAGCTAATCCATTCTTTATTTTGCCCAGCAGTTAGGACTAATTTCTGAAATACCAATTTTAGCCATTGATTTCCAGTCCCATACTTTTATTGTTTACCAGACATGATTTTAAGCAGTCTTTGGGTGGTATCAGTAAATCTTTCTATTTAATTCAGTGCATCTCCTTTTTCTTACTTTTCTTAAATAATGTTATAAAGCAGTTCATTGTGATAGTTATCAACTTTTACCATCTTTCTGTTAAGTTAAGCTTGCACTCAGAGGCAGTCCTCTGGGCCCTAATTATTACAAGAAAGCAAGGAAAAGGGTCAAGACTGAATATTTATCAGATTTTATTCTGAGCAAAACTATATAGTGGATGAGATTTAACATGCCTGATGAAGCATGGTTTGTAAACTGCTTGAGGAGCTATTCTTTGGCATCCTAAACTTCCCTTTTTATTTAATCTTTTAGTGCATATTTTAATGAATGATAAACATTTAAAATAAATTTTGAAAAGTCTGAGCTGTTTCTGAAGAGGAAAACTGTCTTCTAAACCTTCTAGAAGAAGTTTTGCATCTGAATAGGGTTTCCACAGTGATACCTTGCTTAAAAGAGCTTTACACCAACTCCAACTGAAAAACTGTCCAAATGTCAATATGAAATTATATCATCATACTTAGTCTCAGGGCTCAAATCTGCAAATACAAGTGAATAATTTCACTCACACGTGTAATTCTATAGAAGCTAATGATACTAATCTTATGATTAGTATTAGTCTAGATCGTGGTTTGGGGAACTACAGACTGATCAGCCTCACCTCAGTCCCTGGAAAAATCATGGAGCGGGCCCTCAAGAAATCAATTTTGTGGCATTTGGAAGAGGGGAAGGTGATCAGGAACAGTCTGCATGGATTCACCAAGGGCAGGTCATGTTTGACCAACCTGATTGCCTTCTGCGATGAGGTGATGTAAGGAAAGTGGTGGACATGGTATACCTTGACTTTAGCAAAGCTTTTGATATGATTGGTCACAATATTCTTATCAGCAAGTTAAAGAAATATGGGTTGGATGAATGGACTATAAGATGATAGGAAGCTGGCTAGATCATCATGCTCAATGGGTGATGGCCAACAGCTTGATGTCTGTTTGGTAGCTGGCAAGGAGCAGAGTGCCCCAGGGGTCAGTGTTGCTGAGGCTAGTTTTGTTCAGTATCTTTATTAATCATCTGGGGGATGGGGCGGATTGCACCATCAGCAAGTTTGCAGATGGCACTAAGATCAGGGGACTGTAGATACAGTGGAGGGCAGGGATGGGATACAACATGACCCAGAGAAATTGAAGGATTGGTCCAAAAGAAATCTGATGAAGTTCAGCAAGGACAAGTGCAGAGTCCTGCACTAAGGATGGAAGAATTCCATGCACTGCTACAGGCTGGGGACTGACTGGCTAGGTAGCAGTTCTGCTGAAAAAGACCTTGAGGTGACAGTGGACAAGAAGATGGATATGAGTCAATGGTGTGCCTTTGTTGCCAAGAGGGTTAATACCATACTGGGCTGCATTAGTAGGAGCATTGCAAGCAGATCAAGGGAAATGATTATTCCCCTCTGTTTGGCACTAGTGAGGCCTCATATGAAGCACTGTGTTTAATTTTGGGCCCCCCCAGTGCAGAAAGGAGGTGGACAAATTAGAAAGTCCAACAGAACAAAAAATTATTTTGGGGCTGGAGCACATGACTTATGAGAAGAAACTGATGGAACTAGACTTATTTAGTCTTCAGCAGAAAAAAATGGGGGGGGGGGATTTGATAGCAACCTTTAAGTACCTGAGGAGGTCTCAGTGAGAATGGAGTTAGGCTGTTTCAGTGGTGGCAGATGACAGAACTAGGACCAATGGTCTCAAGTTGCAGATGAGAGATCTAGGTTGGATATTAGGAAAATCTTCACAAGAAGGGTGGAGAAGCATTGGAAGGGATGGAGTCTCCATTCATAGAGGTTTTTAAGGCCCACTTGACAATGTGCTTGCTGGGATGATTTAATTGGAGTTGATCCTGCTTTGGGCCAAGGGTTGGACTTGATGACCTCCTGAAGTTCTTTCCAACCATAATCTTTTATGATTCTGTGTACATAAAGGTTTGCAAGACTGGGTCAGTAATGAGTTAACATTTCTGTGCCATGATTGCAGTATAGTTGGTTATCAGAGGGAAAATACACTGTCATTGGGGAATAAGACTATTTCTGTTGTGCTTCATGGGATCTTGTGAAAGGTTTACCTTTCCAACTCTCCCCAACATTTTCCACACTTTTGTGTATATCTTAGCATTTCTGAGAAACTTGAAGACAGTGATGGCTGAAGTGGTCATTCCTGAAATATAAAAGGTTTCCTCCTCTTCCTTTCTCTTAACAGACAAAGAATGCCATTGAAATGCTAAGAGACAGACATCAAAAGCTACCAGGAAGTATACCAAGAGCTCTGCTGGAGCGCTTTCATAAACATCAGAAAAATGACAAGGATGACTAGTGTATTCAAATATATATGTTGTCAAATATTTAAAGCTGTTACTTTAACTTGTGGAAAGGAAAACTAGCTTTTTTTTTTGTTTTGTTTTTTGTTTTTGTTTTTGTTTTTGTTTTTGTTTTTGTTTTACATACAAGAGACTGCAAACTACATACCTCAAACATTTAAACATATAACTGTCTTAAAATCTCTCTTCTGGTCTGGCAACTTTAATCCAAATAAAAGAAAAAGAAATTAAGTTGTTTATTATACTGAGAGAAATTGACTAGAGGTTTTTAAACCACATGATACTAGACATTATTTGTCCTAAAAGTTAGAGTTTGTGTAACATTAGGAACACACTGTAGGAAGCTGATTGTAGAAGGTATTAACATCACAAAATATTGGGAGGAAGACAGCCCATGTCTCAACCAGATGAGAGCAATATTTTAAGATATTCTGGCTGTAACACATTTAGAATTATATTTTAATATTTAATAAGGGTGCAAACACATGTATGTATAAAGCAAAAAAATTGATTGTATCAATATTGCCTTTGTATTAATACTGAGGGTCTTCCCTTACAGTTTTTTCCTTTGAATGAAAAATCTTTGATTAATTAAAAGAATGACAATTTAATTATTAATTGAGGTAGAAATACACACACACACACGACACCATGTAGCACACAGAACAACATACATGACAAATAGGACAAACTTACAATTAAAGAAGAAAGGTGCCAAAATGCTGTTTAAGATCTTAATGCTTCATCTTGAATACTTACAAAGTTATTATAGCAAAACATTTTGGAAAACAAACAAACAAACAAAATTAAATGTTTAATGAAAACAGTTATTACCTTTTTATTTAAAACTTGATAAAAATTCCTATTATTTGTCCATGTTGCTATATTAACTTAATTAATTTAAAGTTGTTTCCATTACTTCATATTATTTTTATATTAAGAATGCTATTTTGCCGAAATAAGAAACTCGTGTTTCATAGATTAGACAAATGTAAAACTTCTTTTGTAACATGTTAACAAGTGTAAGCTGTTTTAGGGGCACCACCCCACAAAATGGAAACACCAGACTTTCAGCGCACCATGAAGAAACCTCCAAGCATTTGAAGAAGAAAATATAAATGTATTACAACAGACTAATCAACTAAACTTCAACGTACTTTATATGGACAGTTGAGTATGCAGTCAACTATAGAGACATTATTAAGACCATTAGCTTAGCCAGATTTAACTAGCTGTATATTAAGCATATACCTGTGGTTTTAAATCTCTCATTAGAACAAGGCTGATTTTGGGATTATATAAGAGCAAATGCATCATTATTGTACACATCTTTATTAACTAATATAAGTAGTATTTTATCAGGAATGTGCACAAGGCTTTATGGCTGGGCAAAACCACTATTTCCCATTAGGGTGACTTTTAAAATAGGAGACTCCAAAAGTCTGTATGGAATTATTGGTTACATTTTAGGATTATTTGGATCTGGAAAGTCTATTCAGAAAAGGGGAGATGTGAATATATTTAAAAAAAAAACCCAAAACAAAATGTGTCAAATAATTTGAGCACCGTGCACCTGAAACCATCTTTAGACCTGTAATTCATGGTGTTGAGAGTTAGCTACTAAAAAAAAACCAACCTAAAATCCCAATAGTATGTGGTGTATAATATGCATAGTATTGCTAAGGTGTTTAACAAAACACAAGAAAAATCTAATAAATTACTTGCAACAAATAATAAAAAGGTAACAGAAAATTAAGAAGGTTAAGCAATTATTTATACCATTTATGGCACTTACACATTAACTACCATCACCCACTTATTAGAGAACACTGAAAAAGGAAAATTGCTCATCTTATTAGCAATGAGCAGTTAGCTAAATGTTATCCTCAGTGCATAACAAAAATAATGGCAAATTGGCAAAGTGTTAAATCATGTAGACAGCTACCTTGGTACCATTCATAATTTGGCATTAGTGATACCTCATCCTAATCAAGGCACTTTTGTTATTCAAAACAAGCTTGCTCAGGGTCTGGTTCCATGTACATTTCTTTTAGGTGTCACTAGCAATATCAGATCCTGACACAGCAATATTTGACAATATTTGGTTATTATGCATTCAGTAGGTTTTCTGGAAGACAATACCCACATGAAATAACTAGCCTGAACTCACTTATTGGTGTGTCATGCAGCAATGCACAGCTGATACCTTGTCACATAGCTACTGCCAGGGATCTTTTTACATCACAGCTGCAGTGTGTGGCCAGAATGGCATGCACCAATTAGTTCCATCAGCTAGAGAAGCTAACCATTCCCGTCTTCTGCCTGGTGAAGCTTTCCAAATGATGATAACCAGCAGTATGAATAATAACCTATAATGTGAGTGGTCAGAACTATGTAGTAATTACTTACAAAGATTTTATACATGGGGGCCTTACTTGTCATATTGCTACTCCAAATTTCTGTTTTACTCCTCATGTGTGCAGAATTGTGGGATAAACTATAATAATTCCTATCCTTGTTTTTCAAATTTAAATCTTATTATCTAAAGTGAGCCCCAATATCAGAATGAAGTTGAAATTTACCTATGAGATCTTAACATGTATATTAATCCACTTGGTTTAAATTAAAAACAGTACCAGATTGGTAAGACATATACATTCCAATTAGAAATGCGTAAAAAGCAAAACCAGCCTTTAATGATTTTATCCATGAAGGGGATCTTGAAATATTGATGATCAGAACACAAGTTGCATTTATAGCTATATTGATTTTAGCTGTGTTAATTATGTATTGTAAATTATAAAGTTTGATAAAGCACTCTAAATAATGTATAAACCCACCCTTCTTCCTATATTAATTTAGCAAAAAGTGTCACCTAAACTAGAACAATTATCAAGGTGACAAAGTGGGGATTTGTAGACCAGTGTGTGCTGGCTAGCATACATATGTATCATGTTAATATGCATTATACCCATTAGCTTTCATTAAGCATAAATAGGATAAGTTATATAGCCTAATTGGACCAATGCCTTTACTAAATCCATTTTCTTGTGTTACATTGTGATAGCCTTAAACCTACCAGGCTGAATGACCCAAATTCAAACTTCAGAAACATATTGAAAGGAAATGCAAATGGTAATTACAGTCATTCATTGTAAATAGCTAGACCTTCAAAATTTAAGTTTGAATATTAAGAGTTTGAAAATAAATAATGGCTATGTATGTCTGTATTTACCTATAATCTTGCATGATGCAGGTTCCAAAGTGGTAGGTAGCCAGCAAAACAAAAAAGGAGTCTGGTGGTACTTTTTAAGAGTAACAAATTAATTTATCACGTAAGCTTTTGTTGAAGAGAATCTCATTTCATTAGATGCTGGAAGATATTCTCTCCCACGAAAGCTCATGTGATAAATACATTTGTTAGTTTTCAACAGTATGTCTACACTAGCAAGTTAGTTCAGATTAAGGAGCCTTATCTGTACTAGGCTTTGCCTAGTTCGAACTAAAAAATTTTAGTTCAGCTGGTTAGTTTGAACTAACTGCTTAGTTTGAACTAATTTGCATATTTAGTTCAAACTAGCACAATGTAGACATGCTAGTTCAAACTAAATAAGTTCGAACTAGTGGTTTGTTCGAACTAAGCATTTTTTTAGTTTGAACTAACTTTTAGTTCGAACTAATTGTGCTTTTTTAGTTCTAACTAAAAAGCGCATGACTAGTTTGAACTAAAAGTTCAAACTAAAAAGACGCACTTAGTTCGAACTAACCAAGTCAGAACTAAGATTTTAGGTGTAGACATAGCCTAAAAGTGCCACAAAACTCCTTGTTTTACCTATAATCTTGTTAGTGATAATCTGTGTAACCAAATAGTACCAGTTCATCACTGTTGTCTATCAATTTAGAGATCAAAAGAGGATATTACTCTTTAGATGAAACAGGTATAATATCATTGTCTTCATTTTGTTGTGAAATCTGTAACTCTACATTGTAAAACTACCTTTTAATGGGTAATTTTATTATGATCAATGCAGCTAATTACCAGTGTATGTGTGTGTCTAGGAAACAGGGATTTACTTCAAAGCAACTGATACCTATTCTTGATCCAAGGAATGCCTGCTGAGATGTTTGCTATCAAGATATCAATAATCTGCTAGGGGTCTATAAAGGAATCTAGGGTCCTGATCCCATTTATGTTAGGTCTGCTTGGATTTTATGAGGGGGAGTTCAAGCTGTTAAACTATGGTCCCACTTACAGACTGGTTCACCCTACTGTTTCTCATGGGAGAAATTTATATAAACTCAATGCATGAATTGGCTATTGTACTATAACCTATGAAACTGATTCTCAAAGAACTTTCATAACTCAGTTTACCATCTCTCCTGGGAAGCTGATATGTGGAATTTACTCTTTTGCCTTTAGGTATAATGGTCTTTTAACTAATACTCCTCTTTTTTTTTTTAAATAAATATTAGTTTAGTTAATAAGAATTGGCTGTCTGTGTGTATTTGGATAAGATCGGAAGTATTCTTCAACATGGTGTGTAATGTATTCTGTCCTTTGGGATTCATAGAAGTTCTCATATGAGGGACAAAATTTTCATTGATCCCTATCCTATTTGACTTGGCTGTTTTGGGTGGAAGCCAGAGAGCTTGATGGTTTTAAGAGAACTATGTTTTTGGCTTCTGGATAACCAGTGAGGAAGTTAGAAGCTGTTTTCTTGGTAGCTTGGTAAATCTAAGAAATTGAAATAGCCTTCAATTTTTTTTTTTTTTTTTTTTTTAGAAATACCAATTTGGGACTTGTATGTCCCATGTTTTGCAGTTGTGTCCTAATTAAGCTATCTCAGTGCAGCTTCCCTAGCAATCAAGGTCACATAAGCTTCCCATAACACTTTGTATTAGCTAAAGTAAGCTTTGACTTAAATAGATAGGAAAGTAATCAAGATCAGAACATACGATTTATTTTACCATGACAGGCAGGAAGTTATTTTCACATGCCACTATAGGAATGTCCCAAAGGAAGCAGATAAGGCATATGATTACTCTACCTAGTAGCTGCCACCACACCCTTTGGTACCTGGAATTCATTTGTTCAGGGACGTGCCATAGTACCAGAAAAACAAGGTAGAAAGATGACTAGTTAAATCTTGTTTCAGATGACAAGTACAGTACCTTTAACTTGTAAATAGGTAGGCTATAAAAGATGACTTTAGAGGGTGTAACTTTGGAAGCACAAGTTCCACATAAGGTGATTGTAACAACTCTGCACGAGATTGCTTCCCAGAGACTGGTATCATATAGAAATGTTTTTCTTTGCACTTTATTATTATTGGCTTACTGCAGTAAGCCTGACAGACTGGTTATTTGGTCTTGTATGTTTTGCAACAAACCGAAGTGTGGTCAAGCAATTTACTATGCAATTTATCAATAATTTGAGAAGCCAAACCACCAGTGGTTTATATTTTAAGTTTTACTTTTCAAAGGTAAAAGGCAAAAAACCCCCATAATTTCTATTTGTTTCTTATAAAATAAAATTTTCTCACAGTAGCTCAGTCCTCTGTTAAGTAGAGAACTGTTGGCCACTAACAATGACCTGGGACTTTCTGTCATTGACTTATGGCCTCATTGTCTTAAATTCTCTTAATTCTTGATAGATTTGTACGTTGTTTTAATTAGAACTGGTTGAAAATTTTTTGTCACTCTAATTTACTTTTGAGATTTCCAAAGAGTGGTGCAGGGAGTACTTGGCTGCGTATGGAGAGCTGGTTGGGCACAGGTGCTGGTTTGACTTGTTAGCAGCTAGAAAATTGCATCAAAAGAATATTAAAAGCCTTCCCAGTTTCCTTTATATGAAGGCAATTAGTTCTTCTTTGAGCAGTGTCCCTGCCTGCTCCACTGCAGGTGTGTGGGCACGCCCCGCACCTCAGATAAAAGATTTTGCAGCAGTATTCTTAGTGGGAGAGGTATGTGTGCCAGCAGGAAACCGGTGTCACTTTCACGCCACTGGTGATGTACACGCCTCCCCACTCCTGTCTCAGTTCCTTTCTAACCGCCTCCAACCAAGGACGGAGATCGCAGCAAATTTGTGTACTTCACCCTTAATGACTCTTCCCTCCATCAAGTGAAGACATACTAGATAAACCTTTCACAACCACCACCAATAAAACATCTTGCAGGACTTAAAAAAAAAAAAAAAAAAAAAAAAAAAAGCAGACAGACAGAACAACAAAGGCAAGAATGCCAAGCCCTTCAGGGTTTAAGTGATGTGCCTCTTTTAAAGAAGCCCTACCAGCATCAGATGGTCCTGAGGAACCCACAAGGTGCTTCGATGAAGGACACCTTCCTCACAAATGTCAACATTGTCAAAATCTCACCTCGAGAACAAGGAAGGAAAGGGAGAGAAGACTCAAATTACTGTTAATTGAATGCTCCCTGAGACAGGCATCAGACCTTGGTCGGTCCCCTCAGAGATCAGACAGAGCACAGAAGAGGCACTCTTCCGTGCCGTCCCCTGTGCTGAGCAAAAAATATAAAGGTACTGAGAAAAGAGATAATACCCTAGACAAGTGGTTCCCAACCTTTTTTTCTGCTGTGGCACACTGCGCCGCGCGGTTGCTCATGGCTCCTGGACTCTGCCACTGTGGGCAGCCCCCCAGTCAGGGCTGGATCCTGCTGCTACTGGCAGCCCCCGGACCATGGTCAGGGCCATGTCCTGCTGCCGCTGGCAGCACATCAGATGGGTTGCCACAGCACACCAGTTGGGAATGACTGCCCTAGAGGCGATGGATTCCTTGGGTATTCAAACCCCTGAAAAGAGAGCGTGTCCAAAAGCTCCAGGACAGAGCACAGGCCAAAAGAGAAAGCCGCAGAATTCAAAGCGGCACCGGCAAGCTTTTCAACAGCCAACTGGGCGCCTTCAACGGCTGCAGTGGTGCCATCAATGGTAATACCGGCACTTCTCCTGACCTCCATGCCATGCTCAGTCCTGCTACCAGCACCCACACCAGTACCAGCATTCTTCTCCCTGGCCCTGGTTCTCCTACCACACGGCATGCAGTCCCTCCAGGCACTGACTGATACATTGGTACCAATTCAACAGCTGTCACAGCCACAGCAGCAATATTCACAAGGAGCTGTTTTGCCTGACCCAGCTCCCAGGAAACACAAATGAAAGTCCCATCACTGTGAATTGAAGGATGACCTTGGGAGTGACTCTTCTCCAATCTCACTACTATTTGGGACTGATTCTTCACTGGAACATCTCTCCCTCCTCCTTCTCTTCAGAGCAGAACCTGCTGTTAGAGAATACTAAAATTCCTCCTGCTGGTCCAGTACCAACCCAGCAATGTCCTCATACCGGGCCACAAAATCCTAACATTGGATATACATGGCCATGTTCCCCATGGCTTCTGAACCCTTCTTGGAATATACCATGGATGAGCTAGGATAATTGGCCATAGTATGGTACATTTCCTGCATTACCATCTACATTGCAGGTACCAATTCCCTTACAACAGCCTGTACCAGCCATATCCCAACAACAGCAGTGTCAGGTGGTGATGAAACCAACGCAGTCAACTGATGACACTCCTCAGTTTGCTGAAGCCCAAAAGAGTCCAGCCCAGCAATCGAGGGCTGATGACTCAAAACAATTTCAAGAATTATTCAAAAGGGTGGCAGACAGCATAGATACGCCTATTCAGGACAATTCTACTACCCAGCATAAATTATATAGAATTTTACAATCAGCTGTGTCCACCAAAATTGCATTACCCATGGAGAAGGGCATAATGGAGTCAGCAAACTCCATTTGGCAAACACCTGCATCTTCAACTCTAATGAATAAGAAGATGGACAAGAAGTATTTTATTGCACCAAAAGTCAATGAATTCTTGTTTACTCATCTCCAGGGCCATAACTATGGTGGGGCAAAAGGGGCTTTGCCTGGGGTGCCAATTTAAAAGGGCACTGCAGGCAAGCTGTCGCCCCTGCCACCTCAGGCCACGGCAGAGAAGTGATCACCCCTGCCAGTTCTGGCCAGAGCCAGGGGAAGTAATCCCCGCCACAGCTGGAGTCAGCAGGTTGGAACGCTTCCTTGCCATGGACAGACAGGCAGTGGGCAGTCCCTTCTCCCAGTCGCGGCAGGATAGTAACTCCCCATTGCTGGTGCTGGCCGCAGCAGGGAAGTGATCCCCCTTGCCGCCTCTGGCCATGGTAGGGTATCAAAACTCATGCTGTCATTTTCTTCCATTGATATCAGGAAAAACCATAAAGATTCGCAATATAACGTAACATGCATGTATTACATTGATTGTCAAGGAGGGGCTCCTTCACAGTCTCTTTGCCTGGAAGCAATGAGACTTGGGAATGGTGCATAGCACACAGAATTCAAATATCAGCAACATACCTTCCAGGCAAAGACAACATAATGGCAGATACCCTGAGCAGGACATTCAGCGATGCACACAAATGGGAAATTTGGGATGATATTCTCTGGAAGATATTCAAGCGCTGGGGGTTCCTGACCACAGACCTGTTCACTACCATCAAAAACAAGAAATGCAGGAAAATCTCCTTGAGGTGAGGAGTAGGATGGGGCTCCCAAGGGGATACATTTCTCCTCACTGGAACTGAACACTTCTATATGCCTTTCCTCCGGTACCAGTGATCCCCAGGGCACTTTGGAAAATTCAGCAGGAAAAGGCCAGAGTAATCATGATTGTACTGGCTTGGCCCCAACAAACCTGGTGTACTACCTTCTAAGAATGTCCAGAAAGCCACCAATCACTCTTTCACTTACACCGACCCTCTAGTCACAAAACAAGGTGAGGATATTTCATACTCACCTGGATAGCCTCCACCTTACAGCCTGGTACCTAGATGGTTCGATCAGTTAGAGGGGCAGTGTTCCAAGAAGGTCAGACATATTTTGTTAAATAGTAGAAAACCTGCAACAAGATATACGTATCTCCAGAAGGGGCGTTATTACTCTTCTTGGTGCAGTCGATGATCCATTGACCTGGTTAAGGCTTCTATCCCTGACATCCTGGAATAACTGTTAAGCCTGAAAGAAACAAATGTCTCCATTAGTACACCTGGAGTACATTTAGCAGGTGTTTCCACCTTTCATGTGCACACACATAGTTCCTCTGTATTTGCTCATCCAGTACTGAAGAAGTTTATGACTGGGCTCCAAAACATATACTCACACGTTCTCCCACCTGTGCCTCTGTGGGACCTTACAGTGGTTCTGAAGGCATTAACGAAACCAACATGTGAGACCCTGGCAACACACTCCCTCTTCCATGTGTCAATGAAGGCGGCCATCCTTATTGCAGTGACTTCAGCCAGCGTGTAGCGGTACTTGCATCTCTTATGGCAAATCCTCCTTACATAGTTTTTTTACAAAGGTAAGTTATCCCTTTGACCACATCCCAAGCTTCTTCCTAAAATCATGTCATCCTTCCACCTTAAGCAGACTATCCACCTTCCTGTTTTTTCCCCAAAATCACATACTGCTACACAGCAAGCAGCTCTTCATACTTTGGAGTATAGCGTACCCTAGCATTTTATTTGGAAAGAACTAAGCAGTTCAGAAAGACTCCTAAACTCTTCGTATCCACTGTAGGATGTTCTCAAGGAGATCTTATATCTAAACAGAGACTATCACAGTGGATTTCCACATGCATACGGACTGCTTGTGGACATTGTCAGAAAAACAATCACCTGACTCTATTTGCTTGCATTCTATTAGATCTTTAGCAGCATCAGTCGCTTTCCTCAAGAATGTACCCATTTCAGATACTTGTCAGGCTGCCACCTGGTCCTCAGCAGGACCTTCATAAAACATTGTTATAGAACAACTATCTACTTCAGACACTGCTGTTGGTCTTGCAGTATTAAGATCTGTACGCAGCACACGCTCCGAAGTTCCCACCTCCACTTAAGAGAACTGCTAAGTAATCACCTGAACTGGAACAGTCGGGGACACTGCTTAAAGAAGAAATGAAAGTTACTCACCTTGGTGCAGTAGCCAAAGTTCTTCAAGCAGTGTATCCCCAACATGGTCCAGTACCCACCCTCCTCCCCTCTACTTTGGAGTATACCTTATACTTCATGTGGTTTCTGCAGTAGAGAAGGAACTGAGGGTGGGAGTGGGGAGGCACACGTGTCACCACTGGTGTGAAAGTGACACTGGTTCCCTGCTGGTGTGCACTTCTCTTTTACTGAGGGTACTGCTGCAAAATCTCTGTTCTGAGGTGCGGAGTGTGCCCACACACCAGAAATGGAGCATGTCAGGGACGTGCATCTAGAAGAACTTTGGCTCCTGCACTAAGATGAGTAACCTTCATTTCAGTGCTTACCAGGATATTATCCAGTTGCAAAAGTGGGGAGAAGATTCACTCAATTATGACTCAGCTGCTACTTGAGGAATTTATCATCAAGAGAAAGATGTCTGCATTACTATAAAAATCTCACTGAGTATTAGAGTCCAAGTCAGCTGTGGGCATAAGAGACCAGTATATAGGCAGTCACAGTTTGGCTGGGCTCCACACATCAAGGACTATAGTCAGTGAGCAGAGTCAGAGGGAGTGCTAGTCAGGATCAATAAGCAAGAGTCAGAGACCAGAAGTCACTATCAGGCTGAAGGCAAGAATGAGCGTCAGACCCCAGAGATCGTAAGACAAGGTGAGGGTTGGAGTCATAGCAAACCAGAAGTCTACATAAGTTGCCAAAGCAAGTTCCTGAGGCATCTTCCAAGGGTAAACAGAGTGCTTGGCCAGTCTGATGACATTAGGGAACTGTCACTCTGGGGCTTTTGGTGGTACTTCTTGTGACGCCTAGCCTCCACAGGGCTTCCTGGAGGTGACTCTGTGTAGCACTGTGGGACTTTCAGTGATCCCACGCTCTGCAGACCCAAGTTTGTGAGGGTTAAAGATCATAGTGTAGGTGTTCATGCTCAGATTTGATCCCAGACATTGAGACGCTCCCTCCCTGTGTGGTCTCAGAGGCTGGGCTCCTGCTTGAGCCTGTACACCTATGCTACAATTGTATAGCTCCTGCCACTAAGCGCAGGTCACTGTGGATCTTCCTGTGTCTTTTAGGCATACCCTGAAGGACTAGCTAATACAGCCCACTTCCAAAGAGGAGAACTGGGGGCCCTCAATTGAAGGGTATAAAAGAATAACCCAGAGACAGACTGCAGCCAAGTGTGGAGAAGACTCTTCTGAAGGGAGCAGCCAGAGATTCTTAGTTGGACTGAATGTCCCTGAGTGTATCTGAGTAAACTCCTACCTAATTATGGTATTACTATTGTTGATAAATGGTACTTGTGGGTGGTGGAGTCCTCTCTGACAAAAAACAAGTCTGGACCTGTTTAAAATGTAAGGGAAGAAAAGTGAGGCAGGGCTCACCTGTGATACCACACCTGGTAGAAAGGGGGTGATCTCCAGGTCATCACAGTGAGGAAAAAAAAATGACAGCTAGAGATTTAAAATTATAATTGTAATGTAATACTAAGACTCTGAATTTAAATATACAGGTCAGAAACAGCTGAGATTGTTATAGCAACTCAGTTCATCTCACACATTACATACTTCTATCCTTCTGCCAAACCTCTCCTCAGCCTTCAAAATCTGTAGCAAAGAATTAATATTCATATACACTTTTTTCTTCAACACATCAAATATATTTAAACCACTCAGAATGATGAACATTTTGCAATGTTTCTTCTCAGAAATGTACAGACCTACTGAATTCCAGCAGTCCCAACACTGACTGTGCATTACTTAGCTTCTCCCTTAAATGTCTTATGGATGCCTCTTTTGCATGGGGAAAACTAAGAAGTTACTTACTGATTGAGTAACTGGAGTTCTTTGAGATGTGTTGTCCATGTGCACATTTCCACTAATGATGGACATGCACCCCCTGTACTTGAATTCAGAGTCTTTTGGTCATTAGTGTCCAGTTAGCACACCTGCATTTGGTGAGTCCTCATGCTCTGTATTGAGAGAATAAAATGGAGAAGTGCATCAACCAACAGTCAGTTTCTTCTGGCACATGGAACCCAGAAAAGAAAGAACTCCAAGGCACAAAGGACAGAGCGTGGGTTGTGGAACGTGCATGTGCGGAACACATCTTGAAGAACTACTGCTACAGGTTAGTAACTTCTCATTCTACTCTTAATGATTGCTTAGATTCATGTCGCATGAATGATGACTCCAAAGCAGTGGCCTACTGGAATAGAGATGGGTATCCAGACACTTAGCAAAATAAAGTTTGTAGCACAGCCTTGTCAAATGCAGCTTCAGACATAGTAAGCCCTCATCCTACAAATAGTTGAGCCCATGAGTAATTTTACACATGTAAATAAAGGCAATCAGACTAATGTGACAACTCCCACTGATAAAGATAAGTAGGAATATGTGTTTCATGAATCAGAGCCCTAGGGTGAAATTCTGATCTCGCTGCTGTTAATGACAAAATTGCCTGTCAAACTTGCAGTGGTAATTGCACAACTGACCCCTCTGCAATCTCCTTGAGGGCACCCACTTCAGTGTGAAGCCCCTTTACCAACATTTTTTGTTGGTGTGGGAAGGTATGTTCCTCTCCCTCCAGACTGGGGAGCTAGTTCTGTAGTTTATTACGATTTTTATCAGCAGACCTAACATTCATCCAGCACTTGCTGTTCTGTCTCTCAGGTCCAAAGACAGGGTTAAAGAGTGACTAAAAGCATTAGAGGGAAAACATATTGTAAAATCAGGGTTTAAAGTAAACCAGAATGCCCCAGAATGGCTTCCAGGGTCCTCTATTTTTAGGGGCTCAGTGTTCTGGGGCCCCTAAAAATAGAATGTGGAGCTGGAAAACTGCATTCCAGGGCCCAACATTTAAAAATAGCAGGCCCCAGAATGCAGCATTCTGGTTCCATGTTCTATGTTTAGGGGCCCGAACACTGGGCCCCTAAAAATAGCAGGCCCCGGAGCGGCGTTCCACTGCGTTCCAGCAGGCAGGAGCCGGGGGCATTGCTGAGGGGCTAAAGCCCCACCCCAAACCCCTCCCCTTCCACGCCCCACTCCCAGCCTGGGAACTGCTGCCTCCGCCCCAGCTGCAGCGCCGCCTGGACCCAGGGCCTACTGCCACCACCTCCCTAGCTGTGCCACCAATGTTCCCTCTAAGGTTTGATGGCTTGTGTGCAAAATTTTGAGACCGTGTGCAAAACTTTTTCTGAATAAAATTTTTGTGCAACTCCAGATGATGGAAATTATTGAAAAATATAGAACAATGAAAAATTAATAAGTTATTTAAATTGTTTTTATTAATAATTTGAATTTATTCTATGCTTATGTGACATTTTGTCTCATCAATTCTTCAGTCCGGTTTGTCTGCCTTTGTCAGTTTTCCAAAATGAATAAGCACATAAAAAAATTAAAGTGAAAGCAATTAACTTGCCTCTCATTTTTCATTTTGCACAGCAGCCCATTTTACAATTAAAAAAAATGGTCCTAAATTGTTCCTAGCCAGTTCAAATGTGACCCTTTATTTGTTTTACTTAATTGGTCACTATTAGTAATCTTGATCACAGTATACTTTATTTTCCTTCATTTTATTAGTGTTTGCTATATATTTTTTTTCCCCCAATTTAACCCTTCCCTAAGGAGCAACAGGCCAAAAGGTAAAAAACCCAACCCAGGGCTTGACCCTGTGATCACAAATCTGTTATTCTACCAACTGAGCTACAGGCATTCTATATAGAAAAACTTCTGGGCATAAAGGATAACTGTGTACTCCACTGCCCCTTGATCCCCCCCGCCCCAACTGCTCTTTATTCTGTGTGTGCATCTGTGCAGCAAACTCTTAACATCTGGATAATCACCTATTTTTGGAATGCCTGAGGGAGGAAGGACATGAAGGTAAGAAGGAGCCCTTGGATAGCTAGCAACTCCCCCCAACCAATCCTCAGTGGGGCTTCAGGCCTGCCCCCCTGCCCATCTTCAGCGTCTCTCCCAGCCTGCCCCCTCCCCCAGTTGATCCTTGGCCATGGTTAAGGCCTGTCGCCCCCCCCCCCCCCATCCAATCCTCAACCACTTTGCCAGACTAGGGCTACCGGATACCAAAGCATGGAAAGGAGGCCAGGGAAGTACAAAAAGGAGGATGTTGGAGGACACATACACATCTGGGGCTCCGCCTGGGCCCCCTTCATCCACCCAGCCAATGCCCCCCCCCAAATGCTTGCCCCATTGATCACCCGACTCCAGGGAAATCTGTCTAGCCCCTAGTTACACCGTGAGATTAATTGCAAGAACAGAGGCTCAAGAATATCAAATGAATGGCTTAAGTATTTTTCCTCTTCACATTAAAGTAACCGTAAAGCCAACCACTTTAAGGAGTCACAAAACTAAGTATTTAATGCTTATATCAAGGTGCAAGGAGAATCATACTGCAGAACTCCTATCCAGACTGATGTTTTTACATTGTGAGTTGCAAACGGAAGCACACCTCCAATAAATTTAATGTAGTAATTATGGACACGGTTAAAATCAGTTTTAACACAGTAAGTTCCTTCACAGAATTCACTAATTGTTTGACACACAGAGGGATGGGCCCTTGACTACATGAAATCTAACAGAATTTGAGGTGTTGGCTTCTAAAGGAAAAGTAATCTCTGTCAGCAGTATTCTCCCCATGACTTGAAATTAGGGGTGTGGTGCAGGGGGATGTCTGGGAGGGTATAGGAGGTGCTCAGTCATTTGCTCTAACACTGTTACTAGCCGACAACTGGGGGGCACAGGCGGAGTGTACAGAAATCCCTGTCTAGCCTCAGTTTTGAGCCTCACTGTGTAGTATTTAAAAAAAATCACAGACATGCTCTTTAGATTATATACACACAGGAAAGGAGAAATCAGAAAAAATAAGAGCTGCCGGTTTTTATGTGCAGATCTGCCTGAAACATAACCTTTTACCTAAAATGCAAATGTCTGGAAACATCATATCCTACTATGTCTGTACATATATGTATTTTATGACAGTTAACGTTTTGTTTGCTTTTGTGTGAAATACACATCAAATGGGGGGTGGGGGGGGAGAGTAGATGTTTGTTACTATCAAATGTTCCACCCAAGAGGACAGCACCTATTCTTGAATGCAATGATCAGTTTTTGCCTAAATATACCAAAATAAAAATAAGCATAGAGTATATAGGCAAAAGCAAGCTGCTTGTTTTCTATGATTTGATAAACTAACAAAGGGACAAATATTGCAATCCTTACTCCATCAAATTTCCCACTGACTTCATTTAAACTATAGGATCAGGCCCAGCCCAGCAGCTACTTTAGAATGGATAATACTTGCACATCTGTGTATCTTACTAAAATTTAAGGACACATCTATAGTGGACTAATCTCTTCTTGGAAAGGAGAAACAAACAAAAAAAAATCACACTGGGAAAAGGAAAATCTTACAGATTCAAACGTCCTCACAATCAAAAGTGAACTTTGTTGGACCTCTGAACAAAAGATTTGTTATCAAAAGCCAAGATTCATTAGCAGGAATAAAGATCTGGCTTAGCCCAGCCATTAGGGAAACAACCGTCCCCAGAAACTTTAAGCCAAGCAGGGCAGCAAAGTAGAAAGCAAAGAAGCAGTCACAGGTTTCTCTCTGGGCACTTCAGAGACCCCATCAAGGTGAAGAAAAGCCCCAACACCTCAAAAAATAAGATCGAACCTCCCCCAAAATCAGGTGGAGGGAAAGGGGAGAGGACCTGAGCTGGAGCCTGGAAAGAAGCCCGGGGTGAGGAGCAGAAGCAACAAAGCAAAGCGAAACCACTTCCAGCACTGCAGCTGGAATGCCTGGAGCAGGGAGCAGGGCAGGCCAAAGAGGAGAAGTCTTAAAGTGACACAGACTCCTGGTTTTCTGTGGTAACCCTGAGCCTGACCAGCTCCCAGCCGATCTTCAGGGGCTCTGCTGCCCCCCCCCCCCAGCTGCTCTGCTGGCCTGGCCCCGCTCCCCACTTTGACAGCCTGGGGCTGCCCGGCCCGGCCCGTCCCCTCCTCCCCCAGCGGCTCAGCTGATCCGCTCCCAGGCTGGCCCCGCCCCCACTCCCCTGGCTGAGCCTCAGCCGCTGTGCCGGCCTCTCCCTCCCCGTGCGCGGGGACTGGAAACCCCTGCGCGGGGAGGCGGTTCTAACCTGCGCGGCCGCGCTGCTGTGCACGTTAGAGGGAACAGTGTGTGCCACCACATTGGGGGCATGGGGTGGGGTGCTGGCATGGGGGGGCAGGAGCTAGGGTCTGGGGCAGCCCACCAATGTGGGATCATTCCAGGCCCTCCCAAATTATACTTTAACCCCTGTGTAAAATAGAAAGAGTTTATACCCATGCCTGGCTTACCATGTGTCAGCCAGCTTCCACCTGTAAACCGGGTTCGAAAGAACTTCATGGCCCCTCACAAAGCCTGTCTCTCCTAGTCACAGTCTCATGGCAGTCCTTGAATTGAGAGTGAGTGACCCAATCTCCTCATGTCAGGACAGTCACTTTACACAGTTCTCTTTGCCAGGCCTCCAGAAGCAGGTCAATCCGGTATATGCAATTTCCTCCAGATGTGAACCTTCTACAGACTTCAAACAAGGAGTCCTGTGGCACTTAAAGACTAAGGGTATGTCCACACACACTTCTTATTTCGAAACAACAGAACTGCCATGGCCACATGACGCATGGCCATTTCGAAACAAGCAAACCGCTTTTTTCGAAATGGCCGCCATTGTTTCGAAACAGCTAAAACCTCATTTGGTTTCGAAACAGGGTTGTTTCGAAACCAGTGGTTTTGAAACAGCCCTGTGCGGACATGTTGGAACAAAGTGTTCTGAAATAACATGTGACCTTCCTCCCAGGGTGCTAAGCACCCTGGGAGGAAGGGCTGCCCCCTCAGCACCCTGGCCAGGGTGCTGAGGGGTGTCTGCGGGGGGGGGTGCGGGGCTGCGCCTCCCCCCCACAGGTGTCTTCAAGGGACAGCAGACACCCGCAGAGTGAAGCGCGGGGCTGTGCCGCACTTCGCAGGTGCCTGCAGCCCTCTGCAGGCACCCGTCAGGTGAGGCACAGCAGGGTGCCTCACCCCAGGGGCTTTAAATCTCTGGCTGCCCCCAAACCTGGCGGCGCAGTCCCTGGCGCACAGCTGGAGCCCACTGCTGCTGAGGCCGGAGTGAGCGCTGGCCCGGGATTCCCCAGCGCCCCCGCTCGTGCCGGGGGTGTGGCCAGGATATCCCCGGCCACGCCCCCGGAATCCCCGGTGCCCCCACTCCTGCGCTGGGGATTCTGGGGCCGTGGCTGGGGATGTCCCGGCCATGCCCCCGGCAGGAGTGGGGGTGCTGAGGAATCCCAGGCCAGCGTTCACTCCGGCCCTGGCAGCAGCGGGTTCCAGCCGCGTGCTGGGGACCGCGCCACCAGTTTTGGGGGCAGCTGGGGCTTTAAAACCCCCGGGGTCAGGCGCCCCACTGTGCCTCACCTGGCAGGTGCCTGCAGAGGGCTGCAGGCAACCGCGGAGTGCGGCGCAGCCAGGCGCTGCATCCCGCGGGTGTCCACTGTCCCCTGCAGACACCCACAGAGTGTAGCGCCTCTCTGCAATCCGCTCCCCAAGCGAAATAGCAGGTCCACACTGTGGACCTGCTATTTCACTCCCTTATTTTGACAAAGTTTTTGTTCTTCGAAATAAGGTGTTTTGAAATAAAAAGTTATTTTGAAACAGCTTGTTTCGAAACAATCTCATGAGGTTCAACAAGGACAAGTGTAAAATCCTGCACTTGGGACGAAAAAACCCCATGTACTGCTACAGGCTGGGGAGTGATCAGCTAAATAGCAGCACTGGAGAAAAGGACCTGGGAGTCATGGTGGATGGGAAGCTGGATATGAGTCAGCAGTGTGCGCTTGCTGCCAGAAAGGCCAATGGCATACTGGGCTGCATCAGAAGAAGTGTTGCCAGCAGATCGAGGGATGTGATCATTCCCCTCTATTCTGCACTAGTGAGGCCACATCTGGAATACTGTGTCCAGTTTTGGGCTCCCCACTACAAAAAGGACATGGACAAATTAGAGAGAGTCCAGAGGAGGGCAACCAAAATGATCAAAGGGCTGGAGCACAAGCCCTATGAAGAAAGACTGAAGGAACTAGGCTTATTTAGCCTGCAGAAGAGAAGA
>ML682005.1:726457-746541 GCA_007922195.1 Podocnemis expansa
GTGCCTGCAGCCTGGCTGTGCAGGCACTGGCCAGGGGACACCCCTCAGCACCCTGGCCAGGGTGCTGAGTGTTCCCTGGCCAGGGTGCTGAGGGGGCAGCCCTTGACCTGTTGTTTCAGAACCTCTTGTTCCGAAACAACATGTTCACACGAGTTGTTTCAAAACAAGTGTTTCGAAACAAGGTTGTTTCGTCCCCAAATGGGGTTTAACTTGTTTCGAAACAACACCCTTGTTTCGAAACAATGGGTTCCCGTTGTTTCGAAACAATGGTGCGTCGTGTGAACATGGTTTTTTTTTGTTTCGAAACAACGAGGTTGTTTCGAAACAAAAGTGCTGTGTGAACACAGCCATATAGTTCTAACTAGCATGACTACATAGAGCTAGTTTGAACAAAAGTTCTAACTAAATTCAAACTAAATGCTTAGTTCAAACTTAGTGTCCAAACTAACTAGTTCAAACTAAGCAGTTGCTTAGTTTGAATCAGCCAAAGGCTAGTGTAGATCTGGATCAAATTAGTCCAGACTAAATTTGCTTAGTCTGGACTAATTTGCCAGTGTAGACATAGCCTATGAGGTTATGTAGCTGGTTGCCTAACACTTTATAATCTATCATTTCATATTGTCCTTTACAAATGGAATATCCTATGCATCATCCATTCTGAAATACAAAGTCCATCAGTTGAGAATGGTCCATTATTCCTCTTTGTTGTAGCTTCCATGACCACTTCATAATATCTTATTCAAGTAGAGCCAGACTCCAGCATGTGCATATGCTTAAAAATACTTTTTGTAGTTATGAAATAGGTCAGACATTTCCATTCTATAAGCAGTGTAATCTTAATATACACAAAGTCATGTTTGCTCTTACTTGACATAACCACGTGAGATGTTGGAAAGCGCAGACTTATATGACAGGTCTGCTGGAATAACTTGGTAACATTTTATGGACCTCTCTGGCATATGTGCCAGTGGGCAGGGCCCCTCTCCTGGTTCAGAGGGCGGTGTGCATTGTGGGTATAAGAGGCTGAAATTTCTTTCCTAGGTCATGAAGAGGAGACAGTCTTAGGCACCTTTCCCATTCATGTATCTTGTCATTATAGTGCAGCTCTTGGCTCCCAGTGCTAGGTTTTATAACTCAAAAAAAGTCTGAACCTTGATTTATGGGCTTCTCAGAGCTCCCTCATTCCTCCTCTGGTATTTGCATATTCAGTTATCAGTGAACAGCTTAGACCATACTCACTTAAAACACCTTCACGAGATGTCATCGGTACATATACAAGCTCTTGTAGAGTTGTAGTTGGAGGGCAGCTTCTGTGTGCTTCTGGCAGCTAGATCATCATGAGCCTCTACCAAAATCCTTTTGGTGGTCATGTGGCATGTACTGGAATTCACAATGATCAGCAGGAGTCAGAATAGGAACCTTTACCTGCTACTCCTTTAATTTCATCTGATCCCCCATCAGTTTGGTTTTGACACTCATTGTTTCTTATTGCTAAAACTTCAGAGATCCAAGAAGGCCATTCCAGTTCTTTAAATGCCTTAAGGGCTCTTGTGCGATACCTTGCTGAAATTTCCATATGCAGCCAGCATAGAGGTGGCCTTAGGCTATCTGGGACCCTAGGTGAAGGCCTATTGTGGGGTCCCCTATAAGCCTCTGCCACTGTCCTTGGGTCCCTGCCAGGAGCTCTAAAACACTGCTTCCCAGTAGCTCTGACTCCTCACTGCCCCCCTCATCCTCAGCCCCAAGTCACAACTCGGGGTCCCAGCTTTCTCCACACCCCCCATACCCTCTCCCAGGCTGTTTGTGCCTGTTACAACTTAGAACACCTCTGCTGCCAACCAAAGCAGGTGAGGCTTTTGGGGTAGGTGAAGCCAGTGACCACCCCTGCTGTTCACGAAGTTGGGGATGCAGCCATTTATTGTTTGGGTCTTAGGCGGGTGCCTGCTTCACGGACCCCAAATACACCACTGTATTCCAAAAACTGCTTCTGCAACCAGAGTACCTTAGGATTCTGTTAGTAAAATCAAACATCCTTTTAAAGTGCCACAGGAAAGCTCATGCAAAAAATAAAGGTGCTGCAGGACTCGTTTGTTTTAATTCTCTCAAGACATCTATTCATAGAATCATAGGGCTGGAAGGGACCTCATGAGGTCATCTAGTCCAGCCCCCTGCCAAAAAAGGCAGGACCACTCCCACTAAATGATCCCAGCTAGAGTTTTATCCAGCCGGGCCTTAAACATCTCCAAAGACAGAGATTCCACCACCTCCCTAGGTAGCCCATTCCAGTGCTTTACCACCCTCCTAGTAAGAAAATTTTTCCTAATATCCAGCCTCGACCTCCCCAGCTGCAACTTGAAACCATTGCTCCTTGTTCTATCCTCTGTTACTACTGAGAACAGCTGAGCTCCATCCTCCTTGGAGCATCCCTTCAGGTAGTTGAACATTGCTATCAAATCCCTCCTCAGTCTTCTCTTCTGCAGGCTAAATAAGCCTAGTTCCTTTGGTCTTTCTTCATTGATCTTGTGCTCCAGCCCCTTGATCATTTTTGTTGCCCTCTGCTCAACTCTTTCGAATTTGTCCACGTGCTTTTGGTAGTGGGGAGCCCAAAACCGGACACAGTATTCCAGATGTGGCCTCACAAGTGCCGAATAGAGGGGAATGATCACATCCCTCAATCTACTGGCAATGCTTCTTCTGATGCAGCCCAGTATGTCATTGGCCTTTTTGACAGCAAGAGCACACTATTGACTCATATCCAACTTCCCATCCACCAGGAGCCCCAGGTCCTTTTCTCCAGTGCTGCTACTTAGCTGATCGCTCCCCGGCCTGTAGCAGTGCATGGGGTTTTTCCATCCCAAGTGCAGGACTTTGCACTTGTCCTTGTTGAACCTCATGAGATTTCTATTGGCCCACTGGTCCAATTTGTCAAGGTCTTCCTGAATCTTCTCCCTGCCCTCCAGCATGTCTACCATTCACCACCAGCTAAGTGTCATCTGCAAACTTACTGAGTGTGCAATCAATCCTATCATTTAGATCATTAATGAAAATATTGAACAGTACTGGCCCCAGGACTGACTCCTGGGGTACACCACTCGTTACTGGTTGCCAACTAGACATGGAGCCATTGATTCCTACATGTTGAAATGTTGATCTAGCCAGTTCTCTATCCACCTTACAGTCCATATATCCAACCCATACTTCCTTAACTTGCTGACAAGAATGCTGTGGGAAACTGTATCAAAAGCCTTGCTAAAGTTGAGGTATATCACATCAACAGCTCTTTCTGCATTCACAAATCCAGTCATCTCATCATAGAAGGCGATGGGGTTGGTCAGGCATGATTTACCCTTGGTGAATCCATGCTGACTGTTCCTGATCACTCTGTTTTCCTCCAAGTGGTTCAGGATGGATTCTTTGAGAACCTGCTCCATGATTTTTCCAGGGATTGAGGTGAGGCTGACAGGTCTGTAATTCTCTGGATCCTCCTTTTTGTCCTTCTTGAAGATAGGCACAATATTTGCTTGTTTCCAGTCCTCTCCCATTTGCCACGAGTTTTCAAAGATAATGGCCAGCAGTACTGCTACCTCATCGGCCAACTCCCTCAGCACCCTCGGATGCAGGTCGTCTGGCCTCATGGACTTGTGCACATCCAGCTTCCTTAAGCAGTCCCTACCCTGACTTTCTGTCACCAAGGGCCTCTCTTTTCTCCAATCTGCCATACCCAGTGTAGTGAGCTGGGAGCTGGCCCTGCCTGTGAAAACTGAAGTAAAAAAAGCATTGAGCACTTCAGCCTTTTCCTCATCCTCCATCACAAGGATACCTGCGCTATTCAGTAAGGGACCTACACCAGCCCTAATCCTCTTCTTGTTATTGACATACTTGTAGAATCCCTTCCTATTATCCTTCACATCCCTTGCTAGCTGCAACTCCAATTGTCCTTTGGCCTTTCTGATTTTATCCTTGCAGTCCCGAGCAATATCTTTATATGCCTCCTTAGTCATCTGTCCAAGCTTCCACTTCCTGTAAGCTTCCTTTTTATGCTTTAGCTCAGTGCAGAGTTCTCTGTTAAGCCACACTGGGCGCCTTCCACATTTGCTGTTCTTTCTGCTTATCGGAATGGTAACCTCCTGTGCCCCTTAGCAAGGTTCTTTAAAATGGAGCCAGCTCTCTTGGACACCTTTCCCATTCAGATCAGCCTCCCAAGGGATCCTGTCCATCAGTTCCCTGAGAGAGCCAAAATCTGCTTTTCTGAAGTCCAGGGTCTGTGTTTTGCTTCTTCCCTTTTTCCCATTAATCAGCATCTTGAACTCCACCATCTCATGGTCACTGCTGCCCAGGTTGCCATTAACTTCTATGTCCCAAATCAATTCTTCTCTTTTTGTGAGAAGCAGGTCAAGAGGTACAAGGCCCCTAGTTGGTTCCTCCAGCATTCATACCAGGAAGTTGTCCTCAACACTCTCCAAAAACTTCCTGGATTTCCTGTGCACTGCTGTATTGGCCTCCCAGCAGATGTCAGGGTAATCAAAATCCCCCAAGAGAACCAGGGCCTATGATCTGGAAACTTCTGCTAGTTGTCCACACAATGCCTCATCCACCTCCTCCTTCTGGTCTAGAGGTCTATAGCAGACACCCATCACAACATCCCCTTTGTTGCCCTCTCCTCTAAGCTTACCCCACAGATTTTCAACTGTGTCCCGTTCCACTTCCATAATGGAGCTCTTAGCAGTCATAGAGCTCTTTTACATATAGTGCTACTCTTCTTCCCTGCCTGTCCTTCTCAGACCATTCCCCTGGAAAAGATGCTGATTCTTCCTTCAGAATGGCTGCAAAAAATCCCAACTTTTCATAACACTTTTCACAGCTTTCAGCTGCTTAATTCTGTCTAACTCTAGCGTGCTAACTTCCCTCTTTTTTCATAAATCACTTGCTTATCTTTCAAAATGACACTGCTATCAGCAAAAATATCAGCACAGTGACTGGTGAATGAATGAAGGGGCAAGCTGGCCCTTCATAAGGCTCAGGAGGAGAGATGAAGAAGGCTCTGAGAAGTGCAGAGCCTCCTGCACCTCTCCAATGTTGTGAAGGGGCCAGCCAGCCCCATGCCACTGCTCAAACCAGGAGTGGGTGGAGGTGGGGAGAGGCCATCCTCCTTCAAAGCCAGTACAGGGCTAAAGTGGTGGCAAGTAAGTGCTGGGGGCATCTAGCCAGTCTTGGCTGGACCTTCATGGGGGCAGAGGATGCAGGAGGCACTGAGAGATGTGCTTCAGTGCCCACCCGGCCATTGTGACATCTCTCCCCTCCTCAGGCATTGTGGGATATGGGGGAGGAGATAAGGATGCCCTGTCCTAGCAGGGGCCAGACTGGAGCAGCAGAGGGTAAGGGCTGGTGGGGTGGGCTGGAGAAGGGGTTGAGGAATGCTTCCCCACATTTGATGAAGGACTGACCTGGCACTGCTCCCTGGAAGGGGGCGTGTGAGGCTGCCCTGTCTTAGCCAAAGCCAGGCTTCCCCACAGATACAGACCCCAATCCCCAGGGCAGCTGGGGGGGTGCTGCTGGGACACCTCCTGCCCTGTGTGGGAGGAGGGGCACAAATGTGGGTTTGCCCCGGGCACTGGATACCCTGGGTACGGCATTGTATTGTTCCAGTGATCTGAATCCCTGGTGCATGCACTTACTCTTCTCATCACAACTTCCCTTGGATTCCAAGCATGTTTTCTCAACCTCTTTCTTATTTGTTCTGGGGTGGTCATTCTGTCAGTAGGTAGTGATCCTTATGGATAAAAGACACAGGTGTTCTGCTCTTATGAACTATGGTAGACTCCATCAGTTTGGTCCAAATGACCTTAGATTGCTTGTATTTTCAACCATCAGTTTAGGCTTCTTATCCCTCAAGCTAAAGATTAACATTCTTTCCCAGCTGACTCAAGGCACAGTGGCTATGTTGACACTGACAATTTAGTTGGAATTATTAGTCCCTGTCTACATTGGACTTTCATTAAGTCAGATTAAGAAATTGCTTAATTCAACTTAATGAAAGCTTAGTTTGAATTAATAAGAACCGCCTGTTTGGTTGAACTATGCCTTAATTTGACTCCTTGGTTTGCAACTAAGGATGGTGTAGACCTGAATTAACTCTTAATTCGTCTTTATTAAATTCAAATTAAGGGCAGATAGGTCAAATTAACAAAGTGGACTAAACTGACTTAATTTTAAAAAGGGATAGCCGTGTTAGTCTAGTCCAGTGAAAAAACAACAAGGAGTTGTGTGGCACTTTAAGACTAACAGATTTATTTTTTGCATGAGCTTTCGTGGGAGAAGATCCCACTTCCTCAGATGCTTCGAAGATGGGTGAACTTACAGAAAGGAATAAAACTAAATTCAAGGGGGTGTAAAACATAGGATCAGGTCATAAAGTAACAGCAAATCAGAGCAGTTTACAGGCTCAAACCATGGGAAGCCTGAAGTGAAATTACCCTTTGTGATGGGAAAAGAATCCATAGTCTCGATTCAGTCCTGCTTTCACAGAATTTATCTTGCATATTAATTTGAGTTCAGCTGTCCCTCTTTGAAGTCTTGATGTCCCAGGTACAGCTCTAACGACAGTCATTAACAAATCCATCATCGAGTGATTAGGAAGATGGAAGTGCTCAGCAACTGGTTTCTCTGTTCTTTGATTTCTGATATCAGCTCTGTGCTCATTCAGTCTCTTACGGAGCAATCATTCTGTTTGTCCAATATATAAGGTGTAGGGGCATTTCTTGCACATGATGGCATAGACCACATTAGTAGATGAGCAGGTAAATGAGCCTTTGATGGAGTAGCAGGCTTGATTAGGACCTATGATGGTGTCTGTTGTGTAGATATGTGGGCAGACTTGGCAGCATGGTTTTTTGCAGGGGTATTTGACTTAATATGGTCAATAGTTTGAATTGAAGTCAAACTTATTAGTTTGAATGAACAAATTCAACCTAACTTTTTCTAGTGTAGACATAGCCCATGAGTCTGCAGCACCTTTTCCAGTGAAAGAGCCTTACACAATCTTTCCTTTGTTATTGTACTTTTCTTAAAACTGTTTTTCCAGGTAATTGCAAGATACCAGTAGCAGGGTACAAAATCAGTCATGCTGTTTCCAGGTATTATCTTTCTTTAACACAGTTCCTCACTTATTCTGTGTAAGTTCCAAGTCCCAATAACAGAATGCATCTGTAAATAACTCACAAACTGCAACACAGGTACTGTAAGGAGTGACCCCATCCCACTGTTTTTTACATTCACCCGGCAAAAGATAAAGTGCCAACTGTTAACTGCTGTACCCTCTGTTCCTTTTATACCATCCTTGCTGGGGCCTCCAGTTCTGTTACCTAGGGTTTTGCCCACCCACAGCTCATGGTAACCTTACCTGTGCAATGTGGTGTCAGGAAATAAACCAAACGGAGACATTCATTCATCCAGCAGCTAGATGGACTGATAGAAACAGAATAACACAAAAGTGCTCTTACTGATCATCCAGCTGTCATTGAAGGAACACAAAGCTGTGTCCAAGAACAGGTCTCAGGAGAGTGTAAACTTCTCCCACCACATTTATCCTTCTTAGTAAACAATAACACATCAAGGAAGTGGTAAAAAAGGTCTCTGTAGAAATAGTTCTACAACTGATCACGTCAGCTCCTTGGAGGTATAGTGTGTCATGGCTGGCTCAAGGGTTTTTGCTGCCCTAGGCCTACAGAGATTTTGGTGCCCTGCCCCGCTCCCCCCACCCCAGCGGTCAGCGGCGCACTGCCGCTGCTGGGATCCAGCTGTGGGCAGGGGTCCAGCCCCACCAGGGAGGATCGCTGTGGGTGGGGGTCTGGCCATGGGTGGAGAGTGGAGCAGCCCCAGCCCAGCCCTTGGTGTTCCCTAATTTTTGGGGCTCTAGGCGACTGCCTATGTTGCTTCTATGGAAGGACCAGCCATGTAGTGTGTGGGCATGGATTCAGCTGATTAGAGTGATATGTGGAACTGACAAGGCTGAGAACCAACTGTAGCATTACAATACAGCTGCCTTGTTTGCAGAACCTTTTTTCCTTTTCTAGGACCAACCTGTCCTGACAGTATTCTTGTATTCCATATAGCTAAGGATATGTGTAC
This sequence comes from Podocnemis expansa, assembly GCA_007922195.1. Lineage (NCBI taxonomy): Eukaryota > Metazoa > Chordata > Testudines > Podocnemididae > Podocnemis > Podocnemis expansa. The sequence goes on from ML682005.1 coordinate 734,585, forward strand.
ATCTGCTTTTTTAGTTCAAACTTGCTGATCTGAACTAAAAAAAAACAAGGTTAGTCCAAACTACCCACAGGCTAGTTTGGACTAACTGCGGCTTTTTAGTTCAAACTAGCCACATGGCTTAGTTCGAACTGAAAAATTAGTTTGAACTAAGCCATGTGGCTAGTTCAAACTAATGGCTAACCCTAACCCTAACTTCTTTAGTTTCAACTAAGCCATTAGTCTGGGTCTACATCATGCTAGTTTGAACTTAAAGTTCAAACTAAGCACTTAGTTCAGACTAACCATTCAAATTTATTAGTTTGGACTAAGCTTTGGCTAGTCTGAACTAAGAAATTTCTTAGTTTGAACTAACCAAAGGCTAGTGTAGACATGGGCCAAATTAGTTCAGACTAAGCTTGCTTCCTTTGGACTAATTGGCTAGCGTAGACATAGCTTAAGTGACATTAGCATTATGTGTATGAATATATGAGTAGTATTTAGGCACATTACTCCCATTGATTTTACTGGAAGTCAAGCACCTAAAGACCTTTGAGGAGCTGGACTGCCATGATTGCATTTCTGTGACTATGATGTAATTGTGGTAACCAGAGTTATTAGTGCCTACATTTTACTTTGCAATGCAGTCACTGAAAGATCAGAGAACAATGGTTAAAAAAAAAAAAAGGCATGGATTTGCCGGATGTCAGGAAATTCTCCAGTGGCATGTAATCAGTTCAGCCAGCTCTACACATTTTCTTTGTGACCCATGGGGGCTGGGGGGGGGGAGGCATAGTGAGGGGGCATGGCTGCAATGTCTCTCAGCTACTTACTGCTTCTTTAATCTTAGCACGTTCTATTTCCTGTTCTTTTGCTTTGCTGTTGAGTTACTCTTTCACATGTATTATGTCGTCTATCTGGTCTTATCTCCTTGCTCCAAGCTCTTGATGCCCTTCATCATATTAAAGCTCTCATATTTTCCTAGCTTTGAAAACGGTGCTTAATGTTAATATGTTTAATGTTGGCTTGTCACACTGTGCATGTGGCTATGAAGAACACCTTGCTTTTACTTAGTAAGTAAATACTCTAATACAATCATTGAAGAACTTTAAGCTAGTTAAATATTTACAGCCTAATAATAATTCAAGCTATAAAGATTTTAAATGCTGCATTTTTAAAAGCAAGTATCAAAGCGAGCCAATTAAATGTTAGGTTAACCTACCTCCTCAACTATTTAAAAAATCAGGAAGACAGACACTTAAAGGTAGTCTAAATAAATTTAATTCTGCTCCACATCTTGATACATGAGCCATCTACATTGTGAACCCTTATGTATGTTATGACTATCTTAACTTTTTTCAAATGTTTGAAAATAAAAATGAAACAGTAGCATTATGCTATGAACCTCAGCTTCCTCTAGGCTGTTTAGTCTTGGTCTGATGGCCAATACTTGTCCAGTGGAGGAGGGAAGGACGAATGTATGGTTGAATGTTTTGGGGGAGGGAGGGGGTGGATCTCCAGCCCAGAGCAAGAAGCTTAATAGATTACAGGGCTGTTTCTAGGCTGTACAGAGGAATGGATAAGAAATCTTTCCCTAGGGTTTACAATGAAATGACAACTAGCGAAGGTAATACACAGATTGCATGTAGAGCAAGACATAATTATGTTGTGGCTCCTTGACAACAGTAGGAGTATAGAACAGATGAGGGCCACGCCAGTCCTGTTGTAGTAACTAGATCTACAAATTTACCTTAATTGTGAACAACACTGTAAAAAATGAATGAAATTTGATAAAATGTCAGAATAAAACTTAAACAACAAACAAATGGTGGTGGAGGAAGATGCAAAAAGTAGACAATAACTGAATTAGTCTAAACAAAGACCTACTGATAACAACTGAAGGATTGAGTTAAGATCATGTCTGATAAACAAAAAAAGTGTGGAACTAGAAATTATGAACAAAAAATTGTGCTGGAAACTAGACCTAATGGTAGTCAAAATGGAAGGGTGGACAATTTGCCCACCATCCCTCTTCCACAGGCCCTTAAAAGAGACATGGGAGGAGAGGCATGAACAGGTGCATGAATCAAATGATTGATGGAGTGGGGATAAGCTGACGCGTAATTGCTTCACTCCAGTACCTCAGTCATTTGTCTGTGGATTCCAGACATTCTCTCCTCATCATGAAACCCTGATCTCAACACACCAGCAGGACACCTGGCTGTCACCACCATAACAATGGAGACTCCAGCTGGAGATATGCAAGATCCTGCTTGACTCCCTTTCCCTAATGTGTTCCCTTCCGCCCATTAACATAGCTGTTATGCTTTTCTTTCAGTTTTCTATTTGATCCATAAGTCACCTTTATTACATGGCATCGGCACAATAAGACAAGGTGGCCCATCTTGATAGAAATTGGTGAAAGAGAGGTACCAGACAAATCTAATGACATACCAGACTGGGAGATGAATTAAAGCCCAAGGTAACTGCCCACTGACCTGCCAACAAGCATGAGTCTCTGACTGACTTGCCATTGTCACCCTGAGAAAAATCAACAAATTCCATATTTTCCACATCTTTACCATCCACCCGCCTATTTGCCAAAAGTAGGAAAAGTGATCATCCTTCACCTCTTGGAGCTGAGCAACAAAACTAACCCTTTCCTTTTCACCAAAAACAGCTGTTCCACAAAATAATCAATGAGAATTTAACAGATATCCTCTCTGTTAAAAGGGACCCTGATTAGGTTGTTCATTTTTATGTAGGTACTTAATTTCCATTTTAAAATTATTACTAACTTGTTTTAGCTCATTTTCTCTTTTGAGCCCTAACGAATATATTTATAGACTTTAACATAGATTTATTAATGTGGTTCCAATAGAATTAAGCAGGATGAGTTGCAAAGCCTGCTTCTTGTTTAAAACTGTTCAATATTGAAGAGTTTCAGGCACATGTTAACATGACTCTCTGGGTCATATACTCCATCTAAGCTAATAGAATGGGCTTTTAGCCTGTATTGCAGGAGAGGATAGTGGCATCACTTATGATTTAGATGGCACCAAACTTTTCCTTATGAGCAAATGAAAATAACCTCTTAACTTTGCTAAACTTTAATAATTTAGGTTGGCATTTTCCTTGCTGGCTGGCTATTTTTTTTCCTTTAAAGGGGCTTAATTAAGCTAGCACAGGCAATTTTAATTTTCACATTTCATAGAATCATAGGGTTGGAAGGGACCTCACGAGGTCATCTAGTCCAACCCCCTGCCAGAGGCAGGACCACTCCCACTAAACCATCCCAGTCATGGTTTTGTCCAGCTGGGCCTTAAACACCTCCAAAGATGGAGATTTCACCACCTCCCTTGGCAGCTCATTCCAATGCTTCACCACTCACCTAGTAAAAATGTTTATCCTAATAGCCAGCCTCGATCTCCCTAACTGTAACTTGAGACCATTGCTCCTCGTTCTGTCCTCCGTTACTACCGAGAACAGTCGAGCTCCATCCTCCTTGGAGCATCCCTTCAAGTAGTTGAAGGTTGCTATCAAATCCCTCCTCAATCTTCTCTTCTGCAGACAAAATAAGCCTAATGCTTTCAGTCTTTCCTCATAGGGCTTGTGCTCCAGCCCTTTAATCATTTTGGTTGCCCTCCTCTGAACTCTCTCTAGCATGTCCCTGTCCTTTTTGTAGTGGGGAGCCCAAAACTGAACACAGTATTCTAGATGTGGCCTCACCAGTGCAGAATAGAGGGGAATGATCACATCCCTTGATCTGCTGGTAATACTTTGTTTGATGCAGCTCAGTATGCCATTGGCATTTTTGGCAGCAACAGCACACTGCTGACTCATATCCAGCTTCCCATCCACCAGGACCCCCAGGTTCTTTTCTACACTGCTGCTACTTAGCTGAATGTTCCCCAGCCTGTAGCAGTGCGTGGGGTTTTTCCGTCCCAAGTGCAGGATTTTATATTTGTCCTTATTGAACCTCATAAGATTTCTATTGGCCCACTGTTCCAATTTATCTAGGTCTCCCTGAATCCTGTCCTTGCCCTCCAACGTGTCTACTGTTCCCCCCAGCTTGGTGTCATCCACAAACTTACTGAAAGTGCAGTCTATTCCATCATCCAGATCATTGATGAAAACGTTGAACAGAACCGGCCCCAGGACTGACCCCTGGGGCACACCACTTGTTACTGGTTGCCAGCTAGACATGGATCCATTGATTCCTACATGCTCAAACCATTGATCTAGCCAGTTTTCTATCCACCCTACAGTCCACCTATCCAACCCATACTTCCTTAATTTGCCAATGAGAATGCTGTGGGGAACTGTATCAAAAGCCATGCTAAAATCAAGGTATATCACATCAATGGTTCTTCCTGCATCCAGAAAACCAGTCATCTGATCATAGAAGGAAATGAGATTGGTCAGGCATGATTTACCCTTGGTGAATCCATGCTGACTGTTCCTGATCACTTTATTTTCCTCTAAGTGTTTGAGGATGGATTCTTTGAGAACCTACTCCATAATTTTTCCAGGGATTGAGGTGAGGCTGACGTGTCTGTAATTCCCCAGATCCTCCTTTTTCCCTTTCTTGAAAATAGGTACTATATTTGCTTTTCTCCAGTCCTCTGGCACTTCCCCCATTCTCCATGAGTTTTGAAAGATAACGGCCAGCGGTGCTGCTATCTCATCAGCCAATTCCCTTAGCACCCTTGGATGCAGTTCGTCCGGCCCCGTGGACTTGTGCACATCCAGCTTCCTTAAGCAGTCCCTAACCTGACCTTCCATCACCGAGGGCCTCTCTTCTTCTCTCCAATCTGCCATACCCATGGTAGTGGGCTGGGAGCTGACCCTGCCTGTGAAAACTGAAGCAAAAAAAGCATTGAGCACTTCAGCTTTTCCCTCATCCTCTGTCACGAGGATGCCTGCCCCATTCAGTAAGGGATCTACATTTTCCCTGATCCTCTTCTTGTTATTAACATACTTATAGAACCCTTTCCTGTTATCCTTTACATCCCTCGCTAGCCGCAACTCCATTTGTCCTTTGTCCTTTCTGATTTTATCCCTGCAGTCCCGAGCAATATCTTTATATGCCTCCTTGGTCATCTGACCAAGCTTCCACTTCCTGTAAGCTTCCCTTTTATGTTTAAGCTCAGAGCAGCGGTCTCTGCTAAGCCATTCTGGGTGCCTTACATGTTTGCTGTTCTTTCTCTTAATTGGAATGGCAACTTCCTGTGCCCTTAGCAGGGTTTCTTTAAAATATAACCAACTCTCTTGGACACCTTTCCCCTTCAGATCAGCCTCCCAAGGGATCCTGCCCATCAGTTCCCTGAGGGAGCCAAAATCTGCTTTTTTGAAGTCCAGGGTTTGTGTTTTGCTTCTTTCCTTCCTTCCTTTAATCAGCATCCTAAACTCAACCATGTCATGGTCACTACTGCCTAGCTTGCCATTTACCTCTACCTCCCTGATCAATTCTTCCCTGTTTGTGAGCAACAAGTCGAGAGGTGCAAGGCCCCTAGTTGGTTCCTCTAGCATGTGTACCAGAAAGTTGTCCCCAACACTCTCTAAAAACTTCCTGGATTGCCCATGCACTGCTGTATTGGCTTGCCAGCAGATGTCAGGGTAACTGAAGTCCCCCATCAGCACCAGGGCCTGTGATCTAGAAGCTTCCGCTAGTTGTCCATAGAACACCTCATCCACCTCCTGCTTCTGGTCTGGTGGTCTATAGCAGACACCCACCACAACATCCCCCTTGTTGCTTTCCCTTCTTAATGTAACCCACAGACTTTCTACTGGCACGCTTCCACTTCCACAATGGAGCTCTGAGCAGTCATAGAGCACTTTTACATATAATGCTACTCCTCCCCCTCTTCTTCCTTGCCTGTCCTTCCTGAACAGTTTATACCCATCCATGGCAGAGCTCCAGTCATGCAGACTATCCCACCACGTCTCTGTTATTCCAATGATATCATAGTTCCTTGTCTGTGCTAGTACTACCAATTCTTCCTGTTTATTTCCCAGACTCCTCGCATTAGTGTATAGGCACCTAAGATACCCGGCCGATTTCCCTACTTTGTCATGTTGATTTCCAATTCTATTACATATACCTCCTTGCATTTTTTCTTGGAGTTGTCCTCCCCCACTCTCCTCATGTATTGGGGCTTCAGTAGAACATTTAAGACAATTATTTGATCCCCCCCCCCATGTTCCAACTACCTTCTCTTTTATTCCTGGTGTTACAGTCCCAGCAGCCCTCAAGTTCCAGCCCTTCCCCCAGATCTCCCACATTGTCACTTACCTGTGGGCTTTGGTCTCCTTCCCCCTCTGAACCTAGTTTAAAGCCCTCCTTACTAGGTCAGCCAATCTGTGCCCAAATATGCTCTTCCCCTTCCGGGACAGATGAAGGCCATCTCTGTCTATCAATCCTCCATCCTGAAACAGTAGTCCATGGTCAAGGAAGCCAAATCCCTCCTGACCACACCATCTTCGCAGCCAGGCATTTACCTTTAGGATACATCCGTCTCTTCTCAGGCCTCTAGCCTTGACCAGAAGGATCAAGGAGATTTCTCAGCTTTTGAGTGCCTGGCTTTGATATTTCACTATTTTGAGCATAGATTATTTGACTGTAATATGGAAAACTGGCCACAGCTTGTGAGGTGTTGTTCATAAATGTCCTTAATGCTGCGCTACATGTCCCTAAACTAGCCCTTAATATCATCCCTCTGTTCCTCCTCAATGGAACAATACATACAGATCATTCCTATATGTAGCCCTTCCCTAACTATACTGATATCCCATGCGCTGCCCTGCCCATCCCCAGCTAATCCTCTGTTACCTTTCACTCTTGTACATGCTACTAGCCCCTCCCACCTGACCTTCCTTTCCTGTATATGCTACTCCCATCCCTTGCCAGAATAAGTAGCCAACTGTAGGCAAGTCAGCCAGGGTAATTAGAGAAAGAAGAGTGACAGAAGACTAGAGCAGAGAATGAGAAGGCAGCAATAACAGAAAGAAAAGACAATGAGATATGGGCATTGCTGGGCATGGGCCCATGGTCTGAATGTTTTGCCCAGTGCCCAAGGCCACAGCAATAGCAGCCTGCCTGCTTGGCTGTGTTAACTCCAGTCTGTGCTGCAGGACATGGTCCACCCTGACCAGACCTACACTGTCCCGGGCTGGTCCATCTTCATCAACCTGTACCTGGTCCAGGATCTCTTGGAGCTCGGGTCTAGGGACGGTCTGTCATTCGCTCTCCTGGCCCTGGATCAGGAGAAACCGTTTGACCCGGTGGACAACGGGTACCTCCTGGGCACCGTGTGGGCCTTTGGCTTCAGGCCACGCTTCGTGGGCTTTCTCCGGGTGCTGTACACCTCCATGGAGTGCCTGGTCAAGCTCAACTGGACCCTGACCGAGCCGGTGAGCTTTGGGTGAGGAGTCCGTCAAGGCTGCCCACTGTCAGGCCAGCTGTACGCTCTGGCCATCGAGCCCTTCCTCTGTCTCCTCCGCTGGAGGTTGATGGGGTTGGTGCTTCATGAGCCGGAGCTGCGGCTGGTCCTGTTGGCATACTCTGATGACGTGCTCCTCGTGGTCCAGGACCCAGGCGACCTGACGCAGTTGGAGGCTTGCCAGGCTACCTACTCGGCAGCCTCCTCCACCCGGGTCAACTGGGTCAAGAGTTCTGGCCTGACGGTAGGGGCTGGGTGGTCGGTGGGTCCCCTCCCACCCGCGCTTCAAGCCATCTGGTGGAGCATGAGTCTGTTGCTGTATCTCGGCATTTACCTTTCCGCCACCCATCCCTCCCCAGATGAGAACTGGCGCGTTTTGGAGGGCAGGGTCGCTGAGCAGCTGCGGAGATGGACAGGACTGCTGCAGTGCCTCTCTCTTCATGGGAGGGCACTGGTGGTCAACCAGCTTGTCCTGTCCATGCGCTGGCACTGGCTCAACACCCTGGTCCTGCCCCCGATGTTCCTGGCCCACCTCCAGAAGACAGTTCTGGAGTTCTTCTGGCCAGGACTGCACTGGGTCTCTGCAGGGATTCTGAGTCTCCCCCTGGTGGAGGGAGGGCAGGGCCTGTGCTGTGTCCACAGCCAGGTACATGTTTTCCGCCTCCAGGCCCTGCACAGACTCCTTTATGGGGCAGGTAGTCCGGCATGGAGCCACCTGGTGCGCACCTTCCTCTGCTGCTACTGAGGGCTCCAATACAACTGGCAGCTCTTTTATATCCATCTGAGAGGTGGTCCGTGAGATGTCTCCGAGCTGCTGGACTTCTACTAGGACCTCCTCCGGACTTGGAGGCTTGTTTCGGCCTCCAGGGCCCTTGTACCCACCAAGGGGGAGGATCTCCTCATGGAGCCACTGCTACACAACCCCCATCTGAGTGTGCAGGTGGTGGAGGCCCCCTCCGTGAGGTGGAGGCTGGTCCTGGCAGGTGTCATCAGGGTCAGAGACCTCCTGGACTATGCCTGGGCACACTGGGTGGATCCCCTAGTACTCGCCCAGTGCATGGGGCTCTCCACCCTTTGAACTCCTTGGTGCCTATTCCAGGAGGTGAAGGCAGCCCTGCCCCCCTCTGCTTGGGTCTACCACGAACGGGTCCTTTGAGACGGCACCCCCTGCCCTCCTCTTAGTCCTGGCCCTCTGGAGCTTGTGATCAGGCCCCTGGCCCCACGGGCCTCCGCCCCCGGCTGGCCCCGCCCAATGCCCTGAGCTGGCTGCTAGACTTGCAGTCGGTTCCCTTCTGAACCACGCCTCGCAAGTACCTGTACACGCTCGTGCTCCACACCATCCACTTCCTCACCCTCGTGTCCCACCCCAACACCAAATGGCGGGACCTAAGCCCATCTGTGGAGGGCGAGGACCCCAGTGGGCCAGCCTCTATGCCACCTTGACCCCGTGGCTCACTGGGGATATCAGTTGGCAGCTCCTGCATGGAGCCATGAGCACAGGCATGTACTTGGCGCAGTTCACCCCCAACCCAGACACTTGGCCCTTTTGTAGTGGGAGGGAATCCCTGGCGCACGCGTATCTAGAGTGCGGCAGGTTGCAGCCCCTCTTCCAGCTCCTCCAGAACCTCTTATTGAGGTTCTGGCTGCACTTCTCCCCACACACATTCCTTTATTCACTTCCCATCTGTGGCCCCACGAAGTTGCAGGACCTCCTCGCCAACCTCCTCCTGACCTATGCAAAACAGGCCATCTATAAGGCCAGGGAGAGGAGGATGGCTGAGGGAGGGGCCTGCAACTGTGGGGCCTATTTCCGGTCCCTCGTCTGCTCATGCCTCCAGGCAGAGTTCCTCTGGGCAGCATCCTCTGGCTCTCTCGACACCTTCCGGGAGCAGTGGGCACTGTCCGGGGTTCTCTGCTTGATGTCCCCCTTTGCTTCTCTAGTTTTGAACCTCTGACCCCTACACCCGTCCCTGTTCTTCATTAGTTGTCCCCTGAAATCAGTTGGCCCCGGGCCTAGGGCCACCTACCCTTAAGCTGGGGGAGGGGTGTTAGCAGTGGGTGCGCTTGTGCCTGCCCACCTCCTGGCATCCAAATAGGTGTGTTAACTCCAGCCAGGCTAACACTGGCTGGCTGCTCTGCTCAGCCCTGTGCACCTGGGAGCGGGGGCAGAGTGGGGCATTTTTAAATCTCCAACCCTGACCAATCACAAGGCTCTGGGGGGAGGGAAGGAAATATTAAAAGGCTTCCTGGGCCTGGCCAGTGAGGAGCTACTGACAGGATCCTCCAAACTAAGGGTGAGTTAATTGGAGAAGGTGTCAGGGGTGGGATTGGGACATGGCCCAGAGGGCTGTGGGGTGGGAAGTTGGTGGTTGACAGGCACTGGTTGGAAGCTGAAGTAGTGCTGGGCCGGGCCCAGAGGAGCACGGCCCAGTGCCAGCTGGGTGCCAGGAAGCCCAGAGCAGCACCAGCTAGGTGCTGGGGAAACTCCAGGGTCCATGCCTGAGGAGGGTGGATTTGGGGCCCTGTGCCCTGAATCTTTTTTCTATGAAGTTGCTCAGCTGTCTCAGGGCCTTAGGGGGAACACTGAAAGAGAGGTCTGGAAGAAACCTCAAGAGGTCATCAAATCCAGCTTCTGTGCTCAAGATGAACCAAGTCAGCCTAGATCAGTGGTTCTCAAACTTTCCAGAGTATTGTATCCCTTTCAGGAATCTGATTTGCCTTATATAGTCTCAGGTTTCAACTTACTTAAAAACTTGGTTACACATCAGACAAAAATTTAAGCATCACAGCACGCTACTGCTGTAAAATTGCTGAGTTTCTCATTTTTATCATATAACTATAAAATAAATCAATTGGAAAATAAATACCATAATTATATTTCAGTGTTTGATTTATGTGGAGCAGTATAAACAAGCCACCTGCATGAGATGTTAGTTTACCCTGACTTAACTAATGCTTTTTATGTAGTCTATTGAAAAACTAGACAGCTACAGCAACCTAGATGAGTTGATGTACCCCACAGGGGTACACAGTACTGACTGAGAACCACTGACTTGAATCTCCTATGTCAGGTTTGGCCAAACTGATCTTAAAAAAGCTCCACTGGCAGGGATTCTACAACAAGGAGTTGTGTGGCACTTTAAGACTAACAGATTTATTTTTTGCATGAGCTTTTGTGAGAGAAGATCCCACTTCCTCAGATGCTTCGAAGATGGGTGAACTTACAGAAAGGAATGAAACTAAATGCAAGGGGGTGTAAAACATAGGATCAGGTCATAAAGTAACAGCAAATCAGAGCAGTTTACAGGCTCAAACCATGGGAAGCCTGAAGTCAAATTACCCCTTGTAATGGGAAAAGAATCCATAGTCTCGATTCAGTCCTGCTTTCACAGAATTTAGCTTGCATATTAATTCGAGTTCAGCTCTTCTAAGCTTCTTCCACAGCTTAACTGTCCCTATAGTTAGAAAGAACAGAAGATGTAGCATACTGCAGAGAGGAAAGGAGGGAGAAGACAGTCCCGTGGCGCCTGCGGACACCAGGGGCTGCCTCCAGTCCATGGTGGTGGGGGCGCTGAAGCCACCAGGGCTCCTCTGGTCTGTTGTGGTGGGGGCACTGAAGCTGCGGAGGCTCCTCTGGCCCAGGAAGCTTCAGCCCCTTGCTGCTAGGGCTCCTCCATCCTTGGTGGCAGGGTGCTGCAGCTGCCAGGGCTCCTCAGTCAGCAGGGTGGGCAGCCACCAGGGTTCACAACCCTGATGGTCCCACACAGGACCCTCGGGATCCCCAAGCAGTTGAAATCCTGATGCTGGGGGACTGTTAGAGCAATGAAGTTGATAAGTGTGACAGCTCCCAGACGGTATAAGAGGCTGAGTGGCCACTCTGACGGTCTGCCACATTAACTTTGCCAAAAAAGGCTCTATACCGCTTGTCCAGGTGGTTTTATTTTGTTGGGCAATTTAGCTAACAAAAGCGTTATTGTAGTGTGCCTACAAGGGTTGTTCTTTTGCTGACAAAACTTTCTAGTGTAAACAAGGCCTAAAACGATGCTTCTTAAGACCAGCCTAACTAAAACAGTAATGAACATCTGCTTCTGGACCTGCTATTGGCGTACACATCTGGTTTGATGTTAATCTTCATATTTGCTCAAATATATAAAACAGATCCATGAATTAATGTCACATAATTTAGCTGCAACCAAGATGAAGAACCAGCTAACATTTTAATAACTTCCCCTGCCCAAATTTGTATGTCCAAAATGAGAAATTTCAGGAATAAACACAAGAAGATATTGAAGAATTAGCAAGCACAATTTTAGAAGTATCATGCCATAGTGGCAGCTGCTGTATGTGCAGAGCAGATTGAAAATATAATTTAATGAAATTCCCTACAAAATTCTGCTTGCCAGAACATGTTATTTTGAGTGAATCCTAGTGTAATATTTATTATTAAAAATAACTTGTTTCACTATCAAGGTTTTTAGAGAGAGAGAGAGAGATATATATATATATATATATATATATATATATATATATATATATATA
>ML682005.1:761232-844069 GCA_007922195.1 Podocnemis expansa
TGTGCCTCTTTCTGAAGCTGAGGGCCAGAGTTAGATTTTCCCCTACACATCCTATTGATGGGGCAGCTTTGCGGTGCCGGCTCTAAGTGCCGCTAACGGGAATGGTTGCATCCTGATCGGAACGTGCCCTGGGCAGCAAAACAGAGTGGTATGGCTCTGTCCCGGGGCAGACACCTCAGAAGTGGAACCACCTAGGGTTACGAGATACCAAAGCATGGAAAGGAGATTAGGGAAGTATGAAAAGGAGGACATTGGAGGATGCATGGAGAAAATGTAGTATTAATGTCATAGTCTTTTTTTTTTTAGGGAGCCCTGCAACGCTTCTGTTATGTGTTAGCTCTGTGTTCTTGAGGAATCAGAGCATAGTATCCAGCCTGTGCCTCCCCCCTGCCCTCCCCCACATCCCCCAACCTCTGCTTGAACTGAAAACCAAAAACAGTAGGAAATGGGAGACATCCTCATCTACCCATATCCAAAAGCCATCAGCACAGTAAATTGAGCTTCATTTGCATTGACTATGGAGAGCCAGGCTCCAAAGCAGGAGCCGCACTGAACTCTGGGATTGAAGAAGCAGGGAAGCATTGCCTGATGGGGGATCTCACACCAACACGAACAAACTCAGCGATTATCAGACCATTCTAGTCACAGACAGGATAATTGATACCCAAAATACTGAGTCTGCCTAACTGTATTGTGAGCTTCTCTGAACCATTACACCCAGCCAGGAATGTGTATTGGCCACTAAACAAGTCCTTATAAAAATCCTTTACCCACATCCAACAGTAGTGCAGTGGTGTGTGTGTGTGGGGTGCATGCTTGTGCAAGTCCTGATTGGATCCTGTGTGAGTCTGGATTGAGTCCTGATGCTTGGATATAAAGCTGTCTCATTTCCACTGGGATTTGGCTTTTCTTCCTTGCTGATTGCTGTGGGAGCTTTGTTTCCATCCAGCCTCTGACCCTGACCTGCACAGCTTGGAAACCTTTCTGCTACACAGTGGTGAGACCCCCCCCCAACTTTTCTCTTTCTGCCCCCCACCCCCTCAACCTCTCTCCCTCTTTGTTAATTACGACTCTCTCTAGGCCTGATACAGTAGAATCTAGGTACTATTGTAGCTGGGTGTTCTTATTTCCTTGTATGTTTATCAATGCTGTAACTGGGTACTTTGGGGTATTCTTCTCTCCTTTGTAATTATTATTATTAGTGCAAGTTTTAGATAGGTAGGAATAAAACGCCTTTTGTTATCAAGCCAGTTTCCAGACTCTTCTAAGACGTCATTTGTGGTCTTGGTTTCTTTATATCGCTTTGCAGCAATGCTTCTATTACCTAGCCAAAGATCCCTGTAATGCCCACAACCTTGTAAGGTGTGCTTATTGATAGGGATAGTAGCCTGATTGAGTTCAGGGGCATATAAGGGTGACAGCTGACAAGTGCTGTTTTGACCCAGCCTGATTGAGTCCAAGGGGCATACAAGGGTAGCCGCTGAGAAGTGCTGTGTGACCCAGCCTGCTCAAGATCCACAATCAAGCCTAGTTTGTTGCAGTACAGGGGCACATAAGGGTAGCCGCTGAGAAGTGCTGTGTGACCCAGCCTGCTCAAGATCCACAATCAAGCCTAGTTTGGTGCAGTACAGGGGCACATAAGGGTATCAATCAATCAAATCATAGGGCTGGAAGGGACCTCATGAGATCATCAAGTCCAACCCCCTGGGAATTGAACCCGGTAGCAGCAGAGAAGTGCTGTGTGACCCAGCCTACTGAGTTCAGGGACACATAAGGGGTCCACTCAGAAGCACCTCTATAGAAACACAAGTGGCACAAGCAGCACACTAATAGAATGACCATCTTCCCCACAGAGAAAGCAACCCTAATAAATGAGCATACCCCGCATTGGTGGGCAAAGTTGGTAACACTTCCCCCTAAGAACAGGGCGCTCCAGCGTACTTTAACCCCTGCAAGCAAAAAGCCAGACAAAAATCATGTCTTTTTAAAATGTCTGTGGGCTGGAGGCCGTGAAGATAAAAAGGAGGCCATGTCCCCCTTTCGCCAGGCATCTGCTAACCCTAACCATGGGAAGCTCGGCCAGGTGGCCCCGCGTGCTGCTGGGGGGCCGCGCGAGCCGGCCTCTGCAACCAGGCGGGGGCTCGCCCCACCCCCGCTCCGCGCGCTCGGGCTGCAGATCCCGCCCCCTTTGACAGACCCTGGCCACGCGCTACTGCGGCCACGCGCGCGTCCCGCGGGCGGCACCCAGAATCCCCCGCGAGCGCCTCCCTGCGCGCGCACCAGCCCCAGCCCCCCCCCAAGAGGAAGGGAGGCCCGGAAGTTCCTCAGCGGCGCCGCGTTCCTTCCGCCGGAAGCGGCGCCCGGCGCGTGTCCCACACAATGGGGCCCGGAGGGTTTTTCCTCAGAGGTGAGGGAGCGCGGAAGCTCCCCGTCTGCCTGACCCGGCCCCGGGGGGAGCCGCCCTGGCGAGACCCGGCCTCCGCGGGAGTGGCAGGTGGCGGAGCTGGTCCGGGCAGAAGAAGCAGGGCCGGGACTGGAAGCGCCGCCGCCGCAGCAGCACAGGGAGGTGAGGCGAGGCGAGGCGGCGCCGCGTTCTCGGTGTGCGGCCTCGGGTCTCCGTAGGGGGACCCGGGCTTCTCCGCCTCGGCTGGGTGCCGCCGCCTCTCCCGCCTCCCCGAGGCCCTAACTGGCGGGTCCGGGCCTCGTCCTCTGCCGGCTACGGCGAGCCCCTCTGCGGCGGCCGCGGCCTGCAGGGAGCCGGTTTACTGGATCTGTGGTAGGGGACGAGCACCTACTCCCGTCCGGTCTAGCTGGGGAGACGGGCACCTGGCAGGTCTTCATCAGCTTCTCCCTCTGAAACAAGCAAGGAGCTTGGTGGCGCTTTTACGGACTACCACATTTATTTATCGCGTGAGCTTTCGTGGGAGCAAGTCCCACTTCGTCAGGCGCTTGAAGATGGAGAACGGCAGCTGAATGGGAGGGGAAAAATGCGGGAAAGGTTAAAACGTATGATCACGTCAAGCTGTCTGATCATTTTCAAGCATCTGACGAAGTGGGACTTTCTCACAAACGCTTATGTGGTAAATAAGTTTGCTACTCTTTAAAAGTGCCATAAGACCATTTGTTTATTTTGCTGAACTAAACTAACATGGTAGAAATTTCGAGAGGGGTAGCCGTGTTAGTTGGTGTACAGCAAAGACAGCGAAAGGTCTGTGGCACCTTATAGACCAGGTGCGGCCAAACTGTGGCTTGGGAGCCACATGTGGCTCTTGAATGAAAAAATGTGGCTCCTGGAAGAACATCAGCAAATCAGTTTAGGAAAGTAGCCACAGCCTAGGAGTTCAGGAGGGGGTCAGGATGGTGAGAAGAATTGCGGCATGGTCGGGATTTTAAAAAACTTGCCACTAGCCTGCAGTCTTCTACATCAAGCAGCGGCTAAGTATTTACAGTACAGGCCTAATTTTCATGGTAACTTTAAGTAATTATTAGAATCTGTCATTAGTAGGGTCAATATTTGTTCTCTTTTTACAATAAAATTAAAATGTGCAATTCATTTTAAACTTAATAAAGGTAAAAGCATATGGCTATATGCCTCAGTGCAGCTCTTGAAGATTTAATAATCAGCTTGTGTGACTCTTGAGTTCCATCAGTTTGGCCACCCCTGGATAGACTAACAGATTTCTTCAGGCGTAAGCTTTCATGGGCTCCAACCCACTTTGTTAACTGCAGTCTGGAGAAGTGCATTGGAGCCCATGAAAACTTACTTCTGAAGAAATCTGTTAGCCTATAAGGTGCCACAGGCCTCTCGCTGTTTAGACTGACCCCTAGTCTACCTTCGGGGATAATTTAGCAGCAGTCGACTGCAAGTTACACAGGGAACTTAAAATCCTAGCGTAACTGGCAGTGACTTTCTAAGCCGTCATTAAACGTTAGGGGAAAGCTGACCACAAATCACTCGTGACCGGCTTTCCCCTACATCCCCTGACCCCCAGGACTTCCGGGTTGGCTTGCGGGGGCAGTGTGGTGAGTTCATACTTGTGGCAGTCCGCTCCCGGAATGGGAGAATGACGGCGGCGAATTTGCCACCATCAGTATAGACATATCCTGACATGGCTACCCGCCTTCTCCCTTTGACTCTGGTTCGGTTCCTCCTCTTCTTCACACGGAGGAGCTGGGAAACTTGCTGTGAGGTGGGATTTTTCTCCCTCCCTTCCCTTTATTTATTTGTGTGTGTAAAGAGTCCCTAAATGTGGCTTCTCCCTGGTGCTATGAGTCAAGAACAGTGATACATAGTGAAATCTATGGGTCTGATAAATCCAGCAAGACTTTTGGGTTGCACTCTTATAAAGTGTGCTTTTGAGTTTAAAAAGACTTGATATCAAAAATTTTTGCTAACAGGTGTGGGAGGAGGGCATTGTATATTAAGAAAATGCCGAATGTCAGTTATCTTAAGTCAAGCCACTGTTCAACTACGTAACCCCAGCAAAACCAATTTAGACTCAAAATCTGGACATAATTCAATATTAAAGCACAGCTTTGAATAATCTAAAATTCTTTTGTTCAGAAATACGATAGATTATTAAACATCATAGAGATGTTAGATAAGCTGTAAATGAAAGCATTTACTCATAGAGCTGCACAAGAAACTTCATAAAATATTTTTTTATTGAAGAATAAAAGGGTTAAAGGTTATTTCTCTGGATCCCTGTTTGATTCCCGAGTAGTATGCTTTGCAGGTGATTACACTAGAACTTATTCTTTCTCCCAGGTTCTTTCTGTTCTAAGACTCTATACCTTTTTGATTTTTTTACAACAAAAGAAAATCTATAAAGCATTTGACTACCTATGAAAAGTTTCTCACACTAAATAACATGGATTTAGCACTAGAGAAACAATTTTCTTCAAACCTTTCTTATTACTTAAAGCTCCATAAAGCTTACAAAACAGCCAAGTTTAAGCAAAGTTGTTTCAGCAATTTGTTAATATATTTTTGTTTGGAGTTTTTTGTTTGTTTTGTTTTGTTTTCTTCTGTTGTGTGCACTTTTTTAATGGAATATAAAGGAAACTAATGTTTTTAACACTCATATTTATTAAAATCTAGTCTGACTTCCTATATACATGGGCCATAGAACGTTCTCAAAATAACTCAAAGTATATCTTTTAGGACAACATTTAATTTTGATTTAAAATATTGTTAGTGGTGGAGAATGCATTGCCATCCATGGTAAATTATTCCCAAGGCTAACTACTCTCACCACTAAAAATGTACACCTTATGTCCAGTCTGAATTTGCCTAGTTTCAACATCCAGCTATTTGATCATGTGATGCCTTTCTCTGTTAAACTGAGGAGCCCATTATCAAATATTTGTTCTCCAGGTAGTTACCAGTTGTCACAGGATGCAAATCTGTGCACCCCAGGGCTATAATTGCCATGATTTTTCTTTTCACTTATGCACTATGACTGTATGACTTAATGCTAGATATGCCACATGCGGTTCCTTTTTGAATGCTCCACTGTATGGTTATGATATCATGTCTCCTGCGCCATCGTGTGTGTGCGTCTATGTGAAACATGTTACATAGCTCAGACTGTGTCTAGCACAAGAGGCTGGAGAGTTATATGACAAACACAATGTAAATCGACCTCCCCGACTCAGGTAGCAAGAGGGGAGGAGTCAGTGGGGTTTGGAAACAAAGAGAGACACTTGGAACAATTTGGGGCTTTTTGCCTGGGAAACTCCATCTTGAAACATTTACAGTAAGAATTGGGCCCTGCTTGAAAGAGGCGGAGAACGCTATAAACCATCACAACCAGACTTGAGGGGTGAGATGAGCATATTTGTAATGGTGTTATTAGTTTAGTATGCATGTTTTATCTTTTATTTCCTAGTGATTTATAATATGATTTTGCGTTGATTAGTTATGTTCTTGCTTAAAATAGTACTCTGATTAATAAAATAGTACTTGTTTAATCTAAAGCTGTGTGGACTTTAGAGGGTGTGAATGCGGAAGGCTGGGCATGATCCATTTCAATGTTAGATGAGCAAACTTGAGTCTATGGTGACTGGGAGAGAGTTCTACTTCCCTTAAAACAGAGACACCCATGTGGTATCTGGGGCTGGGGGACCGTCCCCTGCATGACTGGAGAGAGCACGCTCACTGCCTGGGACCAGCTGTACATGGGAGACTACAGTGGGTAACTCAGGAGTGAGTGGTCAGCTACCTGGGCAGGGAGAGTTGGTGCTCAGAGTGGAGATTGGGGGGTCACCATGGCACACCAGCCCACATCTGGGGAGCTGCCTGTCATACTTGCATTCCAGTCATCCCTTACACTTTTCTTACTTAAGCTGGATAGACTGAGCTCCTTGAGTTTATTATTGTAAGTCAAGTTTTCTTATTCTCTAGTCTAGGGGTCTCAAACACACAGGCTGCATGTGGTCCATGGAGTTCCTGCCTGTGGCCCCTAACATAAGCCAGAGTTCAGGGGTTCTGTACTCCTGGCTGGTTTTTAAAGTGGCCTGCACCCCTGCTGGCTCGGAGCCAGCAACTGAGCTGCAGCTGCCTGACTCCCTCCCAGGGTATTGGCACTGACCGAGTTGAGCCCAGGACCACCGGCGATGCTTCCAGGCTGCTGGCGGTGCTTCCGGACCACTGCCCCCCTCCGCATGGCCTGAGCACTGGCAATCATGGTGCAGGGCGGCCGGGGAGGAGGTGGAGCCTGCGGGTGCCTTGAAGTTGCGCGGAAGGCAGAGCCCTGTAGGGCCGTCTCTTGCGGGGACGTGGCTGAGGGCCAGTTGGAGAGGAGTGTGGAGGGCTAGCCCTCTCTGTCTCCCCGTGACCCTGGTTGTTCCTCCAGGGACTGGGAGCAAGCCCATGCCACTGGCAACTGCGGGACCATCACCCAGCCCCTGGGCTTTCTTTCTTTTTTTCTTTTCCCTCCTCTTTTCATCCCTTTCTTTCTCCTTTCTTTCTCTTTGTTTTTGCTTTCTTTTTCTTTTTTTCTCTTCCTTCCATCCCTTTCTTTTTCCTTTCTCTCTCTTCTGTCCATCTTTTTTCTCTTCCTTTCTTGTTTCCTTCTTTTTTACCTCTTTCATTTCTTTCCTTTTTTCTCTTCCTTTTTTCTTTTTCTTTTCCTCCCTTCCTTCTTTCTTTCCTTCTCTCCATTTTAAAAAAAGCTTTAAGAATTTTTAATTAAAAAGCTTTCTAAAAATTAAATTTCAATTAAAAAACCATGCAATTAATTAATTCTATTTACAATAATTTAGAATTCAATTAATTTTATATTTATTTTTAATTAAATAAACTGGTGGCCCTGCTGTATGAAGAAGTTTCAGTAATGCTGCCCTTGGGCCAGTCCCCTAGTCCTCACGCAGCCCTCATGGTGATTTGAGTTTGAGACCTCTGCTCTAGTCCTTCTTATAGTTTTTCTGAATCTTCTCCACTTTCTCAGTATCCCTTTGGCACCAAAACTGGACACAGAATCTAGTAGTTCTTATGCCGATGCTAAATACAAAGGTAAAATAACCTTGCTCCTACTTGAAATTCCTGTTTGTGGATCCCAGGATCGATTTAGCCTTTTTGACCACTGCATCACATTGGGAGCTCATGTTCAGCTGATTATCCACAATGATATCCAAATCTCTTTCACTCACTGCTTCCTAGAATAAATCTGTAAGTATGTCCTACATTCTTTGTCCCTAGATGTACATGTTAACATTTAGCCACGTAAAAATGCATGTTGTTTGCTTGCACCTAGTTTACAATGCCATCTGGATTACTCTTAGTGATGTGTCCTCTTCATTATTTACCACTCCTGCAGTTTTGTGTCATCCTCAAACTTCATTAGCACCAGAGAGTTTGCTTCTTTCGTGTCATTGATAGAAATGTTTGAATAGAATAGGACAAAGAGCTGATCCCTACAGTGTGCAACTCAATGTGATCCTTATTTACAGTTGCATTTGAAACTGATCAGTTAGCCATTTTTTAACCCATTTAGTGTGTACCATGTTAATTTTATATCAGTTTACTTGGTTACTGAAAATATCATGCAGTAGGAGGTCAAATGCTGTACAGAATTTTGGTGTTTTCAACTCTGTTGCTTCTAATCAAACAAACTTGTAAACTCTGCAACAAGATATCAAGTTAGTTTAACAGGATCCATTTTCCATAAACTGATGCTGATTTTCATTATTTCATCACCCCTTTTAATTCTCTATTAAATGAGTCCCATATCAATTACTCTGTTATTTTGTCTAGGGTAGATGTGAGGCTGATAGGCCCAGTGTTACCCAGGTTAACCTGAACTATTTACTCTTCTAAAATTTAGTACAACATTAACTTTCAGTCTTCTGGAATTTTCCCAGTGCTGCAAGCGTTACTGAAAATCTTGTAAAACTCCTGGGTGCAAGTTATGTGGATCTGCTGATTAAAAAAATATTTCACTTTAGCAGTTTGTTTAACATCCTCCAGAAATACTAGTGCAAGGAAAGAGTGTTTTTATCCCCACATGATGAGCTTATTATCATCTATTCTTTTTCCCAAATATGATACAGAAATATTTATTAAACACTGTTTTCTACCTTATTATTACTTTTAGAATAGAATAGAATCAAATCATAGGGTGGGAAGGGACCTCATGAGATCATCTAGTCCAGTCCCCTGGGGCTTGAACCCAGGATCTTCTGCATGTAAAGCAGATATGCTAGCCACAATGACAATGAGTTCCCTTCTAGTAATGGACCAATACTGCTACATTCTAACTTTGCTTGAAATATCAGGTGCAGTTGAAATCATAGATGGTAAAATGTTGCTCTTTGCGGGTGTAGTTATGCCAGGACTTGACAGATCCCAGGTGCCAGGTTGCTATGGCACCCAGGAATTTGACCATGGCACCTAGCTGTGCCATAGTATTAAGGGACCCAAATGCCCCCTGGCAACTTTAAGGGAAAAACAAAATATTGGTGGCATTGACACTTTCAGTGCTACTGCCTCACCGCCCCCCCCCCCAAATGCGGCCTGGGCAGTGAGTTTTTTGAGCATTGCAGCTCCATCAAAAGTAGTGGTGGTGGTTTTTTGACTGTGTGGAGTGTTCTAAACTGCTGCATGCCTGGATGCCTCAGTTTTTGGACTGTCCCCTAGGAGTGTGGCATGTTTGTTGAAGCCTGTGTTATGTACGTGTTAAGCTTTTTTAGCTAATTTCTCTTGCACAGTTTCTGGAGATCTGTGAAGAGCATCTGTTGAACCTCTTCTCCAAGGAAGGAAATCTTAAAATTAATCTTGTCACTAGCCATATTCAACATTAATTAATTGAAGAAGATTGCAAGAAGACGATGTGTAACACCATTATTGTGCAAATGACATGCGGTGGTGTGTATCTTTCTCCTCCAATGCAGACAATGAGCTCTTTAGACTATTACATTATATGAAGAAAATTAGAATCTGAATGAAAAAAACATTTGTATGAGGTTAAATGTGGGAAATATGCAGAGGATGCTAGTTAGAAGTGGAAAGCACTTCAAGGACGTAACAGCTGTATTGAGGGAATTCACTCACAAACGATTAAGGGTTATAGTCTCAAGGTCAGTTTAGACTGTTGTAACATGATCAGAGGCAGCTGGCACTGCAGTCTTTTAGTTTGCTGTGCCTAGTGACCATGAAGTGGTGTTTTTAGGGTGGGACATAGCACATTCTCAATGGAATGATCTGGGTTTTGAACTCTGTCACTGATGGTCCAGAGAGAGCCAAGACTCGCTGCAGTTAAAGTGAAAAACAAGAGGTCTTTAATCAGGTCCTTCTGCAACTTTATTTTTGTGAGGGAGCCTGATAACAGAACAACCTTGCTCGGTTTGAAGTTGGGTTTCTGTAGGGAGGAGTCTGTGCCAGAGACCCAGTGTCCCTGAGTGCTGGTGATGAAGGGAGTGGGGCATAAGCACCAGAGGGGAAGGTATTAGTGAGGTGTTTAGATTCTATTATGAACAGAATCTGCAACAATCCATAGTTTTGTAAGCTCTGTGTAGGAAACTGTGGCAGTTGCAGTAGAGAGATTACATATACTTATGTTATGAGAAGCTAAGCCAAATTTTGCAAGGCTTACACGTGCAGACAAGTCTTTCAGACTAGCTCATAAGGAATTTGGTTTGAAAAAATTTATGAGCTAGTGCAAAAGATGTGTTGTAATGAAAGTTTCACCTAAATTTTTAAATAGATTTTGAACATATGTAGTCATATTCAGGCTTTGAAATAACTTCCAGACCCCCCTGCCCCAAACCCCCTTCAAAAAGAAAGATGAGTTGGGGAGGGAGCATCTGGGAAGTCTGGGGAAGAAAAATCTGGTGTGCTGCCTAATCATCCTGTGGTAGTGAACTGTCTGTGGACATTGCTTGGGCTCAATTAGCTTAATCTCTTAAAGTAACTGCAGGCTGACATGTGTCTCACAGATATTGCAATGGTCATTTTGGCTGTTGGAAAGGAAAAGGAACTCTCGTTCTCCCTTTCCTCCTGTACCAGGGCCTCCGATCCCTTCAGTAAGGAGATCTACAGCTATAACTAGAGTCCACCAGTAAGAATGTTCTGCCTTCAGTTCTTGAGCTGAACCTACAACCTTTGTAGCTGCTTCATTTCTGAAGAATGCAGCTTTCTTAGTGGGTAATGTGTTTTCTGAAATATCCATGAGTTTACTTGTTCAGGGCCTTACTAAATTAGGATTACAATTTTGAATTCAGTATAAAAATAGATATGGAATTAATGCAGCATGTAGAGCACTGGGATGATGTGCTCACAATTTGTCGCTTAGGACAGTGGTTTTCAGCTACTGTGTTGGGACGTGTTACTGTGTCACCACACAGCAGTAAGTGCGTCACAGAGAGCTGAGGGAATGACTGGATTTGACCTGGAGGTGGTGGTCTGGTGTGTCCTGTAGGGTCGTAAAATGGTGCCAAGTGTGTCACGACCCCCAAAAGGTTGAGAACCACTGGATTAGGAGGCCAGCTATTGTTCATGTTCTCAGGAACAACATAAAGAGTGGGGTTGTGGTAGACTCACTTCAGGGTGACAGGCCTGGAACTGAATTTTTACACCCCTAATTTGCAGTGTCTGGTAGTGTTGTCACCTGCTGGTACTCATTATATTATTCTGAAGTAAGTGCATTAAAGATTATGAATGGAGTCTTGATCTGGTCCCGCTCAGCAGCAAGAGCCTAGCAATCAGTTCTCTCTCTACTAAGCAAAGTTGTGAGTGCAAAGTGGAGGGAAAAACCTCTTCATTACTCTGTCTGTAAAGTCCCCAAAAAGTGCTGGAGTTGCTGTCAGAAGATTAGCTGTTGCTTAACCTCATAAACCCTTAAATTCACCAAGTACTTAATTTTCTTTCAGTAAAAGTTTCCTGCCTCTGAGCATGCACACTGCTGCTTCATGGAAGGTGCCCAGGCACCTGTCTGTTGCCTAAGCCTCCAAGCAATCCATGAACCAGGTGAAGATAGCTGTTCCTTTGTCTAACACATGTGCAAGGCCTGATCCAGTAAGTATGCTCAGACTCCACACACAACAGCTGGGGAGCCTGGGGAGGAGGACTGGCCTTCCAAAGGTTAGTCCGATGATCAGGGTGCATACCTGAGATGTGAGAGACTACCAGTTCAGTTCCCCTCTCTCACTTCTCTCCCAGGTTCTCTAACCACTGTACAATGGGCTATTCTGATGTGGATCTTTCTCAGTCTTTCAGGTTGATTTATTCTCTTTGGCTTAATGTTTAATTAATCTAGAGCTCGCCAGTTAGAGCACTCATCTGAAAGGTAGCCAATCCTTACTCAAATCCTTTCTCCTGTGGGGGTTGGGAAGACTTGAACAAGCAGTCTACCACATCCCAGGTGAGTATCCTAATCACTGGGCTCAAAGATCTAATGGAAGTTGTTCACATCTCCCTTGGTGGGGGTTTTGTGCATAGTTGGGAAGGCTCTGAGCCTGCCTACTGGACCAGGCTCTGCAGTGGATTTAGGTGGAGGAGTGGCTATCTTCCCTAGTTCATAGATTATAAACAGGCCGTTATAAATAGGCACCTCTGTGCAGATCAGATTTAGGTGTATATCTCTGTGAGAGGGGCATGGGCTTAGGTCTCACTAGCATTTCCCACTGGCCACCTTAGGCGGCTCTCTGCCTAAAATGCAGAACTTCCTAAGGAACTTACTTTCCTCATTCATTGTACAGGGTGCTAAGGCCTCTAAACTCAGGCTTTGTAGATCTTGCTGCTCCTGTGACTTTTTTCCCCTAGGCAAAAAAAGTTAGATTTTACAATGCCAACTGTTGGAATGTCACAGTGTATTTATAGAGCCAGGCCTTTGTTTGTGTTTCTGGGACAGGTCCTAGTGAGTAGTTTTGGGCAAAGGTCTTCTACCCCAAGGTTCTCTCATGTGTTCCACATAGTTTCATCGTGTCCTATTCCTTGTTCCCCACCCAATTCTGTTCATAGTTTATATGGGGCTGGTAGGAGAGTATGTATGCAGACACGAGCTGCAGTGTCTTCAGCATGCTAATGATAGCCTCTCTGCCTCGATTCCACATGACCTTACTTGTACATAACCAATTTTTTTGATGTGATATAGTTGATGGTTAGTTGGCTGTGGGTTTGTTTAATTTTAAAATAACTGTGTAGGACAGGGAAGCAACTGACGCACAAAAGTATTTCCCCTTTTAATTTAGGGGACATATCTGGCATTTGTTACTCAGGCTTGCAAACTGGGGTTCCTGTTAGATCTGTAGTTTTATACAACTGTAGTAGCTGTGACAAGGGTAACTTTTTACTTCCATCTATATTTGGCTTTGCGGTTGCAACCAGTTCTTTTGATGCATGAACATTGTTGCCATTATTCTTGCTTTGCAACTTAAAGGTTAGAGGATACAATACACTCCGTATGGAGTTGTACCATAAATCAACTGGGAACTTAAAGCTAGTACAAAAAGTGGAGTTCAGTTATTGGGTGGAGTTTCTTCAAATTGTTTGCTAGGTTTCCAGGTGGACTTTAAGGTTCTTAAATGCCTTAGGACCTGTGTGTTTGGGAGACCCCTCTCAGTCTGGTGTCATTTAGCTACTGCAACTGTGGTTAGGTTATTTGCAAGCTTCAATGTAAGCATTTGGGTAATTTGAAAGAAATTAAGAAAATATTTCTCTGTGTGGTTTTTTGTTCATTTAGCAGCACTTTGCTTACAGTAAATTTAATTGTTTCTGCTTACTAGTTACCCAGCCTAATTTTCTTGTTGAAAAACACTTTATAAATGTTAATAGGGAGACAAAATTACCTTAAAAGGGGGAATTAAAACAAAATTAACATGTACATGAATTGTGAATTTTTAAAAACAAGTATTTCAAATAATAAAAAGGAAACTCATCTTCAAAGTTCTTGTCAGTGAGGTAGTTTTGTTACAATCTCCGTACACTCTAGATGCAGTGTTTTACGCCAGCAAATTTCATTTCTTAGCTTTCCTTTGTTTTATTAATTCTTTTGTACTGTTGCATGACATTTTTACGTTGCCTTCATCCTAGTCATATCTCTAGTCTGCTTGCCATCATGACAATTATGAATGCCATTTACAATGAAGTTATAAAGGGCTTTTATTTTGTCTTCTAAGAATATTGTTTTCCTGCCTTAGATTGAGAAACTGCCATGACCTGTAGACAGTCTGACTGACTTTTCTTCTCTTTTAAACAGGTGATGATACATAGAAATGAATCCTGTACTTCAGGGCAGGTACCTATGAGCTACATAAGCTGCTTGGTTTACATATTGGAAGAATGGACTGGTATAGAGTACCTCGAGGACTTTCTGAATTATGTGGTTTATCTTTTATGGGTGTTTACACCACTCATAATAGTTTTTATACTTCCTGGACTTATCCTCCTCCTCCTGTACATTTCCATTATTTTTCTTTATGTTTATAAGAGGAAGAATGAGCTAAAGGAGGCTTATTCTAATGATATCTGGAATGGTGCAAGGCAAATGGTTGCAACCTTATGGGATGGACATGCGAGAATATGGCATGGTAAGTAAGATTTGACTCTTGTAAGTTCTGAGACTTTAGTTTAATGACAAAGAATGACAGGTCACCTTTCATGACTGTCAGTCTTCTTTTTCTTATTTGTTTGCAAGTTCCATGTAACTCTTTTGCTCAGAAAATAAATCTGCACATATGATTGACAATATGTGTTTGGGCTGTAGCCATGTTGGTCCCAGGATATTAGAGAAACAAGGTAGTTGAGGTAAAAGTATGTTTGAAGAGCAATTTACATAAAGAACAAAATCCTTCCTGAAAATCACCTGCACTTGTTCTCTGCCATTCATTCAGAAGGAAGTGAATTTCTAAGGAATTGATAAGTAGGTAGTGTAAAACCAGCATAAAAACGATTTGAGCTAAAATGGTACCTTGAAATCTATTAAAGCATATTGGACCAAAATCATCAGCTATATCAAAGAGCTGAAAAAGGGTGGATGGATGGGTGCATAAGCTTTTTTTTAAGAAAATCATCGTTCTCAGAGACAGTCACTGTTTCTTTCTCATAGCATATCTTAGGTTTAACATTCCTGTCTGCACAGCTAAAACTTTTTCCAGGCCTGTGTCTAATGTCCAAAGTTATTGTTAATATCACCTCCCATTCTGACACACTTCTTTGTGTTCACCTTAGTTGTTTTATGGTGCAGCTGTGTGAAGAATTTTCTTTCCTCTTAAGTTAGATACACAGTTTTCCTACTGACTCTCTGTCCATCTGAGAAGTCTATAATAAAGTGAAAGTAATAAAGTTACTTGTGTGTTATATTTTTCTTATTCTGCTAACATTATTTTCTTAACATTGTATGGGTTTTAGGGTTAAGACTGACAGCAGAAAGGATTTCTCTCTTTATGGTTCAAGCTTCTGTAGATTAAAGGATGTAGAGGACTGTTGTCATTGATTTGTCACCTTATTTCCCCTTTAGCTTTGAGAGCTTTTCCAAATAAACAAGATCAGTGTGGAAGGATATCAGATAATCATTTCTTTACTGTTTTCTTACAACAGCTCAAATTTTGAAAGGAAAAGCTAATCAAAAGATGAGGCAAGGGTATAAATACAATCCAAGAGAGTAAGAGGCATGGAAAAATGAAACAAAAAGAACAATAACAAAAAGGCAGCAAGAAAAATGTAACAGAACCATAGCTGAACATTTAAGAAATGAATGGACAGAGAGATACTTTTAGAAATGCCTACCCAATAAAAGAAAGGCCAGAGATGTGTGTGTTGGAACATATTTCAGTAAAGCATTTAAATAAATGTGGTTCAATCTTTGGCTCAGATCCCAAAATAGTTATTACTTCCTCTGCCGCCACCTCTTTAGTTAGGCAGAGACATTTTTCTTGAGAAGAGATTGCTTGCTTATTTTTTAATATAAAATAGCTGTTTCAAATTGTTTCAATAGCTTTGCCTCTCCACCCCATCTGTTCTTGTTTTCATACTTTTAAACAATAAAGTTACATAAGTGATTGATTCATAAGATTTCAGCAATATTGGAGACATCTTTGGAGAAAACAAATTATGATGAAATAGTTCAAAATAGTAAGAGTACTTCTTGTATTCTTGTAAGTTTTACAGTTAGTGAGATTCTCACTCTTTCAGAGAAAATAGTTAATTGCTGTGAAATCAGCTTTTGACTTCTGTGACATCACCAAGTATTGAACTGCCTTGAAGCAGCTCTTGTGTTCATTTTGCTGCATAATTTGCTGACTCAAGGATGTTTTTAAATTGGAGCATGAGTGGGATAAAACATTGGTACCATTGTGCCTTGTACTTCTAATAGGTTATGAAGTTCATGGTCTGGAGAAAATACCAGATGGACCTGGTCTTATTGTTTTTTACCATGGAGCAACTCCTACAGACTATTTCTACTTTATGGCTAAACTTATTATGCTGAAGAACAGAATCTGCTACACGGTAGCTGATCACTTCGTCTTTAAATTACCAGGTAATAACCTTTCATTGTAAATAGTAAGTTTGGAGCAGCTAATTTTAGAGAGACTTCTTGTAATGATGATATATCATTTATCATATAATAATACTGACACACTTTAATTAGCACAAGTATTCAGTCCTCCTGCCAACCATCCTATTTTGGATCAGACCCTTTGGTCTGTAGCAGTCCAAGGCTAGCATTGCCCCAGTTCATAAATATTTTTGTGTGGATTGGATTGGATTGGTTGGTGACCATTTTTACCTTATCTGTCCTCTTGAATCTGAGAGCAAAGCAGAGGAGATAACGATAAGGTGTGGTCTAGACTGACCAGTAGAATTGGCAGCAGTCAATAAAGTACCATATTTAATTTGTGTCAACTTCCTAAAACTTCTCCTCTACACACCATCTCTGCTATGATACACTGACGAGAAACGCGCAGGTCTTGACACAGCACTATGCTTTTTCTGGAGATAGTTTTAACAGATCAATGTCCAAATTGATTGAGTGGATCTTCACTGTTTTACTGTTGAAACGGATAAATAGATCTGATTGCATTGACTTTGCCACTGTCAGTTTAGACATAGCCTAAGTAGCTGTGTTGGGGAATCAACAGCAGCAGCTTCCATGCCTTTTCCCATTTAATAATGCTGATAGTCATTTGGGTGACTAACTGGAGGATTGGGAGGAAGTGACATTCAGTAGCAGGAGAGACGTTCCTAAAGTTGCTAGAGGCGATAAATGTTCCTTTACTTTCCTCTTCTTGAACAGAATGCAAGGTGTAACTGGGCCTGAACCTAAGAATACAAGGAGGATGGTACCTCTTTGGCAGAAGTACTTTCAGGCAGTTGAGGTAGAGATCTATTGGTTTAGAGAAGCATATTCTTCTTTTTCCCTTCATGCCACTTCTTCCAGTGAGGTCACAGTGGCAGCATGGGAGAAGGAAGGACTATTTCTCCCATTCTTCTGCAACAGGTTCTAGCTTCTCCTGGGGAATTCGCACTTGTTCCCAGGCCAACCAGGAGAGACAATCTCTCTAGTGAAGTGATTAGGGTCAGGACCCAGTACTGGGTTGCAGACCCTCAGGGACTCGGTCGCAGTACCCTTTGCTGTCTCTGCCAAAAGACTGGAATGCATTGTTCAAAGATGTAACTGTTGAGTTATGGGCATAAGTGATTTTTTTTTTTTTTTTTTAAACTGGGTTCAGAGGGAAAAAAAAAATTTGCAAAACACTGCTCCAGTATGTCCTGGGTTGGTCTTGGGAGCTCCTCCCAATGGGAAATGCCCAGTATAGTTCCAGAGGAAGCCCACCAGGGGATATCCTTATCAAGTGCCCACTCCACCTTAGCTTACTTCTTTTTATCTGGAGTAGCAGCAAGTCTACTCCTAGGTGATCAAGCCACCCTCATTTCTGCTGCTTACACCTGCAATCTTGTCCTTTTGGTCATAACCCAAAGCTCATCCTCACCTGTGATCATGAAGACACAGATAGGCCCATAAACTGTGACTGTCATCCAGAAACTTAGCTCTTGTTTTACTGCTATGGATCAATACAGTGCCTGTATCCAGAGGAGGCTTTTGGGGTAAGCAAAGCAGGCAGTTGCCTAGGGCCCTGAGCAGTTAAGGGGTACCATAGCGGTTGCCTGTTTCACTTACCCTTGCACTGGCGCCACAGCATGGTGGGTGAGTGGGGTGCTGCGGACTGCCAGGGCCAGTGGCTGTGCCACCCTCCTGCCTGGCCGGCATCTCTCCAGCATACACCCAGCCAGCCACTCAGGTTCAGACAGGCCAGGTGGGGGGAGAGGCTGGGCTGGTACAGAGAGGCTGGGTGGGCAGGTGGGTGATGCAGCCTCTGGCCTGGGAGGTCCACAGTCCCCCACCACCTCCATTGGAGTTGGGACTGTGGGAGGAGGCAGTTAAGGCAGCAGTGTGGGCGCGGAGCCCTGGTGAGGGCAGCATTGGGAGCCTATAGAGGGCCCCATAAAGGGTCCTTGCCTAGGGCCCCCGATTGCATAAGGCCACCTCTGCCTGTATCATTGCTGTCACTGCACTAATCTGATGCTCAATTTATACTCCCTTTTACGGTCACTGATGAGCAAGACACCTGGGGCATGTCCACACGTTTCTTTTATTTCGAAATAACACTGGTTATTTCGAAATTAAAGAGATTAGGTCCACGCGACATATTCTTATTTTGAAATGATGGGCTCCATCATTCTGAAATAAGAGCCATCATTTCAATATAACTTAAACCTACTTTAAATCAAAATGGCTGTTATTTCAAAATAATGCTGTTCGGACATGTGATTTTGAAATAATCATTATTTCAAAATAACACTTTTGTTCTTCTCCTTCCAAGGGTGCCTTCCTTTTAGCCTATATTGGGTTGGGGCATGGCCCAGGGAGGGAGCCGTGTTGCCACACTTCCCATGGTGCCCCTCTCCTAACGCGAAATAGCAAGACCTGTGTTTGGACATGCTATTTCGCTTTGAGCTTTTCCCTTAATTCGAATTAATATTTTCTTAATTCGAATTAACTTATTTTGAAATAAGAACTTTATTTCGAAATAATTCATTTCAAAATAACTTATTTTGAAATAACGATGTAGGTGTGGACATGGCCCTAGATACTTAACTCTTCTGTAAAGGGTAGCTGCTTCCCCTTCACTTGGAGAGAACACTCAATTTTCTTCTGGGAAAGAGCCATGATCTCTGATTTGGAGATTTTGATGTTTATCCCAGCTGCTTCACACTCTTCAGTGAAACGTTCAAGTGTGCATTAGCAATCACAGTCTGAAGAAGCAAAGATGACATCATCTGCAAACAGCAGAGATGCCACCTCCAGGTCCCCACGTCAGTATGCTCCCCAACTTGGCTGTGCCTTGTTATGCCCATGAAGATCATGAACAGAAATGGGGACAGGATGCACCCTTGATGGAGTCTGTATTTATTGTATTATATTTGCCTTGAACAAACTCTCTGCTTAATTCCAAGATTGCGGACACAACTCTGACCCCAGAAATAGAGGTACTGGATAACCTATAGCAGTGGTGCTGTCATCTCATACTCTCGCAACACTTTCTACAGAACCTCTTGGGAGCATGATGATAAGCCTTCTGCACAAATCTATAAAACAAAGGTAGATTTGGTTAGCCAGCTCCCAAGATCCCTCAAGGATCTGTGAGAGAGCAAAGATCTGATCTCTCATTCCACATCCAGGATGGAAACAGCATTGTTCGTCCTGAATCTGAGGTTTAACTAATGGCATAGTTTCTTCTCCAACACCCTGGCATAGGCTTTCCTGGAGAGGCTCAGAAGTATGACACTTTCCCCCTATTTTTGGAACATGCCCTCTGATCACCTTTCTTAAAGATAGAGACCACCACTCCAGTTTACCAGTTCTGAGGTACTGCACCCATCTTCTGTTCATCATCAAAGAGGCGTGTTAACCTCAACATCCTGACTTTGTCAAGTGATTTCTACATCTCTGGGCATGTGTGTCTATCCCTGTTGCCTTACTTCTGCAAAGGCACTTTAGCCGCTCCTGGAGCCAGGCCTTGGGGTGGTGGTAGCTAAGTGTCTTGTGGCTGGGCAACCTGTGAAACTTGGCCAGGCTCAGCCTGAAAAGGCAATGAGGACCCGCTTCTTGGGCCCACCACCCATGAGGCGAAGGACGAGGACCTGATGCAATGCTGGAATGACAGGAGGAAGGATGGACCTCTTCAATTAAGTAGATAAGCAAATCTGAGCTCTAAAGACTGAGGTCCTTCTGAGTGCTACTGTAGAGAAACTTAAAGACGGTTGATGTGGAAGCCTGTGATAATTCATAAAATTAACCTTTAATATAAAAGTAACCTAAAATGTATTGAAATGCTAGCATACTTTCACTGGTGAAGTACAGATCCCCCAAACCCCTTTTTTTGTCTTCTCCTTGAGTAAATAGCAAAACTGTCCTGCCTTCCAACTGAGGAGATACCCTATTGAATAAATATTTGAGTAAAAGTTCACTGTCATGCAGTTTTGGAGTTGTTCAGTTAAGATAATGCACTGTTAAGACAGTCACCATTGCCATGTTGTATGTTTTGGATTAACAAAAAATTAAACTACACATTTAATAAAAATAAATACAAAACACCATGTGCAATGTAACTGAATTCACTATAGGAACATGGCCTTTTCATAAGAACTGCCACACTGGGGCAGACCAGTGCTCCATTTAGCTTGGTGGCCTGTCTTCTGACTGTGGCCATTCCAGGTGTTTTGAACGTAATGAACAGAACATTTAATCATCAAGGGATCTGTCCCATTGCCCATTCCCAGTTTCTTGAAAACAGCAAACTCTGTCCAACTTGGCTAATAGCTATTGATGACCTATCCTCCCTGAACTTATCCATTTCTTGTACATTTATTTCTCATAAACAGTTTTTAATGCAGTTTTAAGACTTCAAAAAATAGAAGACAATTCTATCTTGAACTTCACTCGGTTGTCTGTCTTGGTTGACTTGTACCTCTTAGAGCATCACGAAGTCCAAGTCTTTTTTGCTAAGACAAAACTTGGGTTTAGGTTTGGCATAGGAAACAGGAAATATATCTTGCACTTAAACACTGAGTCTCTTTCCTACAGTCTGTCCTAGGCTTGCTAAATTTAAGCATCCTGAGGGTTCCTTACATAGAAGATCCATCTGGGACATTGCCTAGTCTCTCACTAAGCCTCAGAGACTTACTGTCACATAAGTCACCAAGCAGTCCACACAGCAAGAATATTCCTGTGCACTTTTGCTGACACAGCCTAGAAAATTCCACACTGAAATGATGCATAGTTGGATCCTTAAGGTATGCATGCACCACTTTTCCTAACACAGTGGCAGCTCTGCCAAACAAGTCCAGCTAATCAGTCTTCCATTCGATAGACCTACAGTTAGTATAGGGAAAGCAATTGGAGTTCATGAAGGTAAATACTGTAAGTCAATTTGTGGAGTAAAACACAGAAAGGGTATGTTCCATTACTCTGTCCTCACTTCTACTTATCATAGATTGACAGATTTTAGAGTCAGATCATCTGATCTGCCCTCCACTGTACCACAGGCAACAGAATGGCCAGCTCAAGACTTCAGAGAAGCTGCAGAGCTTGAATTTATTTGCAAATTTGACTACATTGCTTCAGGGCTTAATAGGGACTTTGGATTTTTTCTCTTTACAACAGGTGATTTAGTCTCATCTTCCTCTATATGGTGTTCCCCAGTGTTTGAATCTTAACTGCTTTGATTTGCTGTTATGGTGTGACCTGATCCCATGACTTACACCTCCCTGCATTTATTTCCTCCTATTCTGTAAGTTGCCCCATCTTCAAAGCATTTGATGAAGTGGGATTTTTCTCCCACAAAAGCTCATGCAATAAATCAGTTTTAGTCTTTAAGTGCCACAGGACTTGTTTTTCTAATAACTTGTTTGTCTAAAGTATCTTCCAGAAAGGCATCCATCTTTGTTTGAAGACTTCAGGAAATGTAGAATACACCACTTCCTTTAGCTTGTTAACGATTGCACTAATATTATTAGATCCTTCCCTGTTGCTATTTTAAATTCCATAAGGTGTAGATTTATGGTTGCATTGCAAAGGTGGTGTGGCAGTGGTAAAGTTTGATTTATCTAGTATTGCTGCCTTTCTGGATAGATGAGTGTGTGACTTTTAAATAGTTGAAATTCAAGGATGTAGCACAGAACAGCAGTTCCGTTTATTCCAGAATGATGCAAGACAGAGGAAGATTGCATAATTTTAACTTGAGTACGATATAATGCAAGACTTGTAAAACATGCCAGATACCAAATTGAATCTAGTGTGAACACACAATTAGGCTCACCATATTTTTCTGTCTTTATAAAAATTTAGTCAAGCATGTTTAGCTACTGTTACTGTAAACTGTAGATCTTATTCCTGCGGAGGCTTGATGCTCACATACTGCTGAGGGTTCTTTTTTCTTTTTCTTCCTCCCCTCATTTATCAACTTGCTTTTTGACTACTGAGGGAAAGAATGCTAAACAATAGCTATCTATCACAGTCCTGGATTTGGTTAGAATCCATCCACATTTGAAAAGTATGGATTGACAAGGGGGTCATGCTGCTGTTAAATAATCTCTATCATAGTTGAACCTGCTCAAAGGCATCACTGTGTTTTTGTTGGTTTGAAGTCCTTGAATGAAGTTGTTGTTGATTATGGCATATAATCTAATTTGCTTAGATGTGATTGATATATATACATAGCTGTTAAAAACCATCCTTTAAATTTTAAACTTCTTGGCCAAGATTTTTTTTTAAATCTACTGGTGATTTTTGGGAGGGGGGGGTGGCCCTTGAAAGCAGCAGTTTTCAAATGTAGGGTTGGGACTCAGTACTGGGTCACAGACCCTTAGGTACTTGGTCACAGTGCCCCTTTTGCTGCCACCAGAAGATTGGAGTGCATTGCTCAAAGATGTAATTGTTGGGTCGTGGACATAAATGATTTTTTCAACTGGGTCCTGAGAAACAATGTTGGAAAACCACTGCTCTAAAGGCATCTGACTTTCAGAAAATATATACGCGACATCTTCAGAAAAGTAGGCCCTTTTAGAGGCATCTCAGGTGGGTACCCAAAATCATTAGTCAGTTTTGAAAATCTTGGTCAATATATTTTGTTTTGAGAATGTGTGACATCAATAGCTATGTAACAAATCTTAAATTTTTTTTGTTAATACCTTATAATTTACATGTATCTTTCAGGTTTTAAACTTTTACTTGATGTGTTTGGTGTTATGCACGGACCAAAGGAAGAATGTGTTAAAGCACTGAAGAATGGCCATTTGGTGGCTATTTCACCTGGTGGAGTTCGAGAAGCACTCTTCAGTGATGAAACTTATGTTCTTATGTGGGGTAATCGTACAGGTTTTGCTCAAGTGGCCATTGATGCAAAAGTGGTGAGTGTGTAAGGAGGATCATAGAACAAAAGCAAAGATGGTTAGATTTTTTTTTTTAGGTCTTTCCTTTGGATTAAAGCTGTTTTTCTCAGCAGAGTAAAGCAAATGCTTATAGATTACAGATGTATCATAATGCAGGAGGGGTAGCCGTGTTAGTGGAGTTCAGCAAAACGAACAAGGACTCCTGTGGCACATAGACTAATGAATTTATTTGTCGCTTGAGCTTTCGTGGGAGAAAATCTCTCTTCATAACATTCTTTGAAGATCTGATGAAGTGGGACTTTTCTCCAATGAAAACTCATGTGATAAATAAATTTGTTAATCTTTAAGTGCCACTAGACTCCTTGTTTTTTTAAATGTACCGTAAGTATACTCTCCATAACTTTTTGCATCTAACTTGTATGATTCTCTTTCCTCTCCTTGCTTGGCTTCTGATCAGAAGGTTTCAAAGCACAATTCCCGGAGTGATATTAGAGTCTGTGCAGGAGAAACAACATATATACATCCTGTGTATACAGGCCTGAGGAAAATAAGGAAAGGAATTAGAGTTGCATAAGCTGAATACTTCCTCCCTCCTTCAGTTCAGCACTTGTTTGGTGTGCTGCTCTTTTAAGTAACTTAGATCAGCCTGTTTTTGAAGACCTCTTTTCTAACTTTTTTTAAACTAAGAAACTATGTCAATATTTTAAGGTTATAAATTTAAACATTCAAATAACAAAATACACACACACACACACACAAATTAGGTTAATGTATAATGTTAATTCTGCCTTTTTCTGTGTATATCTCATGAAAATTTATAATATTTTGATCACTTGATCCAAATCCAATATTTTAGATACACATCTAGTATTGTGTGTTATAATGGTTCAGTTATGTCAACTTCTTACATGTCCTCTTTCCTTTAAACTATTATTTCAATAATTTGCTCATCATATGTTCTCAACTTGGGGTTCACTAGTGGTTTGCAGAGAGATGGCTGGTCACAGGTATCCAAGGTAATCTAGTCTTCACAACTTAGTGCATTGGAAAAAAAAAGGTTAAAATATTTCTTTAATGTTGCTCTTTCATGTAAGCAACTACTGCATTTTTCCAAAGCGGTCTTGTGCTAGTTTAAATCAAAAGCAGTCTGTGTAGCTCTTGGAGGGTGTGGAACCACGAGAAACCCTTTTAGAAAGTGGTCAATATTACAACAAAGTTTGAGGACCTGTGTTCTGCATTTCTGGAGACTATATTCTTCATTTGTGGTCCCAATGCTAAATTGTAGCTCATTATTTTAATGCTTTAAGTTGTTTCTCAAAGAAATAATTAATATAACCAAGCAGGTATTTTTTAATTTTTTTGTTTTGTATTGAAATTGAGCTAGCTTATATTTTCCACAAGCTCATGTCACAAACTTTTAATATCAAGGTAACATAGTACTGGTGTATTTTAAAGTGCTAAAAACTTATTAGTGATATATTATCATAGCATTGGCTTAATCGGTAAGTTTGAGTCCAGTAACCAAAATCTCACTGCTGGGTGGCTCAAAATCATTAATGTGATTTGGTGTAAATGACTTTCATAGAGTCCACCTTGCATACACTATTTAAACTCTTATCCAGAATATGACTGCTTATCTACATCCTTAGGAAATGTGAGATGATAATATTTCATCTTACATGAACATATTTCTCATGTGTAATTAAAGGACTATTGTAGTGATGAGAGGGATGATAGTCATGTGTGGCTTAAAATGCTAGCTAACTGTGTGTAAGTGTTTGTCCATGTGCACAAGCACATCGTACACACAAGTTAATATTTCCTATTCTGTATACTGAAAGAACATGCTCCTGAAACATGGTAAAAACTGAAGTCTTTCAGTTAAAAGATCAAATATGTTAACCTCGGTATGACTGTTATTTACCTGGAGTTTCCTTATTTCAGAGCTGTGTGTTGGAATTTTCCTATGCATTTTGTGATACAAACCAGTTCAGTATTCTTAAAAAAAAATCCTCCCTTAAGACATGCAGGCCAACATTATATAAATATCCAGAGTCATTTTAATATTTAGCAGTATTTGTTATCATCCACTTAAGCAAGTGCTTCTTTTTTTATTCTCTGCTCTCTTCTGATGTGAGACTAATTGCTCAGTTTTATAAAGTAGGTTAATTTTGCTGTATTTGCAGTGGCTAACTGCAAGATTTTGCAGCCCTCCGTTTATTACATCTAGACAAATGTGTTATTCACCTATCTTTAAAAAGCAGAGGGATAAAGTCTTCAAACCACTGCAAAAGAGTTCAGTTAACTGACACCTTGATGATTGAGGGGGACATAAATATTTGAATTGTTTAAGTATTTATGATGATGGATGTAGGGTAAACTAAGTTGTAATTTGAGATTAAATAACTCATATCAGTGCCTCCAAAAGCTTTTGTAAATTTGACAGCTGTACATCAATTTCTACAGCATCATTAACAATGTATGGATAGCAAACAAGTTAAACGTTAACATAACTCTTCATAGTCTGCCCTAGCAAATGATATTTCATATTGCTAGTAATAGCATTCTGCCCATTTGCACTTAGATCTGAGACAAAAACAATCAAGGACACTGAAGTCCCAGTACTGCAGACACTTGCACATGTGTAACTGCTTATTTAAGTCTCAGCTGAGTAGTCATACATGTGCAGGATCACATTCTAAGTGCTGCTGGGCTCTAAAGCAGCGCATGCCTTTAAAAAGACTGACCCACTGAAATATACTAATTCTGGTGACTCTTTATTTAGCAGGTGATATCTTCCAATTTGGATCTTTCAGTGCTATTGTAAAATGGCTTGTAGCACTCTGTTGCTCACTGAAAAATCAACTCTCCTGCAAAATTTATTTCTCAGATAAGTTACACGTTTGTTTTCAAATAAATGCTATCGAAAATAGCCTTCCACGTTTTCCTTAAATTCTTTCTTTTCTTTTTCCCGCATAGCCCATCATTCCTATGTTCACGCAAAATGTTCGAGAAGGAATTAGGACTTTAGGAGGAATAAGTAAGATATAAAATATCTATTTGTTTCTATTACTTTTAATTTGCTGCATATGTTCAATCCTGTTGCCTCAGTGGAAATACTCTTTCAAATCTGTGTTTAGATCTGTTATACAGTCTTGTTTCTGGGGCTGCCACTCTACTTTAGTGGTATGGACTGATGTGGAGGCATATTGTCAAATCTTGATGCTGGCATAAGCATTGTATCAGATGATAATCTGAATTATTCTATGCATAGTGGAAGTTGTTGATAAAGTAACCTGCTATTGAACATGCATGTAGAAGAAATTTTTAAATAATACATTAAAAAAAAGTTTTTAAATAATTCTCCTATATTAAACATATCTGCTATGTCTGCTGCAGGATTTCTGCTCTCTGCTGGGAGGTAGACTAGCTGTAATGATTTGGCACCAGACTTCCTGTTCCTTTAGAGCATTTGCAAAAAAATGGTTTTTAATATTGCTTACATTATTTAAAGGAGTGGGGGGGGAATCAAAACAGCTCAACTTAATTTTAATCTATATCTAATCTGCTAATCAGGCAGAAAAATTGTAGTGAAATACACGTGCACTGTGCCTCATGTTCCACTTACACTTCCCTCTTTAGTTGATCAAAAACACTCACATGAACAGATATAAGAAATCTAAACAGACTGGTCTTAGGACAGATAAATCACTGGTTCTCAAGCGGATACACGTACCCATGAGCGCACAGAATTCTTCCTGGCAGACATCAGCTCATCTAGATGTTTGCCTTGTGTTACAACAGGCTACATAAAAAGTGCTAGCGAGCTCTGCATAAATTTAAAATTTCATGCAGACAGTGAATCATTTATACTGTTGTATGTGCACTATACACTGAAAGGTAAGTACAGTATCTATATTCCAATCAATCTATTTTATAATTGTATGGTCAAATGAGAAAGTAAGTAATTTTTCAGAACTAGTATGCTGTGGCACTTTTTTTTTGTATTTTTTTATGTCTGATTTTTGTAAGCAGATAGTTTTTAAGTGAGGTGGATCTTGAGGTGTGCAAGATAAATCAGGCTCCTGAATGGCATAGAGTAGTTTGAAGAAGTTGTGCCACAGAGCTAGATAATGAGTGCTCTGTTGAGCCACTCATGTAGGTTGTAGAAGACACACCACTCCTCCAGGCTCCCCTGCCTCCCTTGAGGAAAGAAGACTACTACAACAGTCATATTTGTCTGTGTACCACGTTCTGCCTCAGCCACAGCAGGGCCTTCTCCTTTTTTGTAGTACTATAGGCAAAAAGCAATCTTGTGATATTGTTCCTGAACATGACTGGACGAAGAGTTATGGGCACTGAGAGCCTGGGTATCAAATGGAGAAGTGCAAGCTAGCTACAACATTACAAAATAGACATACAGCCATTAACTGATCCTTTTTTTTTTTTTTTTTTAATATATTACAAGGCCGGAATGGACCTTATGAACATCTAGTCTAACCAGATGGTAAAGGTGTTATTCAAAACCACATCCCTAGAGAAACTGGCGCTTCTGATGAGTGCCCTAGACCACTCAGCCCTGCTACCAGCATAAGAGAGAAACCAGCTCAGGAAAGCATCACTGGGAATGAAACCTAGGAGTTCCTTTTGACTAGAAAGGTGCTATCTTACCAATGGTGCTGCCCTCTGTAATTCTAATGGGACAGGATCAAGCATAGCTTTTTCCAAAAGCTCCATCCCTGGAAATGCTACAACATGTAGTGCCTTGGTAGTTAATCCCGGTTCTTCTCAGCATAGAAACAGTTTTGATCTAATATCATTCCGGCTGTTTGCTGCAGGATTAGTAGATATTTTAGAGACACTTATTTACTTTAACTTTTTTGTATATTTTTCTCCTTTTATGTCTGCTAATCTTTAAATTTGAACTTTGAATTTGAACATAAGAGTTCTTATGCTCTGTACACAAAACTTAACCCAGTCACTGAGGATTCTTACTCCTTAACACTGTTAGACCACGTTCTAGTTTTAAGGTCACAAATCTATTACTATCACAGCTTTGAGAGAGCTCTGTTCTGGTGACCTTGGGATAAGTGCTTTATTTAAAAAAAAAACAAAAAAACCCAAGTAAAATAAATAAGCACATGATCTGTCTGACTGCATCTGATTTTTTCCATCCAATAAATAAAAATAAAATATGCCATCAACACTCTAGTGCAGGATGGCCCTTGGATCTTCCAAATGGTGGGGACAAGAGTAGTAGGTTTTAGTGTGTGCAGCTCCCCTCTTCCACCCAGGCCTCTTCAGACTGAAGGATTCCTTTCCTTTCTCTGCAGACCTCAATACCCTGAACTTCAGGTAGCTATTTCTACTCTTTAGTCTAGTCTATTCTTCTGTAAATTCTTATATTGCCCTTATTACCATAATATCTGAGCATCTTTCAGTAATGTGTTAAGCAATATGACTAACATCTGTCATGAGTGGTTCATTCTCTTTCTCATCTTTTTCCCTGGTGGGGGGGGAGAGGAGGTGGAGGGAGTGTGCAGTTAAGCATTTTAATTTGGTGGGGGCTTGTTTTGAAAATTATTTTAAAAAAAGATATTTGTGCTTGCTGCCCTACAACAATTATAGGTAGAGGAGGGTTTTCTATGGGAACCTGTTTCCTTTTCTCCTGTTGGATATTTCAGAGGAGAGGATGCTGTCTTGTGTGCCCTTTCTTCCCTCCAGTTACCCATTTCCACAAAATTTAGAGGAGGCTGTCTACTAATCTGAACTCCCATCTATCTTGAGCAACTCCCCTTGTCCTTACAGTGGCAGCCACTGGATTACTTCCTGCTACGCATCTGCTGTTGTCAGGAGAGAACCCTAAAAAGTTCCCTTCTAGGCATCATAGCAGAAAGTAAAGGTTATTTTTGCTTTAGCAGTGGCTCTTCCATTTTTACAAAGTGAAGTTTGAGGGTGGAATAGCACTTCAAAGATACTTTTGTTTGTTTGAGATTAGGGGCCTAGGTTACTTTACAAGTTAGCATATTTAGTACCTTGCAAAATCTTAAAATTATTTTTTTAACTAAAATACAGGGTTCTTTAGGTTGATGTATGAACGTTTTCGATTGCCCATCGTTCCTCTGTATGGAGGGTTTCCAGTCAAGTTTCGTACGTATATTGGAGATCCTATTCCATATGATCCAAATATAAATGCTGCAGAACTGTCTGAAAAGGTAAGATTTTGGGTTTTTTCCCCCCTGTTTTGTGATATTGAAATCAGTATTTAAAATAATAGTGGCAGTAAGTCCCTGCTCTCATAAAGTCATGAGTGTTTAAGGAGACAAAAAAGGGATGAGAACTTGTAAATTTGATAGTAAGAGTTTGTGAATCTCAGTGGTGATTGAACCCGGTGAGCTGTGGTAGTTGGGCCACCATCTGTGCAGTCTTCTTCAGTTAGCCCATGAAATGACTGCATGCAAATTAGTAGTAGAATAAGGTGGAGATATCGCAGTGGCCTAGGATTCTTGGCTGTCATATAGATGTAATTTGTAAACTCAGAATGGCTGAGAACTTAAAAACTGGACAGTAACAGATCACAGATCCTCATGATGATTGAACTTGGTGATATTCTAAATCAGTGGTTTTCAAACTATGAGTAAGGACCCAGTACTGCCATCAAAAGACTGGAATGCGTTGCTCAAAGATGTCATTGAGTTACGGGCATAAATGATTTTTTTCATCTGGGTGCTGAGGGGAAAAAAGCTTGAACACCACTGTTCTAAATGAAAGAACTGTTCACCAGGCTTCTAGTTGTTTCGATGCCTTGACACTGACTCAGCAGAAATGCTACATTTCAGAGTGCCATCCAGATGAGTGGCAGTCTTGGAAGCTTATTATATAGATGTTGAAAGTATTTGTTTTCAAGTTAGTGATTTTTATCTTGGAGTGTACTATTTAATGGTAACATAGGTCAATGAGGCCCACTAACAAACATCTGTACTTGTTATCTCCCAGACTTGTGTTGTCAGAATTCATGATAGATTTCTGCATTGTTTTATTCTTGTACCTATGGTGATAGCTATAATGTACAAAATGAAGGTAAAGAAGTCTGGCACAGGAATAGGCTCTAGGCCCCCTGAAATAGCATGTGGTGGTTATTTGGATCAGAATGACAGCTTTTCATAAGCTCTTGTGTGAATTGTAGGCCAATGTTGTGTTGGTCATGGACATTTTTGCTCCAAGGGAGGTTCTCCTGTTTCTTAGTTCATGTAAAATAAAACTTCTAGGAATCTCAATCCACCAAATCAGTTACTGAGAATTATGGACATTATCAGAAAGTAAAAACAAATTCAGGTACAGTGATCTCTCCACCTCCTGCCAGCTATACGTTCTAGTTCTTGCTTTCGTTAAATGTCCCCCTGACAACTGCGCAACACGCACAAACTTTTCAAATTCATTGTATTCATAGACAGATGATTGGTTATCTTTTTGTATTTTATAGTTTACTATTATTTTATGTTCACGTAATTATGACCAGCCTGTG
Organism: Podocnemis expansa; assembly: GCA_007922195.1. Taxonomy (NCBI): domain Eukaryota; kingdom Metazoa; phylum Chordata; order Testudines; family Podocnemididae; genus Podocnemis; species Podocnemis expansa. The sequence goes on from ML682005.1 coordinate 791,649, forward strand.
TGAATGCAGGGTACAGGAGGCCCAGAGAACTTTGGAGGACCAGCAGGGTATGACTGGTGCATTCAATAGCAATTACAAGTCAAAAGATATTTAAATATGTACTTATAAATATCTCCTTTCAGACTGTTTGTTTTATCTTATGAAAGTTTTGATTGTGCCAGTATCAGCTTGGTTGGTCACATAAACTCTTTGCTTGAATATATGTATTTAATGATGACATAGCGAATAAATGTTTGACTGTAGTATCCGAACCCCCTTTAACTAAAGCTCAGAAATGTTCCCCTGTAATATGTCTAAAGCACTAGTGCTTTAAGAACTGCAGAACTAGTGGGCTTTGGAAAAGGAGGCGTGTTATGTATAATTTAAAGGAGTTGTACGTCAGGCTTTGAAGTGTTTTTGCTTAGTGTCTGCCCTTATTTCCTTCAGTCCTAAAAGCAGACTTCAAAACCTGTTGGACAATCTGCCATGACAGTGTGACCGATTAAGATATCCACTGAGACTGAGGGCCAGATTAATCCAGGGGCTAGAGGCTATGTCTTCGTCTGCCAGATTAGTTTGGACTTCTTAGTCTGAAACGAAGAAGTTTAAGGTTAGTTTGAACTAACCATGCATTCGGTTCAAACTAGAACATGCAGTTAGTTTGAACTTCTTAAATTTAAGCTAACCCATAGTCTGGACCTTGGCCTAACTTAGTTCGAACTAATGTTCGAACTAAGGCAGTTAGTCCAGACTAAGTGCTGGTACTATCTAGTTCGAACTGACCTTTCCTGAGTTTGAATTAAGAAATTTCTTAGTTCAAAGTAGGAAAAGCCTAGTTAGCCATGAGCTAAATTAGTCCAGACTACCCTTCCTTAGTCCAGACTAATTTGTCAGTGTAGACATAGCCTTAGAGGCTGCAGCCTCTGGTCCCAGCCTAAAGGGAGCCCTGTGGCTCCCCCAAAAATTCAGCCAGGCTGGGCTGAATGGAAAGCTGCTGCCACTTGCCTTCAGCCTGCCTGCCCAGTTCCTGGGCTGACTGGTCTGTTCCCTAGCCAGCCTTGGGGTACAGGAGTGCCGTGGCCACTGGCCCACCCCTTCCCAGCCTTCAGCAGCAACACTGGCTTGTGCCGGCCTGCAGCTCACCCATCGCTCTCTTCCCCGCAGTGCCCCCTGCAGCAGCACAGCCCCTCCGCAGTACCCCCACATTCCCCTGTGTGGCAGTGCTGGCCACAGCATCCCCAACTCCCTCTGTAGTGCCGGCCAGGGCCCTGGAGCCCCTGAGCCTGTCCCCCAGCACAGCGGAAGGCCCCTGGCCACCCAGCCTTGATTTGACCACTGCTGAGACCTTCAATAAGTAACACTATAGGCTGTGTTTCATGATAGGTACAAGATATCATTAATTTAATTTCTTTGTTTTTATGGAAACTTTATACATTTACATGCTTAATCTTAGGTGAGCTGTCAAGTACTTTTCACTATTGCTTTGTCATTTGTACTTGGTATATTTGCTTATCAAAGTTGGATAGATCGGGGTCACTGGCATCTGCAAAGGAATATGCTGCAAGTGATTTCCTTGAAAATGGAAACCTACACACACTTCTCTTGGTTTTAATTTAAAAGGAGATGTTACACCCTGGATTTTGGAGTCTTTTTTTAGTAGGATTGAAAACTGTTCTATTTGCTGTATTCTCACTAGTACAATATATAAAGAAAAGTTAATTTCCTTGCAATTTCTTTTTGTCTTAACAGGCAAAGGCTGCAATCCAGTCTTTAATAGACAGGCACCAGAAAATACCAGGAAATGTATTTAGGGCTTTAATGGAACGATTTGAGACACAGTAGAAAGAAGACTAATGTGTACAAAACTATATGTTTACTTGTAATACTCTTCAAAACTGTTTAACTTGTATTACAATCACCAAAATTGGTTATTAATGCATTGTCTTAATGATATTTCTTTTTTAATTAAGATGTTTACTGTATAGTTTAATAAGAGTTGTGAACAATATTTTTTTTTTCCCAGTGATCACTATCAGAATTGTGCCCAAACCTGCAATCTTACTTAGGCAAAAATCTTACTAAAGTAATTTGCATTCAAGTGCAGTCATATATTGAAAATAACTATGGAAAGATAGCTTTGCAGACTTCAGTAGTCATTGTTTCTTGATTATATTTGTCTCAGATTTTTAGGTGAAAAGAATGTTTATCTAACTGCCTGCCGGATTCTGCCATGCAGGCTAGCTTCCTTTATTTAAGTACCATCTCTACCAACAGAAGTTCAGCTGGCCAAATAAAGCTCTGAACTACACTTATGAAAACCTGTTTTCTTTAGATTACCATCTTGGCTACACATGTACAAATCTAAATGACATTCAAAGGTGTTGCCATGATAGGTGTAATTAGCATTATGTGCAGAACCTGTAGTGCTGGTGGTAAAGCTTCTGCTGGAAGATCTCTAGCTTTTTTTTTTTTTTTGAGCCCAGACAGAGTTTGTGGGGCTATAACTTTATTAGACAGGGAAAAACCCAACAAACTGAGCAGACTTCTTAACTAGTAAGGTACAATACACATGGAACTGCTTAATGCTATTTTTATGAAGTCATTTTTCAGGATAGAACCGTGTGGGGGTTTTTTTGGTCCCTGACGAAAGAGTGTAGGCCCATAAATCTGTGATTGGTCTCCAAGATTCTTTTTTGGCACAGTGAACTGAATATTTTCAGAAAGAAAACATGAGTAATGTTAAAAACGGCAAGGGTCAGAATATTTGATTACATTATAGAACAGAATGCAGCTTGTAATGCTCTGTTTTCACAGTTTCACCATGTTCAACAGTATAAACAGCCTTTATAGTTTTGCAAATTTCTACTTCACTAAATCATTTTTATAGAAAACTAGACATTTTTTACATCTCAGAATTATTAAATCATGATTTGCCCCCAATCACACAGTGTTCACTCAAATAACACCATCTTTGACATGAATGTGCTTGGCAGAGAATTGCCTGAGTAAAGAGGTGCAGAATTGGGCTACCCATATTCATTGACAATAAACTGAATTTTTATCTGAACTGAATCACTGACTAATGATGAATTGACTGAATAGCAAATACCTTAAATTTTTCCTGTAGATAAGAACTCAAGCCTTCAGTGTAAAGTTAATGTCTTGGAGTGTTGTTTACTGTAGAATAAGGATCAGTTATCTGAGGAAAGGAGTGAGGGGGTGATGGTGATAGTGATGGTTGTAAATTGTTCTAATTGTGTCTCCTGGTAGATTTTATTAAAAAAAATCAAACAAGCGAACCCCCCCCCCCTTTCCCTGCGAACAAATACACATTTAAAGAGAACAAACAACTCTGTTTCACTCACTTACTTCTCCTCCTGCATGATTCATTTCTGTCAACACTTGTAGAGGGATGCCTTACTTTACATGCAATTTAGTCATGTTAATTTAAATGATTTTAATTTCTGTGCATATGTTTTCAGGATCAGGGATTTGCATTGAGTGTGGAGCCATTGTATTGGGAGGAAGCTTCTGTAGATAACATCTGCAGAAGCAGCTCAGTTCACTGCACAGTGTAAAGTTCTGTTTGATTCAAAACATTTAGCTAAAATGTTTTAGCTTGGAATGCCCTTTCCAAAGCTTTTATGATGATTTGTGATCTGCTTAAAAACTTGGGGGGATGCTCTAATGATCTAAGAATTAATTTAAAAATATTTTTCTATTTCACCTATTAAACCATGATATTGTGATTTTTTTTTTTTTTTTTTTTTCCCCCTGGAAACTTTTTTAGGTATTTTATTTTTGCATTGTTCTCAAGGTGAACAATGAAAACAGACTAGCTAATTTGTTATCTTTTGGGGTTTCATGCACTAGGACAGTGCTACATTGTTGTGATTGCAGACTCTGTAGGGGAACACTTAAACTTTTGTCATGGGAATTAAGTCAGGGACACCTGTTATATTGATCTTAGATTTTTGCAAAGCTTATTTTTATTTCACTTGGTGTCAAATTTGACCTGACTTTGTCCCTTTAATTTAAGAAGTATTGAAACCTAAGTGTTAAATCAAATGCAGTATCAGTACTTTTTAGATATTAAATATACTTTTTGTATGGGCTTTCATATTTAATTATCTATTCATACATACTATATAAAAACATCTTACAAATAAAACTGTAATAGACTCCTGAAATTACTTTATGCTAACTGTACGTGGATGATGTGTGAGACTGTATGTAACATGGCCCTTCGAAGTTACTAGTGTCTCTGAGCAGGAGAGGAGAAAAAGTGTCCAGCTGTCGGAGAGGAAAGAAATAATGTCAGAAATAATTACTAAGGTAAAAGAATAAAGAAAGATTGAAGGAATGGACTGGAAAAATATTAGCAACTGTTCTGGGACTGTGCAATAGGTATCACGAGGGGTGATTTGTGATAAGTAGTTATTGTTCTGTGTGTTTAAGAGCAAGTGATTTAAAAATGTTTTAGTTGCCCACAGACTGGATGGCTAATAATTATAAATATTTATTGTGTAATCTGATAACTTGAAGATACTTATTAAATTTTTGCTGCTTTAATTCAACAGTGATACCATTACAAAGACAGGAGTTTTCATATAGGATAGAAATATATTACTATCACATTAAAATGGAATTAGCATTCTTTCCCTGCAAATCCAAGACCTTTCCTTGGCCACTTTATTGGCTTTTTACTGGAAATTAATACATGTACAATAGCAGATTTAGTGGAGCTGAGCTTACTGTAATTTAATACTGAATCCCTAAATTAAAATCATCCATATTCTGACAACAGATGGAAGCTAGAGCAGTTCATTAGGCTACCATTGCAGATTCTGTCTAAATACTAAATTATGCAATAGATTTTGTGTTGGGTTTACCCTGCGCTATGCCAAGGTGGCACTTTATACCATTATATTTTGTGAAAGATTTGCCATGGCTAATGTGGGGTTTTTTTCCATTGTAATGATAAGTTTTACAGGGATGATTATTGCTAACCTATATAAACTCATCCTAAGTGGGTAGGTTGCTGTTGGTCTTTTTTGTAAACACATATTGCAAAATAAAAAGTGCAAACTTAATGGGGGCAAAGAGCTCCATACAGTTTGTGGAATTGCTCCACTGGAACCTAACAGCATTGGAAATATGCCTTAAGCAAGAAAACAGTGCTTCCGAAACAATGGTTTTGGATAAAATTTCATTATACTATCATGTGTCATTAATTTTTTTTAACTTTCCTAATTTCACTTTTTGCCTGCTAAGCTGCTATCTGGCAACAAAGGTAATGAGCTTCCACAATATGTGTCAATAATTCTAATGCTTTCCTATGAAGTTCGGTGCTATGCTTAGATCAAACAAATAGTCTTAATGTGAATTGCTTTCTTTTGCCTGTTCATTATGGTCTATTAGCAGTATATGAGTGTGAGCACATGTGCATGTACTCTCACTGTAAAACTCTTTGAGTGAATTCTTTGTGCAAGGACATGGCCATTGCTTATTACAGCTTTTCAAGATTACTTAAAAATACAAACAGAATAAATGTACTGGGTGTCCTCCATGTGCATGAGACCACACAACACCAACTATTAGATGTCAATTACCTTGCTTTTAAAATTGTCTGATGTTGATAGTGATTAGTTCAGAACAACTAATTGGCCTCAAAATTATAATAAAATAACTTCTGCGTTGTCTACTGGAGGAGAAAATCTTTGAAATGGTAGTGTAACTTTTCTTCATATTTTCCCACAGTGTTTTTTTTTTTGGTGGTTGAAACTCTTGTACAGCGTAGTGTGAGCTGGTTTTATGCTGTTGTTTCACACACAGCAGCAATCATATTGGCAGTTAAATTATTGTTCTAAAATCTTCCTGAACTGGAAAGAACACAGTTTTGAACTCCAGTTATCAGGGAGAACTGGAAATGCTGGCAAGCCAAATAAACTGAGTCATCTGGTGTCATGTTTTCTTGTATCAAATAGTTCATTAAGTGGTACTACTACACACTCAAGGATGTTAAAGTAAGGGGAAAGGGGCAGTTTAACGCCTTGTCAACAAAACTCTGTAGAGCAGATGAAGTCTGTTTTTTAATAAAACAATGGAGGTATACACACTACAATGGTCCTTTTGCCTGCAAAAGTTTCCTGTTTTGCCAACAAACTTAAGCCACTTCAATGAGAAGGTAAAACTTCTTATGGCAAAGTGGTATCAACTGTCAGTGCAGACACTGCACTTGATTATGTCTCTGTAAATGGCTTGCAGGAGGTGTCCCAGCATGTATGTCCTGAACACACTGTTCAGCTCTTCAACCTTTACTGCCTTGCTCCACGGTGCATAGGCACCCACCCCACGTCCTATAAAGCAGTGGTTCCCAACCTTTTTTTCTGTTGCAGCACACCGTACCGCATACCGTACCACATGGTCACTTGCAGCTCCCGGACCCTGCTGCTGTGGGCAGCCCCCTGGCCAGGGCTGGATGTTGCTGCCGCTGGCGGCCCCTGGACCATTGCTGTGGCCACGTCCTGCCACTGCTGGCGGCACATCAAAGGGGTTGCCGGTGTGCCATGGCACACTGGTTGGGAACCACTGCTATAAAGAACCAGGGATTTTTGAAATTCCACTTCCTGTTCTCTCCATGTGAAGAGTTAACATCACATCATCTCAGCTGACAATAGCAGTTCCATGCAGCAAATGGTCTCCAACTTGGAGCACACCAGAGATGTTGGATCTGCTGAGCATATGGAGGAATGAGGCTTTTGAAGTTCCAGCTCTGCTCTAGCCATAGGAACTTCAACACCTACAGTCAGATTTCTCGTGATGTGGGACAAGGATTATGAATAGGACATGCATCAGTGTTGTGCCAAGATGAAGACGTTGAGGGCAGGCATCCCAGCAGGCAAACTGTTGCCCTGGTGCTGTGCCAAAGATTTGCTGCTTCTGTAAGGAGCTGGATGCCATCCTTGGCAATGACCCAGCCTCCACTGCCAAAAAACCACTGGATGCTTCAACACAGCTAGAGACAGTGGATTCAATCCTGAAGACAAAGCAATGAACAAAGAGGTCAAGTTGTAGGAAGAGGAGACAGGTGACAGTGTCATCCAGTATAGTGGGGAGCCAGGATCTCTTCCTGAATGTGACGGATATGAGCCGGTTCCCACTCTCCATCTCTGTTGCAAATGATGCTGGAGAGAAGAGCTCTGGTAAGTGACCTTTTTGATTTGATGCTTCTTGGTTATGTGAGAGAAAGCTGTCCTTTGTTTTGATTTTCTAGAGCTGGGTGAAGGAATAGAAATGTACAAAACTAGCTGTGTATATGTTCTCCATGTTCCCTTTTGTGGCTAAACAGTGTGGCAGAAAAGTGTGTTAATGTACACTGAGATTTCATGGTAATCCTCCAGAAAGAGCACTAGGAAATTTTTCTGAAGCAACTTGCAAGTCCTATGCTAAAGGTTCTTTGGCAGAACTGCTTTGTTCCTTTCACTGTTGTAGGAAGCTTTCCCACACCTGTGGGCAATTACTTGTGTGGTGAGCAAAGTAATGCACAGTTGAGCAGCATAGGGATTGTTCTGAAACTGCACACATGTAAGGAGATGCACTTTTACATCCTTGTTTATCCCAAGGAGGGAGAGTGGCTATAATTACTCACATGTGAAAAAGATGAAAGAATTTGCAGTTTTGTCACTAGTTGCCTGCAGCAATCCCCTTTTAAAGACCGCCCAGCTCCTTTGAACGATCTTGAACACCCCTCCGCCTCAGGCCAAACAACTATGTTCAGGGCATTTCCTGAGCTGTGTGCTTGCTATAAGGGACAGTGAGAAACTGGTTTGTATTTAGAAAGAGGTGATGAATATAATCGAATTGAATCATAGGGTTGGAAGGGACCTCATGAGATCATTGAGTCCAACTCCCTGGGGCTTGACCCCAGGACCTTCTGCATAGTAAGCAGAGGTGCTAGCCACTACACTATTGTATTTTACTAAAATAATTTGATGCTATGACCGCACTAACAGTCATTTTTCTGTTTGTTTCTTGTGCTTTTATAGATGTGGTTTACAGGGGAAACCCCTTTTACATTTGGGGAGAGCCTCTGCCAGATAAGGAGACAACAGAGGAGGAGTAAGGAGGACATGTTTCGAGGGATGCTTCAATTTTCTGAGGTCAGAAAACAAGAATGCAGGGCAATGAGAGAGATTTTAAATGAAATTATAAAATAGACAGGGAGGACAGAAAGGAAAGCCAGCATTCAAAAATGCCACAGTCACTGTTGACTATCCTTGACCTGCATAATGATGTAGTTCTACCATTCAGTGCTTGTTTCCTGATCCTAAAAGTGATGGTTCAGTGTGTGCAGTTGCTCTGTGAATACCAAAAGTAATCTGGTGGTGTTAAGTTCCATGGCATGTAATGGGTCAGGTCATATAACAAGCATGGCCAAACTGTGGCTCGGGAGCCACATGCGGCTCTTGAATGAAAAAGTGTGGCTCCCGGAAGAATGTCAGCAAGCCAATTTAGGAAAGCAGCCCAGCCTAGGAGTTCACGAGGGGGTTGGGGACAGTGGGGAGAAGTGGCATGGTCAGGGATGGTGGGGAGAAGTGTGGCATGGTCAGGATTTTAAAAAAACTCACCACTAGCCTGCAGTCTTCTACATCAAGCAACAGCTAAGTTTTTACTGTATAGGCCTAATTTTCGTGGTAATCTTAACTTATTATTAAAATCTGACATTAGTAGAATCAATATTTGCCCTCTTTTTATGATAAAATTTAAAGTGTGCAATGAATTTTAAACTTAGTAATTTTGGAGTAGGTAAAAGGATACGCCTATATGCCTCAGTGTGGCTAGTGAAGGTTTAATAATCAACTTGTGTGGCTCTTGAGTTCCATAAGTTTGGCCACCCCTGTATATAACTTCTGATTCATGTTTAGAGTGGGAGTTCATGATATACTGCATGACTATCCATGGTGTGTTCTTAAGTGACCACAACAATGGTGAGCAGTGTAGGATCCATCCTTAACAGAGGTACCAGGTGCACAGTAAACTGGGCCCTTTTGCTACTTTGCTGGTCAATGATAGTATTCCAGTATGTCTGAGGGTCCCCTTGTGGCAAATGTCAGCAGCCGGAGCAGGTGCACCACAGGTTGTAGTAATGTGCTTCATAAGCCTTGAAAACTATATCGTAAAGAGATGAGTACCCATAATTCCTATCAGTTGTGCTGGCTACTTCCAGCCTCAGCCTTGCAAAATTCTAATCATCCATTCACCTACAACAGAGTACATGGTGCATGAAGTAATAGATTTATTTTCAGTGTTACCCACGGGAAGGTTAGTAAGAAGGATTTAGTGCATGGACTGCTAGATTTTCATGTATATTTTGCTATGCTGCCCAAGGGATCCTGCAGACAGCATTGGCACAAACACAGGACTGGACCAGAAAACACAGCAGAGTGGTGACTTCTCTGAGAAGGACAAAAACAACCTACTTTGCTGGTGTGTAAAAGCCTGCAAGGCCAGATACCCACTACTTTGTATATGTGGTTCTAGTTCTTCCTTATGGGTGTACTTAACATAAGGAGAGAACCTAGCACACTGACACTCACTTTGGATGCCATTGCAGTATCACCCTTTTGATTCTAATCCATCAGCTTAGCAGTGACAAACAGCCAAATGAAGTCTTGCCACTCATGTCTTGTACCAACTTCATGCCTTCATTCATCTTTAAACCTTTTTGTTCCGTGTCATGCATCAAGGTATCTATCCAATACATCATTGCTCTTTCCTTATTTCTAGTTCCGGGCACTCTGGTTTTTATTGCCATGTATGCTATCATTTCTGGGTTCATTCTTGACAAAAATGAGCAGGCTGTCACAGTCAACTTTCTTGGGTTTTGTTTCTTACCCTAGCAGTCTTATTGTCTTTGGGTTTTTTCCAGTCTTGAAACTCTCCATATTCTTATCAGTCGATTCTTTTCTGCAGTCAGTATCTTTTCTTTTTTTGGCTTTCATCATAGGCCAACAGTCTGACCTGCGTAGTAGTAACAGCACGACAGTTTTCTCATATATCTGATTTTTCATTTTATCTGAATGTCTGTAGCCTTCCAGATTTTACAGAGTTTTCCTAATGCAATGGGAGCTAGGCCAATTCTTCAGTTTGTCATCTTCATAATTTCCATTTTTTGATACTAGTCCTTTAAGGAATATATATATTTTCCACTTGCTCTAGTTCTCTGACTCCAAGTTTGATCTTAGCTTCTTCCTCTTGTCTTCCAATCACCATAATGTTTGTCATATTTGTGCTGATCTTCAGTCTGAATTTTCTGCTTTCACAACCTACTTTGTTCTACATGAATCTTCCTTGGTCAAGGCTTCTGAGGTCAATATCATGTGCAAGTGTAATGTTATTTACTATACTCCTGCATAACATAAGATCTGTCTTAAAATTTCTCAGTGCTACAGTCATTGCTGCTCTAATACCAAATCTTGAACAAATCTGATGATACTGTGCATCCTTTTCTCACTCCTACAGTTGCCTTGAACCAATCCGTCATCGTGTCTACTCCCACCATACATAGGCAGCAATAGTAATCCACCCTGATTATAGTTTGGAGACTATGAAGTTAGTCTTCTGTTCTGACTCATTTTTATTATTAATATTGTGCAACTGATTACAGATTAAACTATAAGATTTCCTAAGCAGTTAGTGTCTGTTCTGCTGATTAACTTACTGGCTCTTGCAATCTCCTGAATTGCAGAAAGAACATGCATATAAGATGGTCTCAAAACAAAACAAATGCCTTTAATTTCCCATCTGCCTAATTCCCAGAAACTGTGAAGGGTGGAAACATTTGATTGATCTGTTTACAACAATGAAAATAAGTATGTTCAAAGGTATTTGCTGTAGATTTCACTTTGCTCTTATGCAAAACAGACTTCATTTTATATCATCTTACATTGTCTCCTTGAAATATTTTTTTTCCTTTGGTATCTTTTCTTGTCTGACACTGACTCCATGCGTATGTGCAGGCTACCAGGCCTTCATGATCATCAGCCAAAAGAAAATTACTGAGTATAAACTGGGATTTTTGAAGATCCCAAATACCTATGTTGAAGGTAAGGATCTACTGCAACTTACAGCCTGGAGAACATTGTGGATTTTGCCAAATGCAGTTGATGTTTGGTGACTTATTGTAGTTTTTGCCTGAGACATTTTGAGCCAAAAAGGCAAACTATAGCACAGGGGTGGCCAAACCTATGGAACTCAAGAGCTGCGCAAGTCGATTATTAAATCTTCAAGAGCTGCACTGAAGCGTATAACCACGTATTTTTACCTACTTCAAAATTACTAAGCTTAAAATTCATAGCGCACTTTAATTTTATTGTAAAAATAGGGCAAATATTGATCCTACTAATGTCAGATTCTAATAATTATTTAAAGTTACCATGAAACTAGGTCTATACAGTAAAAAGTTTGCTGTTGCTAGATGTAGATCATTATAGGCTTGTGGCAAGTTTTTTTAAAATCTGGGCAGTAACTTGTAAAAACTCTCTCAGATGCTGATCTCTAAGTATTGCACAATGTTTTGAATTTCATTGTGGAATATGATGCTTTACAGCAGTAAGTTGTGCCAAAAATTGAAAGTAATCTATGTTCAGTTTTAAACTTCTCTCCTTTGTATTTTCATTTCTTAGTATTCCACATCATGTAAGGACTTGTAAAATGATTTTATTTTAACAACAAGTATGCTGCATTAGGGCCTATGAGAAAATCTAAACATGCTATGGCTTCTCTGAAAATGTCACACTTCCCTCCCTCACCACTGTTGCTGCTTCCCTGAAGTCTCTTACCACGCTGCTGCTTCTCTGCTCTCCCCAACCATGCTGTACTTCTGCCCCCCATCCCAAGGCCCCAACCATGCCCCTGCTTCCCTGCCAACATTCCTGCCAGTAAACTTGTTCACTAAAATACTCATGGACAGTGAAAACAAAAGGTCTGAGGACTCAATCAGACACAGTTAATTTTAAAATGAGAGTAATAGTAAGGGAAAACCCTGCTCTCATTTTAATCCTGTGAAGAGATGCACACAGGGACACTTTTTCAACTGTTCAGAATCACAACAGATCAATGAGAATTTATGGGGACATAAAGTGCAAGATCAAAGCCTGTTTCAGTAAGTGCTTTGGAGTCCATGCTCAGAAGATATTATGGAAAAAATCCCACTGAGTTTATTCAGTTTGGGGTCAGGCCCTGTATAAATTCTAAATATCATTATTTTGTTTTTATAATACAAAGTAAAATCTTTATTGATGAGAGATTTTTTTCAGAAAGTTTACAACACAATTTTCCATCCTCAGCCCTTCACAACAATTACTCTCTTGTCTAATGGGGCTCAGATACCCATAGAGTCATTTCATGAAGACTGCACTGAAACATAAATAGATTTTTGACTACTGGTATACAGCAAAGAAAAATTAATACACGTTGAATGCTATTTAATCAGTGTTGCTATTGAACTTTGTAGTGAATGTAAATTATCTTGGTAATTGATTTAGGTATATTAACTAAAATTTTCTTTATAAAATAAATGTACTAGCAGTTCCTTCTGCAAACAGATGACATACTGATGTCTCAGGCCCACTTTTTCAATGGACTTAAAGGAATTTTTTTTCTAAAGCCAGTTTTCAGTAGTGGTGATCTATCTTGAGTCTAAATCCTTTTGCATGCTGAAAATGAACCATGATCCATAATAAGTACTTGTAACATTCTTTAAATTAATAGAAGGGGTTTTTTATAAACTTTTGAAAGCAGTTAGTGGTTTTGGATGTAACATTTGTGTCAATTTTCAGTCATTTCTGATGATTCTTATTTAATTCTCAAAATAGAAATACAAGAAATAATTTTGCATTATATTACAATATCTGGAAATGCCAGGTGATTTTTAAAAAAGAAAATTAATTTACAATTGCTTTTCAGGTTTCAATTGCTAATCATCATCCCTTATCTGTAGTTCATTGTAGACTTGTTCTTGAGCAATTTATGTTGCCAGTTTTAAAAAATATTTACCCAAAAACAATATAAAAAATTTTTTAAAAAATCATGCACTGATGTAATTAAAGACTGTATCATTATGCACACAGACAAGGAGGGTAGACATTAATATTGTGTGGGGATACTAGAATCTGGCAGTCACTTGATCTGAGTGCTTGCCTTTCCCTGCTGGCTCTGACAATGCAGCCCCTCCCCTCCCAGCTCTCACCATGCTTTTTCCCTCTGGTGAGGCTCTCATGATGCTGCCCCTCCCCTGGCTCTGACCACACTGCTGTTTCCTGCAGCTCTCACAAGGCTGCTCCTCTGCTGCTGGCTTTCACCTTGTCACTGCCTCTCTGCTGGCCCCAACAATTGCAGAGTTCTTGGCCCTGGCTCCTGCCATGCCGCCCTTCCCTCCTGCTCTCTCCCTGGAGCCGCAATTTTCCTTTAAAGAGCCGCATGCGGCTCACGAGCCGCAGTTTGGCCATGCCTGCTATAGCACTTCCTTCTGGCAGGTAGGGAAGGTGTTATCAATTTCTCCTCCCCTGATGTCTGTCTGAGGTGGCAACTTCTAGATATGCCCTAAGAATTATTTTTGGGGTGCTCCATGCCTTGAATTTTATTGGAGGACTGACTAGATGATCACAGTGGTGCCATCTGGCCTTGGAATCTATGAAAAACCTCATGAAAGATGGTAAGACAACCTCATGTGACACCACCATGGCTTGTGCCTTTTGATTTCCATCATGGATGCAGACTGCCAATTTCATAAAGTGCAGTTCTCAAGACCTCAAGTCATATGGATTTTTTGTTAGCTGTTTCTGTCTGTTCATGTTTCTGCAAATCCCCAGGCAAAAACTTTTGCCATTACAGGTATTTTATTCTATTTTCTGTTAAATAGAATGTCTGCAGGTGACAAACCATGTTTCACTGGTGCTCTTCTGTAATTTAACATTGTCAGGTTGGATTTTGCAGCTTTTTACATCATTATTATTTTATTTATTTCAACACCATTTTCCCAACAGCAAGATGGACAGAGAATAATGAGACCTAGTGGTTAGATGTCTAAAACCAAACTTCACTGCAAACGGATTAAATTCATGCCTGCTTAATTGTGGCTTATTGCAAGATATTAATACATCAACCAAAAATAGTTTTGCTGTGCATAATTGCCTGCCTACCCTTGTATCTTCTAGTAAAACAATGTCAAGAAAGCAAGAGTAATACCCTGGAATGTGCACACCATTCTTTTACAAGCCAGCATAAACAAATCTATGCCTACTTTGCTCTAGAGGTCTAGTTTTTCCTATGCCACCAACATGGGCTCTTCTTTTCTTCACTTGGTCTGTATTCTGGCATACATGACACACCTGGACAGTGTCCTCAAGACTGCTGTTTGTTTGAGGCCAGTATAAAATATCTCTGGCCTTTCTTTAGATTTTTCAATAAAAAATGACCTTCATGTATGCTTTAAAAATATTAACATTTTTTAAACAGCTTATGTGATTTTGTTTAACAAGATATCTAAGGTGGAGAGTGACCCCCTAAAAGGGTGGTAGGATCTGGGAGCTTGCTATCTTATCCATCCTGTAATAATAAACTTACTTTTGGAAGGGACTTATCCAGTACAGTAACTCTGGGAATCAGGGTACCCATTTTGTCCGAAACCAGTTTTTTAATGAAAATCAACATACAAAGTCTAGCTTTGGATTTTGCTCCACAGTATTTTTGTCAAATGCTCCGGAGTTTGTGTCTGCAATGAATAAATCTCCCCCAGATGGATTTAGTTTCCATTTGCAAATCATACATTTCTAAGTGGGGGAAAAAAAAATCTTTTTTTTAAGGTTTTCTCAGGTCTCTTTTGGCCATGATGTTAAATAGCGTCTGGTCAGTTTCAGCTACTGCCCATCGACTAAGGCCAGAGAATCCTCTTCTATTTCAGCATACTGCTGCTTGGTTTTTGTTAGTGCTGTGTGATGCTTAAACCATCAGTTTTGACCATAATGTTGTAAGAGGATGGTGGCAATACTTTCCTTGGAGGTATCCATAGGAACCTTCATTGTGTGCTTACTTACCTTATTCTTCAAGACCAGGGCCTCTTTAATACTTCCAGTTTCTCACGCTAAGATTTGCATCTCATATCCTTAAGTTTAGACATCTTGGCACAACAGCATTATCAGTTTGCTGTCACAGGTAGCTAGATTAGGCACAAATTACATAGTTCAAAGTTCATCTGTTAACAGAGTTTCTATAGGTCTGTAAAGAAGAGAGGATAAAGTTGATAAACTACAAGAGCTGAAAGGAAACGATCAAGTGAGGGAGTCCCATTCCAGTGGGTGACCGAGCAACACAGTGGCCGATTAAATTCAGTGTTGAAAAATGCAAAGTAATGAACATTGGAAAACGTGATCTCAACCATACATCTAAAATGATAGTGTGTAAATTAGCTGTTGCCACTGAAGAGAGGTCTGAGTCCTTGTGTATAGTTCTCCAAAAACATCCAGTCAACATGCAGTGGCAGTAAAAAAACAAACACAGCAGAACATCAGGAATCATTAAGAGATGGATAGATAATGAAATAGAAAATATTGTATTGCCTCTTTATAAATCCCTAATCCATCCACATCTAGAATACTTCATGTAGATCTGATTGTTCCATTTAAAAAAAGATATATTGGAATTAGAAAAATACAGAAAAGGGCAGCTAAAATTATTTGGGGTATAGAAAAGCTTCCATATGAGGAGACATTAACAGAACAGGGACTTTTCAGCTTGGAAAAGAGACAGCTGACTGGGGCGTGATGTCGGTGTCTGTCTGTAAAATGACTGGTGGGGAGACAGTGTATAAAGAATGGTTATTTACTCCTCGTAACACACAAACGGGTGGTCACTAAATGAAATTAGTAGGCAAAAGGTTTAAAACAAAAGGAGATATTGCACCACACAATGTACAATCAATTTGTGGAACTCCTTGCTAGAGGATGTTGTGAAGACCAAGACTATAAGAGGGTTCCAAAAAAGCACTAGATAAGTTCATGGAGAATAGGTTCATCATTAGCTATTAGCCATGATAAACAGAGATTGCTGTTTGCCAGAGTCTAGGAATGATGGATGGGATGGATCACTTGATGATTACCTTTTCTGTTCATTCCCTGGTGTTTGCCATTGTTGGAAGACAGGATACTGGGCTAGAGGAATCATTATGTGGTCTGACTCAGTATGGTTGTACTTAAGTTCTGTATTTCATCTCTACTTCTGTCTTCCATCATATGAAGCCAAACAACTATGTTTTGACAAATTTTTAAGTGTTTGTATGCAAATGCTAGAAGTATAAATACTAAAATGAGAGAACTTGAATCCTTGGTATTAAGTGAGGATATTGATATTAAAGGCATCACAGTAACTTGGTGGAAGGATGATAGTGGGACACAATAATACTATGTTATGAAACATATAGGAATGATCAAATAGGTTGTGCTTCAGTTATTCTCATGGCTCTTTTCTGAACCCTCTCCAGTTTATCAACATCCTTCTTAAATGGTGGGCACAAGAACTGGAGTAAGGATTCTAGAAACACCCCAATTCCAAATGCAAAAGTAAAATAACCATTTTATTCCTACTTGAGAATCTTCTGTTTATGCAGCCCAGGATTGCATTTATTTCTTCTGGCCACAGCCTCACATTGGGAGTTCTTGCTAATATCTACCACCAACTCCAAATCTTTGTCAGTCGCTGCTTCCCAGGATAGAATCCCCATGCCATAAGTACAGCCTATATTCTTTGGCTATGTCTACACTGGCCAATTAGTCTGGACTAATTTGGACCATGTCTACACTAGCCTTTGGCTAGTTTGAACTAAAAAAAAAATTTTAGTTTGAACTAGGCAAAGCTTAGTTCGAACAGTAAGTTTAGTTAAGTTTGAACTAACTGCTTAGTTTGAACTTGCTGCCTTGGCTAGTTCAAACTAGCATAATGTAGCCATGCTAGTTTGAATTAAGCAGTTAGTTTGAACTTGCTGCTTTTTTTAGTTGGAACTAATTTTTAGTTTGAACTAGTTGCACTTTTTTAGTTTGAACTAAAAAGTTAGTTCGAACCTAAAAAAAGTAGCAAGTTGGAACTAAGAAGCTGTGGTTATTTCAAACTAGTTCGGACTAACCCAGAATGCTGAGTTCAGATTAAGCAAGTGAGAACTAAGCTTTTAGATGTAGATGTAGTTGTGATCTCGAGTCATACTTCTGCATAGTGAACGTTGTGGGGAAGTGCAGAAGGTCAGACTAGAGTTGACTAGAACACAACTACCCCTTCTATCTTGCCTTTATCAATCAAATGTTTAGCCTCATTAAAAGATATCAGATTAATTTACACAAGCTATTTTTCATAAATCCATGTTGATTGGCATTCATTATGTAACCCTTCTTTAATTCTTTATTAATAGAGTCCTATATCAACTATTCCACTAGTTGGCTAATGATTGATAGCAGGCTGACAGACCTATAATTATCCAAGTTGTCCTGTTCATCCTTTTAAAATATTGGCTCAACTTTAGATGTCTTTGGGTCTTCTGTAACTTCACCATTGTTCCAAGGGTTAGTGAATATCAACCTGATGCTACAGAGTGATCCTTGGCTAGCTATTTTAAAACTCTTGAGTGAAAGTTACACAGACCTACTGATTAAAATATCTCACTTTAGTAGCTGTTGTTTAACATTTTCCTGGATTACTATTGGAAACAGGTTAATTATTGTGACATCAATCATCACATGACTACATTTCTTCCCCTACCCCAACCCCAAAGCCAGAATAACTCCTTACTTCCAGGGTACATTTAAAAATTTTTGTTGTCCTGTAGTATGCTGGGCAGAGGGTAGTCAGGCACATCAGGCAAGGTGTGTTCTTATCAGTGTTGTGGTAGTCTGTCTGATGCTCAGATCAGTTTGGCTGTGTGTGTGAATGCATGTGTGAATCTCTGAAGGCATGGTCCCTCAGGATTACCCCTCGCTCAGATCTCTGAGAACTCAGCCCAGTGAGCTAGAGCCTGCCGTGGATCTTAAGCAGGAACTCAGTTAGCCTGGTGATCCTAAGCTGAGGTGTTCCTTTGGTTAAAATGCTTTGGGTTACTTTTGGCTCAAATCTTTAGTGAGAAATCAGTTAGCTCTCTGATTTGGAGCCTAGGCCTACAGTTTGTGCCAGAGCTAAACTGAGGCAAAACTCACGATCGAGGAAACCAACACGACCATGGATCCTTGTAGAAACAAGGGTGCCAGGCTAGGCTTTATTGCAACATAACACTATGGCAAACAAACCATGTCAACAGATTTGTTAGCAGCATTGGTGGTCTTAATGCAATGGAACAGTTCAACTGATGCCAGGACTTGCCATCACCCCCTTTGGCTCCACAAAGTTTGGACTCCAGGGCTCCTATTCTTATAACCTTTTCGGACCTACTGACTCAGCCCCCTTCGTGATCCAAATTTACCTTGATTGGTCCACATATTCCTTTTTTTCCTGTCTTCTTCAAAGCGTCTGGTGAAGTGGGATATTCTCCCACAAAAGCTCGTGCGATAAATAAATCTGCGTCTTTAAGTGCCACAAGACTCCTTGCTTTTTTTGCTTTACTAGGCTAACATGGCTGCCCCTTGGGAACCATTAATTTGATAGGTCCGCTCATCACTGGACATCTCCAACCACCAAGGTGTCTGGTTTGACCAAAGCATTACCGTTATCTCCTTGGCACTAGACCGACCCAACCCCTTCCATCTTTCAGGTACTTTTCCATTTATCATACTTATTGCAATTTCACTTATTTGTTGCCAATTTCAGTTAAGCTTCTGTCACAACCTGTCTCTTGTCAGTACCTTCAGTTCAGGCCCACTGTACATTCCATTCAGGACTCGTGTTTTGGATTACTTTGTTAGGCCTTGGGCCAGCACCTGGGCATTTCTATTCGTCGTTTGTATGTTAATGTTTTACTTTCTCGTACATGTCCTTATGAAAGAGCCTCTCTAAATTACAATCTCTCATACCCCTATCTATTTACAAAAGCAGTGGCTTTGTGTAAACTCTGAGAAAATTAAAAAAAAATGATACTGGGGTGCAGAACAGGTGGAATCATGGGAAGGTTTGAAACAATAACTGATTCAAGAGCCAGTGCTGAAGTTTTATGCATGAGGCCTCATTATTAAAATTTTAGCAGATGTTTTATAATCTGGATTAGGCACAGTGATTTTACAGGAGAACAATGGGTGTTGGCACCCAGTGGCATATGCATCCAAATCACTAGCTGATTGAGGACACCACAAATGCGCAGATTGAAAAGGAGCTTATTGGAATATTGTTTGCCAGTGAGTGACTCAATCAACATATTTAGGGATGGTGAAATGGACCACAAGCTCCTGATAGCATTATTTGGAAAATCACTACATGACTGTACTTGTGGACAAAAGGAATGATAAGAAAACTGCAGAAGTATAATTTGGTTGTGATTTACATGCCTCATAAATTCATGCTGAATGCAAATACTCTTTAGAGAGTAGTGACTCTCAATATGAAATCAGGTAAGACTGTGGAGCTAGAGATGCAAGTCTGCATATCCCAAGATCTAAGTGTAATGTCAATTCCTGTAGCTAACAACAGGAACACTTGCAACACGTAAAAAGCAACATGGAGAAACAGATCACTGAGTGTCCTTAAAGAAAGGATAATTAAAAGGTACCCTGAAGAAAAAATGCAGTTGATATCTAAGTATATGAGATTATTGGAACTGCAGACATGATCTTACTGTGATAAATGGGGTGATGTTCAAGGACAGCAAGACTAACACCAAAGAGACTTCAGGAAGGCTACAGAAGATAGATGGGAGTTCATTTAGGAAAGGGGAAGTACAGGCAATGAACATGAAAGTTGATGTATTGGTGGCAGATCAATAATATTACTAAGGTGATAAGAAACAGCTTTTCATGCTTGAAATACAAATTGTAATAGCCAGAGCTGCAGAAACCTCACCCAGCTCCACAAAGGCCTTATGAGAAGTTAAGCTCTGACTTGTTTACCTGTCTATCAAAATCATAGATTATTCCCTATATCCTGAAATTTGCATGCTTCATGGTACTAGCAGTAAGTCAATTATAGCCAACACCACAGGGATATTTTCCAGATGTGAAATGCCAGATCAAGTTTTTAGTGATAAAAGGATGCAATTTTGGAAAACAGGTTATAGGCCATTTTCCATAGATTGTGATTTTCATCACAAAGCATAAAGTCTAACTTACTATATGTATAGACCTTTCTACAGATTCATTCAAGTGGGCATAAAGAACCTTATGAAAAAAGACTTTCAACAATGAGGGTGATTTGCACAGAGCTTTATTGATGTACCAGAGTACCTAGCTGGAGGCAGACTTTCTCTCTATGATGTTCCCCTAGTACAGGGTTCTGCAACCTGTGGCTTCGGAGCCATATATGGCTCTTTAGCTGCCCCCTTGAGGCTCTGGGTCTGTCGTACCACCAGCGGGCCCTGCAGCCAGCCCATGCAAGGCTCCAGCCTCTTTCCCTTTGTCCTCTCCACCCTCCCTGTCACCGGAGGACCTTGCAAAGGGCTTGCTCCTGGTTCCAGGCTCACTTATTCCACCAGGGGATCTATAGCAGGCACTCTAGCCCAGCTATATCATTGTGGCTCTCAAAACACTTGGTTATTGAAGAAATGTTTAAAAATGGCTTTTCTTATCTTTTGGGTTGCTGACCCCTACCCTAGTACAATCTGTATTGGTGTATTCCTGCATCACTCCAATCCCCTGCTCCTGAAGCTTGTCTTATTCTGCTCTGCTGTGAGAATCCTCACTCCTGTGCTGTTCATGCACAATCCCTGGCATGTAAGCCACCCTCCACTGAATGCGTGAATGCTTCTAACCAGCCACTCTTTGTATTATGCCACAGAATGACCCCAGCCAGGACTTCCAGTCCCAGATACAACCTCAGGACCCTCCATCTTACAATGTTCAATTATGCCTACTGAACAATACAAGCTCATATAAGTTTGTCAACTCAACAAACTGATATGCACCAAACTTGTCACTCTCCATGGAGTCTTAAAACCAAACACTCTGCTTTCAGTAAAAACTAACACATGAATTTCTTTATTACAGAAGGATTTAAAGTGACTGAAAGTCAAAGCTTGACAAATCAGATTTGGACAAGAGCAACAAAAGCAAAACACATTCTAAACTATGGTTTACACTTCAGTAGCCTTACAAACTTAGGTGATTCTCACCACCAGCTGGCTGGCTTCCCTTCAATCAAATTCTTCCCCCTTAGTCAGCACTTCAGTTGGTTGATGGTGTTTGTAGATAAAGGTGGAAGAGAGGGAGTGTGGAAAATTTCTTCTGTTTTTATAATGTTCCTTCTCTCCTCTGGGGCTTTGCACCTCTACCTCTAAGGGTCAGGAGATAAATAAAACCACTATATAGACTCATCCTGGCCTGAGTTAGTGAGCATTTCCAGCTGACCAGGGGAAGGGCAGTGACTTACTTGGGAGTCCAACTTATCCTCCACTGATGCCTAGGCCAGTTCTTTTCTTCCTGGAAGGCTGAGCTATACATGTTTTGATGAGGTGTGAACTGTGTGTCTGTTACTCCTGAGTTTTGCCTAGCTGTATTTCAAGCCATGAGAACACATTTTGGCATATTACACAGTGAAGCCTCATAATCATAAACATGAAATTGCAACAAACATTACTACAACAATAATGAACATACCAAAGATGACATCTATGACATAGTTGAAATTAATCATTACACTACAAGGGTGACCATGGGTGTGAGGCATCACACTCCAGGTTAGCTGTTATTGGGAAGAAGGATCAGGGCTAATTTACCCATCACAGATAACCTGCTGAAATCTGATGATGACAAAACCAAAAGATAAATGAAAGAAAATCAGAAGTGGAAGTAAAAATATCATTTTGACTAACCAGTCCATGAGTTCCTATCTCTTAACCTAGCTGGTAGAATGTCACGGGGGGGGGGGGTAGTGTTAAAGAATAGCAGCATCCAAGGATAGGGTTACCAAATACCAAAGCATGAAAAGGAGGACACTGGAGGACACATGAAGAAAATGTAGTATTAATATAATAATCTTCTGTTTTTTAGGGGGCCCTGGGAGTGCTTTCCCCTTAAACTAGCATGTTCTGGGGCATTCCAGCATACTTTAACTCCTATAAGTAAAAAGTCAGACAAAATTGTGTATTTTTAAAATGCCTGCCAGATGGAAGACATGAAGGTAAAAAGGAGGACGTGTCCTCTTTTTGCCTGACACCTGGTAACCCTATCCAAGCTCTAATGTAGGCCAGACAGGTCAAAGGGGTACATTTTGGCATAAATGAAAGGAAAGTATTTAAGAAGAATCTCAGGAAGTTCCAAAACATTGGCAGTAGATGTGGACTCTAGCATTTACACAACTGACTGATCGTTTATCATTAAGGAACAAAGAAGAAACTGGCAAGGATTAGGAGAGCAACCTGGATGCTGATGAAAGGTTGATGCTGAGAACATCAGAAATATAAAGACAGAGATCAAAAGACCTGAAAGACTCGTAGGCTATGTCTACATTTAGACTGTTAGTTTGAATTGACTGAATTTGAACTAGTCAAGTCAAACTAATAATGATTAGTTTGAATTCATTCAATTTGGGTTAACATGACCACAGTGGGAAAACCAATTCAAACCAGCATGTCCATGGACAGGACTTGCTAGTTTAAATTGGAAGAGGGGCACCATGGGAGGTGTGGCAACATGGCCCCCTGGCAGGGGCATGTTGCCACCTAATTCTCTGCCAGGCTCCAGCTCCCACATCCCAGCACAGGGGAAAGCATCCCCTGCCCAGCTCTAGGTGTGGTGCTGCTAGAGGTGGGCAGGGGATGCTTTCCCCCAGGTGCAGCTGAGAAGGTAGGAGCCTGGCAGGGGATGTTTTTCCCTGTCAGGGCTCCTTGGGGCTAGAGCACCCACACACCCCAGTGGGGGTGGGAAAGAAAGGATTCCCCCAGACCCCCACTGCCAGCGCAGGGCTGGGGGAATCCCTTGTCCCCCACTCCAGTTGTGCTGGCTGGGGGAATCCGTTCTCCCCCGTCAGTGGGAGGGGGAATCCCTTATCTCCCCACCTGCTCTGTCAGCGCTGGGCAGGGGGCATCCCTTGTCTCCTTGCTGACAGTGCAGCGGGGAGGGGAAGAAGGGAAGCCCTCTTGTGGCGTCCAACCCTCCGCGGGCTCTGCTCGGGGAAGGGAACTCCCACATGCGCTTAGAGCCTGGCTCAGGGAAGGGATCCCCTAGCATGTGGCTCTCCCTGAGCTGGGGGAAGGGACATCCCCTCCACGCCTAGAGCTGCACGGGGGGGTTCCCTTCCCCAGCTTGGGGAGCGTGGCTCTAGCTGCATGCAGGGGGATCCTTTCCCTGAGTGCCACTCTAGGCATGCACAGGGGCTCCCTTCCCCAGGCCCTGGAAGCATGGTTCTAGTGCCCCTGGGGTTCCCTTCCCCGTGCTTGGGCTCCTTCCCCCTACTCAGGGAAAGCCATGTGGAGAGGGGGGTCCCTTCCCCAAACCAGGCTCTAGGCACGTGCTGGGGTTCCCTTCCTCCAGCCAGGGGAGCCACAGGGGGATCCCTTCCCTGAGCTGGGGAAGCAGGGCTGGAGGCCCCCTTTCTTCCAGGGTGCTATGCACCCTGAGAGGAAGGTCAGTGGTAATTCAAACTAAAGACCGTTCAAATTAACACAGCTAGACACTGTCAATTCGAACTAGCCAGTTCAAATTGACAATTGCTTGGAAGTTATATTAGGTTTTATAACTTTGAAGCTGCCTCTCTTCAATTTGACCTAACAGAAACCTTAGGTCAAATTGGCAAAGCAGTGTGTGGACCTGCCTTTTTTTAATGAGACCTAATGTTTATTAGGGTGAACTAAACTGTGTGTCTAGACATACCCTTAGAGACTTGTCCTGCCTGGAGATGGGGAATGTGAGGAAAGTGAATGGTAAAGACTCACTCCAGAGTGATGTGCTGTTAACTTCTCCTCTCTGTGTAGTTGACATGGTGGGTATATGGACTGCAGTTTATAGATATGTTCTAGCTGAACTGAGAAGTTAATGTATGTGTTATTAGATAGTTGTTACTTGAGATATATATGTATGAACTAATTTTTTTCAGGAGGAAAGACGTAGAGATGTTTTCGAGATGCTTTATCATAAGGGACAGTATTATGAACATAGGCATTTTGAGATGTTCTCTGGTAGCAAAGGGTTGAAAACAAAGGTAGCTATGTACAACAGTATACCATGAGCACTTTTGATAATAAAAAGTTTTATAATAAAGATTTTATTCCTTTCTCATTCCCTTGTTTGTTGTTTAAAGAACTGCAGGCTCATTACAACTGTCTTTTACCACTTGTTTAGTCAGCAGTTCACTTCCAGAATCTTCTACGTTGTTTTCCTTTGCACACAAGACATTTGTCTCCTTCATCCTCATTCCAGTTTCCTTGATGTCATTGATTATCTGTGAGATATCATGTGACAAGCATCAATATGCACCATCACCAGTAACTCTTAGTCCCTGACTTGACTCAGAAACATAGCCAATTTTGTGTCCTGGCTCCAGGAAGGTGGCACACTGTTTTGTTGTCCAGCTGTCCCTTGCATTATGTTCTTTCCATTCTTCTTAATATAGCATCCCCAATAAGGATCATCTGTTTTCTTTGGATAGATGAAGATCCTTTTGTGGCCAAGCACAACTTACAGGTTAGGCCAAACAGCTATCCATAGTCCCTTACACTTGTCCTTTCCATTTGGCCAACTGACTCTTCAGGGATATTGTCTGCAGTTTCCATACTGAAGAAGTGAGATTTTTGGCAAACTTCTAGCTGTGTGGAATTCCATCTGGTCCTCTGCCTGTTCATTTTCATCTGGCTGTAGCAGTTTCACATGGTGCCTAGTCCTTTAGCCTCTGGTGGTTATGAACTGTCAAGTTTCCTCTCTAAATTTCTGCCTCCTTGATGGCTAGTTTCTTGCTTGCTTGAATTTGAAGTAGTCATGCTCCCAAAATCTGTTTCTCTAAGATCCCTTTAGCTGCTCTGAATCTCCACACTATCCTACTTGTGCTTTTATAATTCATATTCAAGTTAAAATGCAATTTAAAGGCACTGGGGCTCCTTTTTTCCTTAGGCTACAGATGCAACTATCTTTGAATTCAAGGACATGCTGCATTGTATATCTCAAAACAGAGATGACAGTAACAAAACACTCATGCCTCTCCTGGTACTAAGCAGTGAGCTTGGATAAGTTAATATGCCAATGTTATAAACCACCATAAATAATTAAGCTAACATAGGAAGATAAAGCTGGATGGCCATAGTTTTAGACTCACATGGATAACTCAAATATAAATAAAAGAAGCTTCCTGTATAATGTCACATGAAACGTTTGTGTCAAGCTAATCTTATCCTCAGAAAATGCATCCTGAATTAAATTCTTACTTGAACTGAAACTTCTATCATATGCTAGTTCAACAGGTTTCAGAGTAATTACCCAGATGTTTGTTCAGCATACTTGTAACAAAAGCTGAATGGTCCTGTACGTGTAGAAATACTACTGGAGTAACTGGTGTGCACAGCTGTTTGATATGAAACTGCATATTTGCTCATATGTTAAAATGCCAAGCCAGTCCCTGAGTTAGTTTCAGTGAATCATGAGGAAGCCATTAAAAAATCAGATGAAAATATTTTTTCCTTTTGTATTCACTTGTGACCAGGAGACTGAACAAAATTGGACTGCCCAATTTTAGCATTAGTTTAGCATGTCCTCTATTGGCACTAACACAATTTCTGCACATACATATATACTACCCAGAGAATGCAGTAGGTATAAGCGAAAGGATATTCACTGTTGGTTTCAAAGTGCCAACAAAATGGGAATTGGGACATGGTGGTTCCCAAATAAATTCTTGCAGGGAGCTGACTACACAATGTATATGACATTTCTTTTGAAAGTCTGTTTTATTTATTTTTCCCAAATAAGGGAAGGGGAATGAGGAAGGAAGGGCTATGCAAAGAGGTACCCAAAAAAAAAGATCCCTCCAGAACAAACATGTATTTAGTGAGCACATTTTCTAAGCCGACAATCTCAAGACGAGTGGTAAATTTTTAAAAAAATGCCTGGAACTAACAAATCCCCAGATACGAAATGATATTACAAAAATTAAACCTGACTTTAGCTTTAAACTTATCAATGAACTACCATTCCTGATATCCAGATGCTAAGAATTTCAACATTGTGAGGTATAGCAAGCATGTGTTCAAGCCCCAGAAATGTTTTACCCGTAAAATGGAACGACCAAAGTCCAGCTATATGAGCAATGCCAGAGCTGTAAAAGAGACTAAACATTGGCCACGTGAGCCCAGGGCATCTAAACTCTTACAGGTCCTGGTGTAATCTTGCAATTTTTGTTTTGGGAAACCTATCTAGTTTTCAGTTTGTAATTAAAGGTGTCCCCAAACTAGAAAATTGGGACTTGAACTCTTTGGTTGCCTAGAGGGGGAGGCAGGAAGCCTTTGGGATTAAATATCTAGATCTGACACGATTGCTATAGTTCTTGGTACACCCAAAACCAGAAATAAAAAACAAAAAAGGAGTCCAGTGGCATAGAGCCACAGGGCTTCTTTTTTGTTTTGCTGAAGTAGATTGACATGGGTATCCTTCTAGAGCCAAAGCAGAAGTGACCTACTTTCTATTTCCCATCAGTACCCACATAGTACCAGGCTATTTCTGTCCCCCACAATTACCCTTTCTTCCCACTCAGTCCTTGCTTTGTGATTTCAAACATCTTTCAATACCTCTACACAACAAGGGAAGTTGGGGTCTGTTCTTCCTCCCCTTTCATGAGACTGACAGTGCTTACAAGAGCCTATACAAAACTGCAGGAAGAACACACCAGAAAGCAGAGTAAACAATGGATGTGGTAAACATTGTAATCAGACAGGTTGGTTACATGGTTCAGGTGTGGTTTGTAGTGACAGTGAAATAAAGGACTTGGTGCTTCCCATCAGAAATAAAAGAAAATGTGGGAAGATGTTACTATATAACCATTAAGTCAGCTTTTTGTTGCCATGGTCCATTGGATTCAAAGTCAGCACAAATAGGTTACAGGAATTGAAATTTTGTCTCATCAAACTCTCCAGATGGCAGGTACAACTCAGAGCAACAACAAATCACAACAGCAAAACCAGAATGAAATAAGGGACAAACATACAGTAGAATTACAGAAAGAACCTAAAGGAGAAATTTTAAGAGCAGGGGTACATGCAGGAATTTAAATTTGACCCCTTTAGGAGTAATACACTGTGTGCCCCTCATATCTGGAAAGGAGTTTACTCTCCTCCTTCCCTTGGCCCCCAGGAGGAATTCCTTCCCACCCACAGCTTCGGTGCCCCAGTCCGCAGGACCTTGCTTGTCCTTGATACCTTGCACCCTGCAGGTTTCTTGCTTTTCCTTATCTTCCAACCCATCCTGGGAGGCACTTGCTTTTTCCCTCCTTCTAGCAGACGCTGTTCTTCCCACCTCTGTTCATTGTCTACCCACCACTATTTGTTATCCATCCCCCCCCCCCCCCCAATCCATGCCCCTGATTGGAAGAGAATTACAAAAAATTATGGGACAAGAAAAAAGCCCTGTAACAGTGGCCAAATGTAATAAGGGGTGGTGAATTGCAGGCCATTTAACATGAATGTGTCTCCAATTGTACTGGAAACAAAAGTTATCATGTGAAACATTCTGAAAAAAATCAGCCTTGAGCAGGACTCTCCAAGTGGGCATCTAAAACCAGAGCCACCCCAAAATTAATGGACACCTGACAATGTAAACCTAAGAGCCTGCTAATTCTTCTTTGCAGGCAGAATCCTTCACCTTCACAGAGCCCCTTTGACATCAATGGCTTCCACACAGGTGTTTACTCCTGGAGAGCAGTTTCACTGGGGCTAACTTTTCAAAACCAGAGGTGGAAAGTATTAGGTGTGCCAGCTTCCCAGGTCAGTGCTTAGAGTATGAATCTTTCTTTGTGCTGAAGAAGGATGAGCCTGTGATTAAACAGCTCAATCGCAGAGGAGAATTTTTAAGTGTTAACTGCATAGACATGCAGAAGGTGTGAACCTAGGAACTCTGTCTTTCAAGTTTTGAACAGAATCCATAATTAAGTGATCTCGTTTTCCTCTAATCTGCTTTATGTAACAATGAAAAAGCTATATTATGCAATATGGGAAAACACACTGCAAAGATGTGAGAGACAATTTCAGGGCTCTATGACATTTGCACATGATGATCTGAAAAAAGGCTGAGTATTACGCAGTTGTATCCTTAACAAGTTACTAAACTGCGACTGAGCAGAGATAGTGTATGCACGCCCATCCAAACCATACGTTGCCCTGCTGCAGGCTAGATGTATGCTTTGTGTGCAGTCATGTCTTTATGCCTTCTCCTGATGTATAAAAGGGGTATTTTTCAGGTGAGTTTTGTACCTTTGCTGGAAAGAAATTGTTGTGGCATCTAATGGTTTTGGCCATTGAAGCATATGACAGCCCAGCAGAGGGTAGTGGTGTGGTTCTTTCTCTCGTCTAATGGCCAGAAGGTGACAAAGCAGGAAGAATCTGTGACAATCAAGAAGTTTAATCAAAAGAACATGAGTTTCAACTGTAGCTAGTTCTTGAGCAGCATGGGTGTTGGTAGATAGTCCTTTTGGATTCATGGAGTTAATTGAAAGACAAGTGGTTAAAGTGTCAACAGCCCATGATTTAATTACAGACGAGGTCCTTGATTTTGCATGTATTAAAAAAAAAAACAACAAGGAGTTGTTGTTTTTTCACTGGACTAGACTAACACGGCTATCCATTTTAAAGTTAAAAAAAAAACTTTTTGGATGACAGTGATGCTGATTTTAGTGCCATTGATACAACCCAGGTAATGGGACAAAAGTGTTTCCAGATGGCCCTGAGGGAAGTTATGGTTCCTCCAAAAAATCCTCTACTGAAGATTTGGTTACATTCTTTTACCCTTCTCCATCAACAGGGAGGACGCTCTTCTACAGCTTGATCCTCATTGGTCACCTTTATTTTGCCTGGAGCAGGTGAATTGTGAGGGCCAATGGCTAGATCAATGGTGGTAAAAACTTCAGGAAAATGCAGCTTTATAAAGACTTTCTGAATTCTTATGCTATGGCGATGCTGAGGAATGAGGAGGCTCTTACTCCCCATCATACTCTCTGCAAAAATCCACTATTGCCAATTTTAATCATTCAAAAATCATGAGCCAAAAATCAGAACATCATGAGATTGTCTTAATCAGGGGTAGCTCTAATTTCAAATGTGGGCTGGTGAAAATGTCTGATGTTCCAAAATAAATAGATTCTAATTCTTAATCCCGGCACTGGCAAATTGGTTTCAACTGAGTTCATACTCCACTCTCTCCCAGTCATTTCTTGGTGTCAAGTAGATTAATCTGTGAATAATTTCATGTCCTGTTGCAGTTCCTTGTACCTCCACATCTTTGTTTCCTGGATTTTAGGTAACATTTCATTCCCTTCTTTGAATAAACTGATTTTCTTGGTTAATAATATATTCCTGGGACAATAGTAATAAAACTGAATTTATGTGTGTGTTAGTGATTTTTTTCATCACATAAACATACTTACGGCCAAGTAGCTCAACAGCATTGGGAAATCTTGGCACTGGGTATCTTGGCACATGTACTGGGTGTTCCTATGGGTGTACAGTATATGATTACAGCATATTATCATAAACATAAATTAAAAATAAATCACTAATTGTTACAAAGGCCAGTATACAAGTACTTCTGTGTCATCAGTATCACATGCAGATACATGTTATCAAAGTGAATGTTTTGGCTTGTTTAAAACAAATACTGCATACTACTATTCTCAATTTATAGATATTGGTCAGATTCTGAGCTCCACTATGCTGGAGTTACAGCAGTGTACTGTAGCTATAGTGTATAGCTTATGCTTTATTGTTCATGATAATGAAAGTTATTATTTTTAATAGCATGAACATGGGGCATCTAAGCTGAAACTCTACCCAGTCCTTTGTGTCTTATTGTATTTGCAGCGGGTATTGAACAAATAAGGTTCACAACACATGGGTAAACACAGCCATAATGAACAAAAGTTAATTTTCAGTCTGGCTTGACTGAACTGACCACCATGCTATCTATGCACTTCTTCCACTTATTCATCCGTCCATTCAACGATCTCCAAATACTGCACCAGAAGTAATCGGTTTGCTTCTGCGACACATTTGTGAGATAAGTAAAATAGGTGAATAATTTTGCTTGGGCTAGTTTTAAGACAGTTTCTTATGTCTTCAGTTTCTGTGCCTTGATATTTACTTTTTCATTTTTTCTTCGGTTGTTTTGACTTAACAAATAAGCATTTTGTGTTATTCCCGTTTAGGAAAACAAACAAGGAGTCCTGTGGCACTTAAAGATTAACAAATGTATTCATTGCATGAGTTTTCACGGGCGAAGATGGCGGAACTTACAGAATGGAAGGAAAATAAATGCAGGGAAGTGTAAGGCATGGGATCAGATCATACTGTAACAGCAAATCAAAACACTTGTTGAGATTCAAACACTGGGAAACAGCAGATAGGAGTGGGTGAGGTGAAATCATCTGCTGTAATGGGAGATGCATTCATAGTCACAATTTAATCCTGCCTTCACACAGTCAAATTTGCATACTAATTCCAATTCTGCAGTTGTGCTTTGAAGTGTTTAGGTGCTACCCATTTGCTTGAGCACAGTTATTAACAAATCATTGGTGGAGCGAGAAAGGAGATTGAAATGTTCTGCTACTGGTTCTTGACTGTTACTATTTCTTATGGCAGATTTGTGTCCACCTATTCTTTTGTGCAGTCTGTCCTGTGAGCAGTAGCCTGAATAACACTAACTCACTACCCTCTGTTCTTTGATTTTTTTGGGAACTATTTGAATAAATTACCTGCTGCATTTGGTTGGGCCAAAGCAGAGGAAAATTGTCATTTCCTTTTCAATGGGAAGTACAAATTAAGAAAAAAGACCTAGAGTCATGCTGAAATCTTGTCTCAGAAACAGTGTTCTCCCCAGGAATTGGAATTAGAGGGGATGTTCAAATTTACAGGGGGAGGTGTGAGGGCCAATGAGGTGTGAGACTGTGGTGGTAAAGAGGGGCTATATGACACCATAGTAAAAACTGAATAGTAGTTCACGAATGACCATTTTCTTAGATTATCACACAAAGATGTCTACTGATCTGGGACCAATACCATTCAACATATTCATAAATGATCAGGTAAAAGGGGTGAACACCAAGGTGGCAAGTTTTGAAGATGGTACAAAATTACTCAAGATTAAATTGGATTATTATATTAAATTTGGATGATTAAATCCAAACCAGACTGTGAAGAGCTTTATGAAGGGATCGTACAAAATTGGATGTCTGGACAACAAAATGGCAGCTGAAATTCAATGCCACTAAATACAAAGTAATGCATATTTAAAAACAGGAACCCAATGATACATATAAAATAATGGAGTCTAACTTAGTTGTTTCCACTCAAGAAAGAGATAGACTCCTAGAGACTGTATCTAGGTGAACACTTCCAGCAAGGATCTAGTTTAGTACTAACCTGGATCTTCTCCCCATCAGGAGAGAAGGAAGACTAAAGTAGAATAAAGACGTAAGTAGTTCCCACAGAGCCTTTCCGCTACGCTAAACTGCTTGGGTTCCAACTTGCCCTTTGCAGGAACCTGATAAAGGGTGAGCAAAGGCACTCTCAGGGTTTTGGCTAATGAGAAATATTAACTTGACAGCCCTAAAAACTGAGACATTGTGTAGTCATGGAAAAAGTATAATGTCACTTGTAACAGCACAGGCTGCCAGTCAGGTAGCCCTTTTCCCCAGGGACTCTTCAGAGTTAGTCTCAGTGAGCCATTCTTCTCTTGGCCTCTGCTGAGACCACCCAGAAAATGTTGACCAAGGCAGCAGATGGTATGCCTGTCAGAGGCAAAATTGCAGTTTAGGAGTGACAGGCTTCCAATCTCTTACTCAGAAGTGCCTTCCTGCTAGAACAAAACCCCTTTTCCTTAATTGCTTGGTGTTACACTTTGCTAACCACCTCAGTAGTAATTTGCAATTTAAATTGCACCATCTAGCCTCTCTTTGAAGCATCTCAGCATTATCTGTATACCTGAGCCTGGAGCTGTTCCTCTTCTTTGGTGGAAAACACTATATGGCAGTGGCTTGGCACATCCATCTTGACTGTAATCTTGTTGATTTGCTCCCTCATGGCATCTTGTTCTGTGGTGAAAAAACACCTCCAAAACAAGGAAACAATCTTCACAGAACTAGAAGAGAGCATTAGAGTTCAGATAGGGACACACTAGCTGGCATTCTATTGTAGTCTTCAGAGACAGCTGTTATGTACAATAAAGGTCTATTGCCTCCTGGCTATCAGTTGTGTTTCATTTGGTGTAATGCACCTTTTCTTAGACTCTGCATCCAGATGCTAAATCAGACTTACACTTTTTTGGAGACCCTCTCTGCTACTGAAGATGCAGTAGAGCGAGGTATATTTTTCATACACTAGACTTTATTTCCTGGCACTTTAAGACTAACAGATTTATTTTTCGCATGAGCTTTCGTGAGAGATGCTTCGAAGCATCTGACGAAGTGGGATTTTCTCCCATGAAAGCTCATGCGAAAAATAAATCTGTTAGTCTTAAAGTGCCACACGACTCCTTGGTTTTTTGCTGGACTAGACTAACACGGCTATCCCTTTGGATAATGTGCCTCTAACAATCTGAGTTATTGCCTGACCTGCCAATCTCACACAAACCAGCATTTTTCTTTGTGCAAGTTTTTTACAGGTTCATTTTAATTATTTCCTTAATGAATAAATGTGAATTCTCACATTTTTAGAAAGGGAGATTTGTACTGGAAAAATAAATAATTAAGTAGGTGCACAGACTGTGAAGAGGGAGAAAGTGATTATAACTTTTTAATGCTGCCGATGCTAGAAATCAAATGAAGTATGCATGCGTGACTGTCTTCATGATTTAAGATTCTCTCTCCAGAGGAGGAAATTTAGTAATGGTTAGACCAAGAGTGTCAAACTCATTTGACTTAAATATACTTCAAAGGGGCTGTACATACCATAAATCAAAATACTAGGGCAGTGGTTCCCAGCTTGTGGTCCGGAGACCCCCAGGGGTCCATGAACATTTTGCAGGGGGTCCGTGGAGCCTCTCCTTACTAGGGCTGGAATCCCGCTACAGTCCTGATGTTCCCCACCAGGGCTGCCTTTCCCCTCTTGTGGCCAGATCCTGGCAGGGGGATAGGGCTGTGGTGGCTCCATGGCAGGGACAAGGGCAAGGGCAGGGGGCCGGAGCTGCTGCGGCTCAGCTCCCCAGCAGTGCAGGCCATGGTGGCAGCACTGCTGCTCACGGGCTGTCCCAGTGGTGCCACCATAGTGATGCAGGCCAGAGTCTGCCAATGCAGGCCAGATTACATAATCAGCTGGGGGGGGGTGCAAAATTTTTTTTTTGTTAAGAAGGGGTCCCCAGCCTGAAAAAAGTTGGGAACCACTGTACTAGGACAGTCTCATGGCATTGCAGGGTGTTCGGTATGTAAGACCATACTCTCTCTCTCTGTTAGGGAGAGATTGTGGTCCTGCAGAGTGCAGCCACAGGCCAGGTGGAAGAGGTTCACGGCACCCACTGCTGCTGCCACCAAAAGACTGAAGTTCACTGCTGAAAGATGTAGTTGTTGGGTCATAGGCATAAATGAGTTTTTTTCAACTAGGCCCAGAGAAAGAAGTTTGAGAACTACTAGACTAGATGATCTCAGTGCTCATTCTGGCCTCAGAAGCTATGGCCACAACCCAGGTACTGGTAATAAGGGAGGCAAATTGTCATACTTAGCAATGCTGCATACCTGGCAACAATTACAAACTGTTTTACTGAGAAAAGGAAGCCAGGCACAAAGGTAACTATTTTTTTGTCTTTAAATTTCCCCAGGGTGTCACCAAGAGCCTTGCCTGGAAGGGGTCACCCACAGATGTTTGCCTTAGCAGCAACAATGGCTCTTTGGCCACCGCCTCGGTGCTGTGGCCTGGGAGTCAGGGGAGACAGCCTGATACTTGCCACAAAAAGCAGCTCATGGTCAGCTCCCTGCAGGGAGCAGCCAGGTGAAGCATGGTGCTCAGGGCATGGGATTAATTCCCCCTACACAAGGCAGTCACTCAGCAAGGCAGGGGGGAAAAGGAGCCACAAAGCCACCAGCCAGAATGGGTTCAGCTGCTCTTGCCCCAGAGGAAGCCCTGGATAACTACACAGGTATCCTAACAGGCTTGTGCTGTGTAAACAGGTCCCAGGAATGTTAAAGGCGAGGGTGCCCCATCAGCCCTGTCTGCATCGACCTGGACATGTGAAGGTCCCTGTCAGGGCCTGCCCATGGATTTTTGGTGCCCCAGGTGAACTATGACTTTTGCACCCCTGTCAGAGGGCAATACCTTTGTTTATGAGAGACAACATATTAATATATTTTTGAAATAGAGAAAAAATATACTTCCATCTAATTTGGCACCCCTTAAAGCCTGGCATCACAGGTGACCACCTACTTCACCTATATATTTGGGCTGACTCTGGTCCTTGCTCCTATGTGCCTGGCTGCTACCATCCATGCTGCAACCCAAAGCCCAGAAGAGGCAGCACCAAAAGGGTACGTTGCTGGGATGGGAGGCAACCACCAGGCTCAGGGAGCTGGGCACTGTGCCAGGATCACCCCTCCCGGGCTCTACTGCAGGGGACCTGGGGTTAGACAATGATGCCTCCAGCCATGGCTCTGACCCATGAATGAGTCCAGGTAACTCACTGCACTGTGCCTCACTGCAACCCATCAGGGTCCCACGTTGCTGGCCGTGGAACACTCTGGCATGTCCACACCCACCAGCCAGCAGAAGTCACTTGGGCAGGCTGCACACACGGAGGTTCCCCTTAGTTGGGAGGAGCTGAAACTGCACCACATGCACACTCTGCTCTCAACTGGGTAGGTCTGAGGTGCTCTTTGCACTGAATCGAGGACAGGGTGGTAGGAGAAAGGCATTGGCATTGGCCCCACACTGCTCTGAGGGCAATGGGGTAATGCAGGTAGGGCCATCCTTCAGAGGGATGGGAGTGGGGGGAGAGGCCCTGAACCAATTGGCCTATGGGGGGCCTTTGGCCGCCCAGTGCTGGAGAGGCTGGGCAGGCCAGCCCAAAGGCCAGGCTCTGTGCTCTCTCCCTGCCCTGTGCCTTTGGCTTGCTGCCGAAGGCAGGGTATCAGTGGTGAAGGCCCCATGGGCTGGACTGGACATGCCCATGGGCTGGATCTGGCCTGCAGGCTGTAAGTTTGACACCTCTGAGCTAAACAGATTGTACCAAAATGAACAATGCAATTGTGTTCAGTTTCAGTATTAGAACAGGGTGTACCATGAGGCTGGAAAAAGTACTTGTCTAAAATGAACTGAGAATGTGTGCTGATTTCTCAGGAGTGACTGATCAATCCCTTATGAAATGATATTAAGTCTCTGGACACTGCAAACCTGAACTGTTGCCACTTGCCCCTTTATGGAAAGCCCAGGAGATTATCCTCTGACAGGGCAGATTTCACCTTCAAGGTTAAGACTGATAGTGAAGAGAAACAGAAGGGAGCGAGAGAAAGAAAAGAGCTCTTCAGATAGGAGTCCTGTAGGACAAGCCACCTTTTTGGTGCTACCTATAGCCCTGATAAGGTATTCCAATGTCATAATATAAGAAAAGGAATAGATTATAACGTATTCCCAAAGCAGATCTTTGCTAAACACTAGTACTGGCTAACTGGCCAGGAATGTGTGTTAGCAAGATCTGTTCCTCTCATAACTACAGTACCGTTATACACATATACTCAGCTTAATGGATGCAGTTCCTGTTCTCGCTTATCTGTTCTTCAGTTTTAAATGCCATTGCAGATTCTGCCTCCCAATAATCACATTATGCTTTGTAGTTTCTTCAGAGCCCTGCACAGCTCTCTGTCGTTGCCATTCACAGTATCCTGCAGGCGCTGAGAGCTCTGCACTAGAAAACCAGCTACACTCCTCTGCTGGCTGTCTGTGCTTCATGACAGTGTTACCTAAGGAGGATGCATTGCAGGGAGCATAGACAAGAGTTTTATAACCCTTGGCTTTTGATCTTCATGTGCACTTTATGGGCAGCTTAATACCCTGGAATAAATATTGGGAGATAATATCTATCCCCACCACAAACCCTCTGAGCACCTGGGCCTCTGTGTCTGCTGGGAGAAAAGCAGCAGGCACCCACTATTATTCTAAGCCCTGGCTGATGTGTTTTCAATTGACAGATAAGGATGTGGTTACCTTCATGGACTTGTGTGTGCATAAATCAAGTTTGTTTAGTGAAATCATCTCACTATTTCTTCCAGTGTCTGTTCCATGCTCCTAGTCTTTGTCTTCCCTTACATCCCTGCATGGGTCCAAGGAAATGGTTTGATGTTGTGGAGGGTTAATTAGTCTCCTTCACCTCAGGCTCTCTTTCTCTGCCAGTGTACGAGGGGTGTGAGGCAGGAAGGAAGGGACCTGGCAAAGGTGCTGAGTTTGCTAAAGATGCCAAAGCAGAAAGAGGAGAAACACCAGGTCCCAGCAGGAAAGCATGAGCGCAGTTGTCAGAAAAGAGGATGTTGGGTATGTGTATCCCTCTGAGGTCCTGAAGGGGTTAATATCAGCCCAGAGAAGCCAATTAAGTTATGTGGCTGCACCTGGAGGAAGGGCCAGGTATAACTGAAAGTCAGCTGGGCAGGAGCAGGCTGAGAAGTGAGAGGAGAGGAAGTTTGCTGTAGAAAAGGGTTTGAAGGCTGGGACCAAAGTGTTGAGCAGGTAGAAACTTCAGTCTAGGGGAGAGAGGCCTGAGATAGGCTGTTTTGGAAGGTTTCAAAAGGGATAGCTGTGTTAGTCTAGTCTAGTAAAAAGAACAACAAGGAGTTGTGTGGCATTTTAAGACTAACAGATTTATTTTTTGCATGAGCTTTTGTGGGAGAAGATCCCACTTCCTCAGATGCTTTGAAGATGGGTGAACTTACAGGAAGGAATGAAACTAAATGCAAGGGGGGTAGTTTCATTCCTTTCTGTAAGTTCACCCATCTTTGAAGCATCTGAGGAAGTGCTTCTCCCATGAAAGCTCATGGAAAAAATAAATCTGTTAGTCTTAAAATGCCACACAACTCCTTGTTGTTTTGGAAGGTGTCTGGGGAAGCAGAGGTAAGGAGGGGACCATACTGACATGGGGGTTGATGGTCTCTGGGCTGGAAACCCAGGTAGCAGGAGGGCTTCTTTGCAATTCTGAGCTTAGAAAAGGGCTAGAGGCTGTTAGAAAGCCCTGAGGCAAGGGGTGAGGAGCAGTGGTCTGGCACTGGGCCCAAAGACTTTGTGGGGTTGTTGGACTATTTTCCATTGGACTCTCTGCTCTCCCAGCAGGGGTGAATTGAACAGTGACTGAGCCAGAGGGCTGAGTGGAGGGAAGAGAGACTGCTGTAGTGACAGAATGGCCATTGGTAAGGGGGTGACAGCCTGAAAGAGCTGCTATGCCACACCTGGCCATGCGCAGAAGCATGAATGGTGAGTGCACCCTTTCCCAGGGCTCTCTTGGGGAGGGGGATTTCTGAGCTGTGAAAAATGCTCTCTTAACCCAAACACTAGGGCAAATGTGAATGCCACATCTGCTGGGGTGTCCCTCACAGGGTCTTGCCATGGAAATTGGGGAAGGGGGTGGGTATGGTCTGGCTGGGGTTTGCTATGGGGAGGTCTGGTGGCCTTGAAGTCTGGCCTGTGGGTTATCAGTAGTGGGTGAGATAGGCCTGTGGGCATCTGTGACTTGGGGGGGGGGCTGGTCAAAATAGGGGCCTATGTGGGGTCTCCTTTGGTGCCTGGTCATCGTAGTTTGTGTCTGGGAGTTGTGATAGGTGGGGGGTGGCTGCTAGGGGATGTAGACTGAGGATGGGGGGCAGAGCAGGATGGCTCCTGGGCTCTGTGCCTTAGAGTCTAGTCTCAGGGTTGCTGTGAGTGGTGGGGGAGCAGGTGTTGGTTGCTGTATTGTGGGGTCTGGTTTTGCCTTTACTATAGGGCAGGCACTGATGGCTCTGCTGTGGGGTTTGGTTTGGGGGTGGGGGTGCCTGTGCCTGTCAACTTTGGGGGCTGCTCCAGGCATCATGGGTGCTGACTGTTGCACTATGGGGCCTGGTTTGGTGTTGCTCTAGCTGGGGTAGGGGAAGACCATTGGGGACTGTGCTGTGGGGCCTTGTTCAGAGGCAGGGCCTGTCCTACCATAGAAGTGACCTAGGGACTTGCCTACAGCACCAAACAGTAGTGTGCACCAGTAAGACCATCCTGGGGGGGGGGGTGAGGAGGTGATCACCCTGGCCCTATGTTTCTGTTGGGCCCCATTGCCCCCCATGGTGGGGCTGTCCTCTGCCCCCTCCCTGCTGCTTTTGGCATGTAGCCAAAGGTGGGGGGGGCAGGATTGTGGAGGTGGCCTCTGCTGTGGGCTATGTCGCCCCACCCCTAGGATGGCAAACAGCCAGCCCAAGGGTGGAGTGGGCCAGCCCAGAGCCCAGGATCCTCTCTCCCACTCCTCCCCTGGGCTGGCCCAGAGGCAGGGGGAGAGTGTGAAGCCCAACCCCCACACTGACCTGCTCCCCCCTGGCTCAGGGGAGGGGTGGGAGTGGAGGGTCAGCCTCTGGGCCTGCCCACACAGCCCCTCCAGTGGGAGGGGCAGTTGGGGATGGCACACAGGCCCATTGCCCTGCCCCCCCCCCCAGGGGGATGCCAAAATCATAGGTGCCTAGGATGTCAAAAAACATTGGGCCAGCTCTGTTTGGAGCTTGTTGCAGTGGTGGCTGTGCTATGGGGTCTACTTTGGGGGTTGCTATTGTGGGAAGAGAGATTGCTGGTGTTTGTACAGTAGGGTCTGCTGTAGCATTGGTCTGTGCTGTGAGGGGGTAGCTAGTGGATGTGCTGTGTCATGGTTTTGGGGTGGTTACTGCAGGGAGGGGAGGCTGTGGCATCTCATCTGGGACTGTGATGTGGGTGGATTTCGAATGGAGGAGATGGGATGATGTTTGCTGAGAGGGTAGCATGACTTGTATACTGTGCTATGGGGTCTGGGGTGTGCAAGTTGCTGATGCAAGGGAATGTGTAGGGTCCAGTCTGGTCTGGGATTTTGGGAGGATGGGTGGGGAGTGTTCCTCTGGTTGCCGCCTGTGGAGTCGGTTCTTGGGTTACTTGTAGCGTGGGAGGGTATCTGGTTGCCATGTGATTGGGTTTGAACTGGGGGATGCTGCTGTGGTGGTGGTCTTGGATAGCTGCCTTGTGGGGTTTGGGTGTTGCTTATGTGGGTATGGTTGCTATGCTGTGGGGGATGCTGCTTTAAAGGCATATGGCTTGCCCTCTAGTGGGGCTGATGGCTGAGGGAGAATATTATGCTTTCAGTATTGTGCAAGAGGAGCTGGCTGGTGCTCTGGGGTCTGTGTTGGGGTGTTTGAGGGGGGTGTGCCATCTCTGTTTACTGCAGTGCAGGATGAGGTCTGGTTTGGGGCCAACATGTGGGGATGGGGAGCTCTGTGGTTGCCAGCTGTGGGATCCACTGTGGGGTTACTATGATGATGGTGGGGTCCTCTGCTGCCCCATGAAGTCTGCTGGGGGTAGCAGGATAGGGGAGTTCCTTTGATTGCCACCCATGGGTTTGGTTGTTGGCTTGCTGCCTGTGGGCTTGCGTCTGAGATTTGTTGGGTTGATGAGGTTGGTTGCTGCCCTGTGGGGTTGGGGTGTAGCTTCTGGACAGGTGGCTTTCAATGTTCCCTCTAAGCCAGTTATGCAGCTGAGCAACTTATGGATGCAGCTGAGCAAGTTCCCGGGCCCAGGCCGGGCCCCTGAGCCACTGCCCATCAGCTCCCCAAGTGCATCCATAATTTGCTCAGTTGCATCACCAGCTTAGAGAGGGAACATTGTATAGATTTTCTGATTTGAGATGCCTCTTCAAATAGTCAATCTTCCATGAACTCAATATCTTTCCTTTAGCAAAATCACAGCTTGTCTTGGCTTCTGCACATGATGAGCATAATACACCATTGTCCTCAGAGTAAGAAAATAGCTGATCCAATTTGACATGCTGCACCTCTCCAGATTCTATAGTCTCAGTTGCAAAAATTAATTCATTTAGCCATGCCATCTTAAAACTTCCAATACCTTTATATTTCTTGACATCACTGCAATTGTCTTGCACCAAACTGTTGGCTGTACACTTTGTCATTTTGTGTTATGAATTTGTGAAGCTGCTTTGTGGGACGGCTTCTGATTTTTTTGGTTGTCTGTAATCTCAGCTCACCTTTTAGAAGATGGGAAAATATATAAGCAAATGTGTGAGAAATTACACAGATAAGAGCTGATGATCACCAATAACCAAGAATCTATTTTTTTTTTTTTTTTTACAGATTCCTAATGAATGTGCCAATTCTGACTAGATCTCACTCACTGAGCTAAATGAAGTCACCTTGATTTAGGCCTATATATTACTTGAGTTGATGTTAATTAAGGTCAGTGACAGTGTTTCCACCTTACTTAAAAAGTTAGATCAGGCTGCCTTCTCTTTCTGCTACAAATCCCCATCTACCAGTTTTGTGGTGTTCTTGTCTGCAAGCTTTGAACTTTCCTTTACCAGCTTGCAACTGAAAACAGAGCTGTGCTAAAAATACGTGGAGGGGACACCTCCTCCTAAAGCCATTGTTTATGGCACTTGGTAAAGATATCAAAATGGGAGGACATGCAGTTTGCCTATAATGTATTGTCAGGGCCATTCACTTAAATGTGAGCACAGGTGGGGTGTGCCTCTTGGATACCACAGAGCCAAGCATGTGTGAATACCTAGTATAGTAAGCCATTGAGAGATCATGGGATGGAAAGTGCTGTAAAAATGCTGTGTGTTGTTAAAGTAACATAAGGTTCTATACAGTTTTCTGTGTTTATTCTGAATCTTGGGTGGAATTTGTGTGTTGTCTACCTATCCCACTGTTTCCCAACCAGTGTGCCACAGAACTTTTTGAAAAACTACTCAAAGAGCTCTGGATTGGCTCATGAAAATATATGGCTTCATTTGGAAACTATATGGCAGTGTGCTTCAAATGAATTAAAGGTAGCAAGGAGTGCCACTGCAGTGGCAGAGAAAACATTAGGAATCACTGACCTATGTGGCAGCAATGACTTGAAAAGGAAACAATACATTTCCTTACACATCAACACTCCCCTCCCCCCCACGTGGCATGAGTTTACCCCCACTTCTAATCTGCCCCCACCCTGGCTCCTCCACTCCCCACCAGCCCCTCTCCAGGCTTCCTGGCGCCCAGGAGAAATGTTTCTGGGGCCAGGTATGGCTTGTGGCAGCTGGACCTGTGCTGGGGTCAGGGCTTGCTGCGCTGCTGCTCACTGGCGCAGCTTAGAGGGAACATTGGTGGCTTTCTGTGCCATGGCGTGGGAACTGCTGGAGCAAGGGGACTTGCTGTGGTCTGTGTGACAGGAGGTTCTCTGGCTGCTGCCCCCAAGGTGTGGTCTGGGGCTGTTGTCTTTGTGCTTTCATTATCATGCTGTAAAGTTGATCTGGAAGCTACTTGTAATGCAGGGTATGTGGGTGGGGGCTGTTGCTGCCCACAGGATCTGGTGTGTGAGTTGCTGTAATGTTGATGATCGTGTTTCCTGTGGTGCTGTGGAGTGGGAAAGTTCCTCTGATTGCTGCCACTGGGTTCAGATCTTGGAGGTATGTTTGGGGGGGGCAGTATGCTGTGATCTCTGGTTGCTGCCCATGGGGTCTAGGTGTTGACTGTGGGTTGTTGAGTCTGGTGGCTCTGCCATCTGGCCCACTGGGGAGCAACTGCTGCAAGGGGACCTGATTGCTTCCATGGAGTCTAAGAGAATGATAAAGAAGGCATGAGAAGCTAAAAGGTATGAGCTGAGATCACTCAAGAGAGCAAGAAGAGAGCTAGGTTCCTGCAGTGGACCAAGTAATCACTGTAAGTAGCAGAGAGGGAGCCCTTAGTGCTAAGAATTGTCTGTGAAAGCAGAAGGATAATAGGTGATGCAGAAGGAATGAAGTTATACTGAGGTAAGCCTGATGATTCTAATTTAGTGACGAGACTGAATTTGCATATCCAGGTTAATAAAGCTCTGGTTGTATTGTGTTAATACATAAATGAGAACTTGCTTGCTGTCAGCTTCCCACATAAGTTGGATCTCACGTGGAAGGTAACTACTTGAGGCTGTTGCTCGCATTGTATGGTTTGACAATGTTGGCTACTTTAATGCGTGAGTTTGTTGGGGAAAGTTATAGGGTGGTGTTAATAAGTTATACCCACCTGTTGATCTCTGGTAGAGGGACAGGTGATTGACAGGAGTCTGAAGTTTGCAGGGTGCCTGACTGAACAGTGTGCCAACTAACCAACTCTACCCAGGAACACAAGGTGCTGTGTGTAGAGTTAGACCTGGGTGCAACAGCCAATGAGGGCTGTGTGCAAAACAGAGGGAAGTAACCAAACCATTATGCAAAGCTCTAGGAATTAAGCAGAAATGACATTGCCGGACACCCGCAGTCATTGGGCTTAGCAGAGATGTCCAACTGAATCCTTAAAATG
The DNA here is from genome assembly GCA_007922195.1 of Podocnemis expansa. Classification (NCBI taxonomy): domain Eukaryota; kingdom Metazoa; phylum Chordata; order Testudines; family Podocnemididae; genus Podocnemis; species Podocnemis expansa. Next base: position 834,426 of record ML682005.1, read on the forward strand.
GCTTTGCACAAGCTGGTATGTGAATTGGGACGAGACTGGGACCTTAAATTTCCTTTGGTTCTCATGGCCATTTGTCCCACTGTAGGGACTATAGCCTGATTTTCTTTTATGATTTGGATGAGGAAGTTGGAATTTGGATTATGGATTGGAATTGTCAATAAATAAATATTTTGGGTTTGAGTTCAAATGTGACCACAGAAAATATCTTGTAAAATGTAAACTGGGAATGCCCAGGGAATAGCTAAGAGTACTTATCGCACACACTTTAAATAACTTTATAAAATTCTTTATTGCTAAAAGCATAAAGGTTAATTGATGAATGTAACAATTAGTTCATACACAGAGAATTCTTTTCAGAAATCTCATGCAGTTTTTAATTGACTGTTTCCTATAAATTTGCTATACTTACACTCCAGAGCCAAAAATAAGCCTGATGCCTCAATGGACAGGAAACATGCAGAGTCTAGCAACCCTAAGTGATAGATTTACACTTATTAAAGCAATAAAGACTGGACAGCTAAGAGAGGACAATGGGTCTGGTGTTCTTTCTCCAGAAAGGCAAAGCTGCAAACTGAGGATTGGAAGCTTTTCCTTCATTACTCTTGCTCTACAAATCTTAAGGTCTTAAGTCCCCCTTTTCCTCCTACCAACAGGGTCTGCACTTCTATACTTCTAAAAATAGGTTTGGTTAGATCCTCCCTGGTAATCCAAATATGGGCCCTTGCCCCAGAAATTGTCAGGGTACATATATATCATTGGCTATAGGGTTGTGTGTACAATTGATGCATATTTTGCTTCCTAGAATATTCCTCATCAAAATTCCTCTTCTTATTTGTGGGTTTTGTGGTAATCTATGAAATGTGAAAGGTCCAATTTTGAATTGTTACTTAAGCTGTTATTTACCTGCCAACCTATGTGTTATGATCCAAAATAACTTATCTGGGGTTTTCCCGTTAGAGATTATAGAATAAATAGATTCACCCTGTTGGTATTATAGGTTTTGCTTTTAAATATTGCATGTGGGATATGTGGTTAGGTCAAATTTAATAAAAGTTAGTGTGGACATGTTTTGTTTTTGTTTTTTTAATTTGATCTAATCCCTATGAGGTCAAATTAAAATGTAGACATGCCTTTTGTTTTACTTCAGATCCTTCTGTGCCTTTAAAATTTCAAGAAGCCCACCATGGCAAGTACATGGTGGTACTGCTGTAAACATAATGGATATGTCCACACTTACAATTTAATTTGAATTAATGAGGATTATTTCAAATTAAATTAATGCATGATTACACTTGCTTTCATTAATTCAAACTTTTAAGGAATTCCTTAGTTTAAATTAATGAAAACTTACTTCAAAGTTATAAAACCTCACTTAAGCTAGAATTAACCCTCACTTCTAAGTTATTAGTTCAAATTAACCAAATGTAGCCTTGTTAATTCAAAGTAACCATTCATTTGAATTAACACTTTGACCTTCTTCCTCCCAGGGTGCCTTCCTCTTTCTATATATTGGGTGGGGGTATGGCCCTTCTTGGGGGCCATCTTGACACGCCTCCCATGGTGCCTCTCTCTTAATTTGATCTAGCAAGTCCTGTCCATGGACATGCTCATTTGAATTGGTTTTCTTAGTGGGGCCAAGTTAGTTTTGAATTTAATTCAAACTAAACATTAATAGTTCAAATTAAGTAATTAAAACTAACCTTCTAAGGCTAGACATAGCCAATCTGAGTCCATTTCAATAACAATTTCTGTTTGTTTGCCTTTCCTGTCCTCCAAATCAATGGTGCCCTCTGCAACTTGGGTTCTTCTTTTTTTCCAGTTGGTACTGAAAGTATTGCTCTATCTGCATATGTTTATCCATACTCACTTGCAAATTCAATAATTCATTTTCATTGTTCATAATATGAACTACCATCTATAAACCAGATTTGTTTTTCCCCCATTGTCTGCTCAGTTGGCATAGCTTTAAATACAGCATGGTTTTTTATATCCTGTGGCTCACAGCTGTATGCTGATCCTATTAAGAGTTAACCCCCAGACTGCTAGTTCAGATTCAGTGAGTGTAGCTAGCTGTACGTTTTTTGTGACCAGTACAAAAACCCAAAGAATGGTGTTATCCACTCTCATGTCCTTTTGACAAATTTTCCTGACTACTTAACTTTCCCAAAGCATGATGACTTTCCCAGCTCCAATTATTGCCTCAGCTTTTCATAATGTCCAGTACATAGCCAGAGCTGTTTGCTCCAAAATTCCTAATTTAATTTCCAGGGCTGATAAGGCTCTGTAATATGTGACGGGTCACTCTCCTGCTTCAGTATCCTGTGTAATCTTAATAACAATCCAGAAATTTCTGATACTAGGATTTAACAGGTATGGAAACTCATTGTTTTGATCCACTAAGGTAGGGGCTTCCATTAACCCTTTCTTTAGACATGCCCATGCAGGGATTTCCCTAACACTGCCCCCCACCCCCAATTGTCAGCTAGCTAGTACTATAGTGTCATACCAATTTAGTCATTGGTTGGAAATGACTGCACTGAACTGAACTCACTAAGAAGTAAGGAAAGCAAACAAGAAGTCTGGTAGAACTTTAAGAAACAAATTTAAGGAGGTTAAGATGCTGTATCAGCTTGCTTCTCAGTTGTGTGGGGGACACAGATGTTTGCTTGATGTTGTGGGTTCTCCCTTAAAAGCTGTATCAGAGCTGACTGCTAATCAATCTTTTTAACAAGTATTGGGCTGGTCAAACAGTGCTGTCATTCTTAGTTGGGGTATGTACAGAGTGTCTTGTTTTAAATGACCAGTATATCTGAAAGCACAGATAATCAAGTCGAAGTGCTAGTGCTTTGTCCTGGAGTGTGGGAAAGTAACAATATTTTGTGGAGACTAGCGACTTCCAGCATTCATCAGCAATAAGTTCTCCCACTGAGACCTAAAATCACAGAAGTCAAGTCACACAAAGTGTGGAGAAGGAGACTAGATCCACAACAAAGGTGATTGAGTGAAGTAGTGAATAACAATGTGACCAACAGATGGAGGAAGGAGCAAGGTGCTGCTGCTGCTGCCTTTGTCCCCCTTTTCACTGGAAGGTGAATTCTTGTGAAAGTACTTCTGAACGGTGTGGGTCTCTCTCCAGTACTGACAAGGAGGACAACAAGGTGAGTGAGGGATGGAGAAGGGAGAGGAGCATGTTAAAGAAACTTATTTTGTTAAACAAACAAGGAGTCTAGCAGCACTTTTAAAAACTAACAAATTTATTATCTCACTGTGTTTTAGTGACTTTGCTCCAGAATGCTAGATTTATGGCTGGGAGCCTTGTACAAATATTTCCTAGTAGGCCAAGATTTTTAAAATGCTTTATTTGCCAAGGTCATTACCTCATGTCATCACCACCTTGAGAGGTCATTATCTAGGATATTTTCATACAAAATTTTTTTGTTTTAATTGATTTTTATGTAAGAGCATTAGAATGGCCATACCAAATCTGACTCATGACCATCTAGGTCGGTGACCTGTTTTCTGACCATAGCCAATGCTGGGTGCTTCAGAGGGAATAAACCGAACAGGCAGTGATGGAGCTATCCATCTCTTGACATCTAGTCTCTCCTTCTGGCAAAAGGAGACTAGGAACATTTCAGAGAATGGTGTTGCATCCATCCCTGTACATCCCAGTTAATACCATTGATGGACCTATTCTCCTTAAACTTATCTAATTCTTTTTTGAACCCGGTTACAGTCTTGGCTTTCACAACATCCTCTGGCAAAGAATTAAACAGGTTGACTATGTTAAGGAAAGAAATACTTCCTTTTGTTTGTGTGTTTTGGTGGTTTTTTTTTTTTTAAACCTACTGCCTGTTAGTTTCATTGGGGGACGCCTAATTCTTGTGTTACATGAACTATTAAATAGCATTTCCTTGTTCACTTTCTTCACACCAGTCTGGATTTTATAGATCTCTATATCCACCCTTAGCCTTTTTTTTCCAAACTGAAAAGTCTGTTTTATTAAGTGCTTCTCAGATTGAAACTATGCAATATCCCTGCAATGCTGTCTGGGTCTAGGGGACTCTGTATGATTCTTTCATACTAATATTTCATATCTGCAATAATCCATATGTGATATGCCATTTTTGGTACCAATAGAAAGGTTGTCATCTGCTAGGAATGATTATATGGTTTATATGGAAGTGTCAAATCTGTATTAGAAATAAGGAATATGTTTGGTCTATGTTTCAAGTTATTGAATTCTGACGCATTCCCAGATGGGATGGCTGTAAAACCACTGAGTTATGTAGCACTTAAAGACTAAGGCTATATCTACACTTACATGTGAATTTGAATTGCTTGTCATTAATTCAAATGCAAATAAGTGCATGGACATGCCTGCTTTCCTCAATTCAAACTGAGGCATTCCTCAGTTTGAATTGAGGAAAGCAGAGTTCAAATTGGTCAAACCTGCTTTTCCATCAAAGTCAGGGTCAATTTGAACTGACATAGTGTGGCCATGTCAATTTGAATTCACTGTGAGTTTGAATTAGCCACAGCTTGATTTCCCCCCCCCCCCATATAATAGCATCCCCTACTGGATTCGAACTAGCAAGTCCTGTTCATGGACATGCCAATTTAAATTGGATTTTCTAGTGTGGCCATGTCAATTTGAATTGACTGAATTCGAATTGGTCAATTCAAGTTCAGTAATTCAAATTGAAATGCTCAGCATAGACATAGCCTAACAGATTTATTTTTTGCATGAGCTTTCGTGGGAGAAAAATCCCACTTTGTCAGATGCTTCAAAGATGAATGAACTTACAGAATGGAATGAAAATAAATGCAAGGGGGTGTCAAACATAGGATCAGGTCATACAGTAACAGACTAGGAAGAAACCTGTTTGAGTCACCCAGACTGACCATCTGACTCAGCTCCATTTTGATTTGGCAAGGACTCTGAGAGCATGGGCAAAGCCAGAGGTGATAAAATGCAGTGGCCCCCCCCTCCATTTTGTCTTTACTCTTTAATTTGCAACCTGCAATCAACACTGTCCTCTGGAACTTTTCTTCTGGGATTGAACAAAGGACTGTGACCCACCCAGGTGCTGGGTATATACCAGAGGAATTGGATTAAACTGCAAATTCTTCAGGGACCTGCTTATTATGGACTTTCAATCATTTGCACATATGTGATTCACTTTGACCCTTTAACAGCTCTCACATTTTTTCTTTTCTTGTTATATTAAACCTTTTGTTGTAGTTACTAAAGGATTGGCTGGCAGCATGGTATTTTGGCTAAGATCCAAGCTTATATTCTGGCTAATGTGGCTGGCCCTTTGGGGTCAGGAGAACCTATTTCTTTAAGAGACGCAGTGGGGACCAGAGGAGCTTTTGTGCAACAAAGAGGACTGTTCCTATTTTGTTACACTTGGCGATGACCACAGTGGGGAATCAGAAGCATGTTTTGTTTATTGACTAGGAGACTGGTTTAAGTACCAGTGATTTGGGGGTTTGGCCCCTGGTTTTGCAGCTTGCCCTGATTCTGGCACATTCAGAAGGTTAGCCCAGGAGGCCTGGCTCACAATCCCTAATCATTTTTAATTGCCTTTCTCTGTACCTTTTCCAATTCCAGTATATATATTTCTGAGGTCAGGCAACCAGATCCGCATGCTGATTTCAAGATGTGGGAGTACCCTGGAGTTATATAGTGTCATTACAAGATTTTTCTGTCTTATTAAATCCATTTCCTTTCCTGATGGTTCGTTCCTAACATGCCATTAGCTTTTGTGCACACACAATGAACAGAATTTTTCAGAGAACTATCCACAATAGACTCCAACATCCGGTGAGACTTACTTGTATGCTCAGGATTTAACAGATCACCATATTTTGAGTCAGGATTCATGAAGGAATTTTCCCCAGGACAGATTAGCAAGGGCTTTGGGGGTTTTTCACCTTCCTATGTAGCATGGGGCACAGGATGGCTCACTTGCTGGTGGATTCTTTGTACTTTAAAGTCTTTAAATCATGACTTGAGAACTTTAATAATCAGTCAGAGGTTAGAAATTCATTACAGGAGCAAGTGGATGAGGTTTTTGTGTCCTGATGTGTGCAGGAGGCCAGACCATCATATTAGTCCTTTCCGACCATAAAGTCTGAGGCTATGTCTACACTACAAGATTAGTCTGAACGAATTTGAACTCTGTCTCCACTAGGCTTTGCCTGGTTTGAACTAAAAAAATTTTCTAATTCAAACTAAGCAAAATTTAGTTTTAACTGGTTAGTTCAAAATTATTTTGGACTAATTTAGTTCAAACTAGCATGTTGTAGTCATGCTAGTTTGAACTAACTAAGTTCAAACTAATGGTTTAGTGCACACTAAGGGTAGTTTTTCAGTTCAAACAAATTTTTAGTTTGAACTAACCGCACTTGTTTAGTTTGAACCAAAAAGTTATTTTGAACTGAATAAGCACAGCTAGTTTGAACTAAAAAAAACCATGCTTATTTCAAAGTAAGCTTGGACTACTTAGCTCGGACTAAGTAAGTCTGAGGTAAGGATTTAGATGTAGATTTAGCCTATGAGTCATCTCTTTCTTGAATGGGAACAGCTAAATTAGGCCTCATTATTTTGTATGTATCGTTGGCTTTGTTTTCAAATATACATTATTTTGTATTTATCAGCATTGAATTTCAGCTGCCATTTTGTTGCCTAGACATCCAGTTTTGTAAGATCCCTTTCTAAAACTCTTTAGTCTGCTCTGGATTTCATAATCCAAATTTAATAATAATTCAATTTAATTTTGAGTAATTTTTGTACCATCTTCAAAACTTGCTACCTCAGTGTTCACCCCTTTTACCTGATCATTTAGGAATATGTTGAGTGGTATTGGTCCTAGACCAGTAGCCAACTTTGTGTGATAATCTAAGAAACAGGTCATTCATGAATCATTTTTAGTTTTTTACTCTTTTGCCATATAGCCCTTCTTCACCACCACAGTGTCATACCTAACTGGCCCTCAAACCTCCTCCTGTAAATTCCACTCCCCCCCCCCCCAGTTTGTTCTTGGAAGACACTGTTCCTGTGTTTTGAGTTGCCTCTTCTGTCCAGGTCCACTGTGGTTTTTTAGCACTTCATATAGCAATCCTGTGTTTTCTGCACTTCCCACTATAAATTCTCTACAGAAATTAATGCTTAATAAGAGAAGCAATTTCTCCCCTTCACTTCCATTTCTACTTTTTCTGCATCTAAGGAATCTTTAGTCCAAATGTTTTTTGCAGGACCATTATTAACTTCTCCAGCCTACTGTGCTGGTGGTGGGTTTTTGGGTTTTTTGATTTTGCAGCAAAAACAAGAGTCCTGTGGCACCAAAGAGTAACAGCTTTCTTTGGGCATAAGTTTTCATGGGTTTCAATCCACTTCATCAGATGCATAAACTTTTGTGGGCTCCAACCCATTTCATAAATCTGATTTAGTAGGAGAAAATAAAAGGCTAAAATAAGAAAGATAAGTAGAAGTATATAGGTGCAGGCCCAAGGCCAAACAAAGTAATCCAAAACATTTGGGCCCAAATGGAATGTACAGTGGGTCTGAACTGAAGGTACAGACAAGAGACAGGTTGTGAAAGTTCAAATTCACTGGAATTGGCAAGAAATAAGTGAAAATGGCATAATAAAATTGAAAAATACCTTCAGAAAGGTGGGAGGTATTGGGTTGGCCTAGTGCCAAGGAGATAAAGGTGATGCTTTGGTCAAACCTGACACCTTGATGGAGAGAGATGTCCAGTGATGTGTGGACCTATCAAATTGATGGGTGACAACAAAACAAGGGTATGTGGACCAATCAAGGCAAATTTGGATCCTGAAAGGGGCCAAGTCAGTAGGTCTAAGTAGCATATAAGAACAGGAGCCCTGGAGCCCAGACTGTGTGGCCGAAAGAGGTGACAGCGAGCCCTGCCATCAGTTGAGTTGTTCAATTGCACTGAGAGCACCAGTGCTGTCAATAAATCTGTTGAAATAAATTGTTTGCAATAGTGCTACCTTCCAATAAAGCCTAGTCTGGCACCTTTGTTTCTAGAAGTGTCCATGGTTGTGTTGGTTTCTTTGATCATGAGTGTTGTCTCAGTTTAGCTCTTGCACCCAGGGTACCCCTAGGCTCCAAATCACTGAGCTAACTGAGTTCTCACTAAAGATTTGAGCCAAAGGTAACCCAAAGGACCACCTCAGCTTAGGATCACCAGGCTAACTCAGTACTTTTTGCTAAAGATCCAAGCCAGGCTTCAGATCACTGGGCTAACAAAGTTTCCACTTAAAGATTTGAGCCAGGGGTAGTCCCAAAGGAGGATGCCTTCAGAGGTTCATGAATGCATTCAGAGACACAGCCAAACTGATGTCAGCACTGGACAGAGAACAACACAGATAACACATCTCACCTGCTGCACCTGACTATTCTCTGCCTGGAGTACCACAATAGGTATATCTACACAGCACTCTTATTTTGAAATAACACTGGTTATTTCAAAATAACATCATGTAGACCAAATATCTTTTCTTATTTTGAAAGGACGGGATCCCATCCTTTCGAAATAAGAACAGTTGTTTTGAAACAGGTTAAATCCTGATTCTTTCAAAATGGCAGTTATTTTGAAATAACAGCTATTTCGATAGTAGGCTTTCCCTTAATTTGAATTAACTCCTTTTGAAATAAGGACTTGATTTTGAAATAATGATGTGTATGTAGACATAGCCAATATGTTGTACACTTCTTTTACTATGGTAAATCCAGCCCCTGTATGTAACAAAACTTTACTAGCCCATCCCCAACTTGGATGCTTAAATGGGGGCATCCCCAGACTTCTAAAGTCATGGGATCCTAGAGAAGAGTCTTGGGGCAGGCATTTCTAAGCCCTAAACTCTGTGTCTATGGGTTTTTTTAAATCGTGTGTGTGTGTGGGGGGGGAGAGGTACATGTGATTTCAGTGCTGAGTTGACATACTTGTAGCTGTGCCTGCAATTTGTCAATTTTGTTGTTGGTTCCATCGGGGTTAAAGGGGGAATGCCCTGGAACACCTTTCTGGGGACCCTTATTTTGAGGAAGCCAGTGTTCTGGGCCCCCCTAAAAACAGGTGAACATCCTGGAATGCTGCATTCCAGCCCCCCAAATGGTGGGATGCTGTGCTCTGGGGGGGCCCCCTAAAAATAGAAGGGCATGCTGGAACCAGCATTCCGGTGCATCCCCTCTAGGCCAGAGGAAGGGAAGAGCTGTGGGCTGGGGCCAGCACATCCACTCCTCCCTCCCTTGGAGCCTGTGGTGGCTTTGTCCCTTCTGCCTGGTGCCTGGCTGTGTGTGGCCAGACCCAAGTCTCTCTGGCCCTGGCTCCTTTCTGCTGGCTGGCTAGCACTGTGGCCTCCTGTCCCCTGCCCAGCTCTTCAGCCAGGTAAGGGAGCTGGGGGGGTTAGGGCAGTCAGGTAGCTGGTGGGGACAGGGAGGGTGCATGGGGAGAAAGGGTTGGGGTGGTGGGCTGGGGAGGGCTTGGGTGGGATGTGAGGAGGGCTGGAATAGGGGCAGGGAGCTTAGGGAGTAGGGACTGGGGTTAAGAAGGATATAGGGAAAGGGGTCCAATGGGGTAGGTGTCTTGGGGGCAGTAGCAGGGGTTGGGGGG